>JARBWK010000008.1:94054202-94507883 GCA_030556195.1 Anolis apletophallus
ACATCATCTACAATACAATTTAAAATACATATAAAAACATACAAATAGATAAAATACATTCAGGCCAAAATCGCCAAATAGAATCAGTTCAACTCAGTCCCATAAATATAGTCATTCACTTTATCCCGAAACCATCTTGGTCCTTATTCTGGGAAAGCTTCCTTCTAGAGCCAGGATTTTACAGTCTGCTCTCCACATTTGTGGGAGTTAGAGGCACAGGGCCCCTGCGAAAGTGAAAAAAATCATGAATATAACATCCTTTCATGTATTTATACATGGCCATCATGTCTCCTCTCAACCTTTCTTCTGCAGGCTAAACATACCAAACTCTTTAAGCCACTCCTCATAGACCATGGTCTTCAGATTTTTGATAATTTTAGTCGCTCTCTTCTGGACACGTTTCGTCTTGTCGATATCTATAAAATACTGATGTCTGTAAATGCATAGTACAAGCATGTCAGATCTGGGATTCTCCCCTGGCATCCTTCTTTGGCCACTGAAGCTATAATGTGATCTCTGACTCTGCTATCCTGATTGGAACCCATCAAAGGCATATCAGAATAGATTCTCAGGATTCCGAACAAGAGTCTAGTATCCCATTCTGGGCACCACAGTTTACAAATATCAACAGACTGAAATGAATTAATAGGAAGACAATAAAGATGGTAACTGCTCTGTAAATCAAAAGTCATATACAGAAAAGTTCAGTGACTTGGGTATATGAGAGACCTTGTTAAATATCTGAAATGGTATCAAATAGAAAATAGTGGCTGTTCATTTGCTATTGCTCTACAGCAGAAAGTTTGTTTTCTATTGTGCTGCAGGACAGTGTAATAAACCTAGCTGGAGTGAAATCATTTTGTAAAAAGGACTTTGTTTTGAAGTCTTATGGGATTATTGTCAGAGAGAGAAACAAGATAGCACAAATAATGTGCTGTTTGGCTGGGATATGTGGCATGTAAAAATACCAAATATTGTTGGGGAAAACTACAAATTAAGGAGAAGCATTTGATGGTGATGCCTGGAATCAATAAGTTATTTGGAAAAGAAACACTTGTTTTTGGTAAGTAGAAGTGTCTTAGCAAACAATTTGAAAAGAAAGGCAGAAAATAGTATAAAGAGAGTACTGAGGAACTCTGGTTTTTTGAAAGCCATTATGAAACCAAAGAGCTGCTCATCTCTCCGAGCATCCCTTATTGCTCTGGCCAGTAAATAGTGGCGAATGTAAGTATGCACCAGAAAGGACACCATGATGTTGAGCTCAATAAACAGTTATTTAAAAAGACAGCAGGTATGCATGGAATTCTATGAAAGTCATTTGGTTCATGTGCCTCCTGTAAAAGATCCTGGCAGGCATGTAGCCGGGGTTAATGGTCATTTTGGTTCAGCCGCCCCGAAATTCTCAGGGTGGTCCGCGAGAAGGCCTTACTGGTACATTATTTAAACTGTTATGTTTATTCATATCATGATCTGATCACCATGCTCATTATATCCCACATTAATGGGGCTATTGGGATAACAATACAAAAGGTTTGCTAGGGTAGACCCTTTTTCACCCAGTCTCAGCCCCGAACCAAACTCAGCCCCAACCAAAATCCTGGCTACGGCCCTGGATCCTGGCGTATAATTATAAAATAAATTTGTGACCATGGGAACCAAAGCAATGGATTCAAATTCCAAGATGGCCGCCGCGCTGAGAGGCAGCAAGAATGCTGAGCACCGTTGGGGCCTTCTCTATCTTCCCCAGGCAGCGGTTTTTTTCCCCGAAATCAGTCTCCCCAAATGGCTGGTGGGGATCCGAGGGTACTCCCCTGCGGCTGTCAAGGGGCATTGAGGCGACCCCACTCCTTCTGGAGGCCTTTCTAAAGGAGGCTGAGATGATCCTGGAGGCCGGGAAATCAACCCCTTCCAACAGCACCGCAGAAGCGCTGAGCTCCGGGAGGACCATTAGGCCTATGGTGGCCTTGCAGCGTTCCCCGTCCCTTGGCCTGGCTTTGTGGATCTAGAAGCGGGGACCCCCACTCCCCCGGACATCAGCTTGGACTGCCCCCAGGCTGAACGGTCTGGCCTCTCCTACCTCCTCCCCGAGCTTGCTCAGCTGGCCGAGCAGCTGGTCGCCCGTTTGGAGGAGGCGAGAGAGCTAGGCCTGGCGCTGGCGTCGCTCTTCCGCAAGGAGAGCTGCAGCCGCCCAGATCCTTCCCGGAGGCCTGGGGAGACAGCGACCGAGGAGCACCAAGCTTGCCTCACCTGGGAGAGGAACAACAAGAAGGCAAGGCGAGCCTGGCGACTCTAGCTGGTTCCCTGAACGGGGCCCTCCTGAGCCTGCTGGGCTCGCCAACCTCTGAGACCTCCGGGGAGCAGCAAGAGCGGCTGGAGGAGAAACCTGCGAGGCCCAGCCCCCCCGCGGCTTCAGTCTGGCGGCGAGAGGGACGGCTGGGGTGGCCTCCCCCGTGAGGAGGGGCTCCCAACCAGAAACGGGGCCATGGCGGGAGCCGTGGAGTCACCCTGGTGGAGCCCATGGTGGGCATTGGGGTGCCGGACCCCCCTGCATTTGGGGCAAAGGGTGTGGGCCGAAGTCCCCAAGATGGCACCGAGCCTGACTCTCTCAGCGTCCTCAGCCCCACCCCTCAGGCCCTCCCCAGGGGGCTTTGTCCATGCCCCCCTCTGATTCAATTTCTGCCTCTGACTCTGACTCTACCTCTAGCCGTACGCTGCTGGCAGGCTCTCCATCTGAGGTACTCAGTGTTTCCTATGTTCTATCTAAGGCCCCTGGGAACGCCCCGCCGCCGGGCCTGCCAACTAACTCAGATCCCCATCATCTCCACCAATCTCCGAGGCCTCGCTCCACCTGGAAATGGCCGGAGAAGGAAGAACAGGATGGGCCAGGCAAGACGAAAGCGTCGGGAGAGAAACGGCCAGTTAAAAGGCCAGCCACACCATCAGACACCTCCCCCCCAAGTCGCTTCCGCTGGAGTTTCCATCAATGCCAGCAGCCCGGGACCTAGTACCATCACCACCACCGACACATCTGAGCCCAATTCTGCCCCCCATCGCTCCGGCCCTCCCCCACCATTGCTGGACCCTCTGGGCTCCCACAGACCGCCATTCGGTGGTCTGGGTCAACTCCTCGCAGAAGAGGGAAGCCCAGAAAGCACCAGAGTAGGTCCTTCCAATCACGGACCTTCTGGGGGTGGGCTTCAGCCGGAAGGGAG
The DNA here is from genome assembly GCA_030556195.1 of Anolis apletophallus. Lineage (NCBI taxonomy): Eukaryota > Metazoa > Chordata > Lepidosauria > Squamata > Anolidae > Anolis > Anolis apletophallus. The sequence continues at coordinate 94,057,415 of JARBWK010000008.1, forward strand.
CGCCCCAGATCCGGCCACCGGTTCGGCTTCTACTAGTGACACCAAGAGCTCCTGTGAGGGCCAGAATAGACAGCTGGACAGGCCGCCCTCAAGGACTAACCGAGGGAAGGAACTACCTGGTGGCGACCAAGCCCCGTCACCCGCCACTCTGGTCCCTCAAATGTCGGGAGGCCTGGGACTCTTGGACTGCCAGCTGAACCGGTGAAGAATGGCCAGGGTCCCTTACTGGCTTCCCCTTTTCATGGGGTGTGCCGGAAGTTAACCCCCTGCCGACCTTTACCACCCAAGTTCGCTAGGTATTTCAGTGATCTCGGGAAGGGGTGTGTACGGTAGGCGCAGGCCAAATGCGAGATTAACTGCGAGATCCGGACTGAGTCATAGAAGGACTCGGCCCAGCTCTGACCTGCGTCCTATCCTAAGCACGCTGTTGATAGACATCCAGCTATCCCCCTTCGATTCTGGTGCTGGTTAACGCCCGATCCATTCGGAACAAGACCGCCACTATCAGGAGTTTTGTGAAGACCTCAAAGCGGACCTTTTCTGTATAACGGACACCTGGCTCCAGGAGAGCGATACCACCTGTCTCCAGGAAGTGGTTCCCCTGACTACGTTGCCACGCACCAGAACAGGAACGGGGACGGGGGGGTGGGGTGGCAATACTCTCCCGTGATGGATTGCACCTTAGGGCGATCCCTGCGCTCACCACCTCGGGGCTTGAAAGTGCCGGCCTGGTGTGGGAGTCTCAGGAGAGCCTGCCGATCTTGCTGGTGTACCGTGCGCCTAGCGCACCGGCAGAGAGCCTGGCGCGGCTGCTGGAGGCTGTGTCGGAGTGGGCATTGAGGTTTCCTAGACTTATTGTTCTGGGGACTTCAATGTTCACGCCCGATGCTGTTGATAAGATTGTGGCTGCAACCAGGCCTACCACCTGCTCCCTCGACCCGTGCCCCTCCTGGCTTGTTAGATCCTGCCTGGAGGGGTTACGTGGGCCTCTGTTGAACATCGTAAATAGCTCCCTTGAGCAAGGAGTCTTCCCAGAGTGCTTTAAAGAGGCGGTGGTAGCTCCATTACTGAAGAAACCGTCACTAGATCCTGCGGTTCCCTCCAACTACCGACCAGTGTCGAACCTCTCGTACCTGGGCAAGGTAGTTGAGAGGGCAGTAATGGAGCAGTTGCAGTCCTTCTTAGATGATGCAACATGGCTAGACCCCTTCCAGTCCGGCTTCCGTTCGGGGCACGGGACGGAGACGGTCCTGGTCTCCATCACAGATCAACTCCGCTGCCAGCTCGACCAAGGCGGGTCTGCGCTGCTCGTGTTATTGGACCTCACGGCAGCGTTTGACACGGTCGACCACAATCTACTGATCCACCGCCTGGCCATGGCTGGAGTGAGGGGGACAGTTCTTAAATGGCTGACCTCCTTCCTCCACCAGCGGTCTCAGCGTGTGAGGAGGGGCGAGGTGGTCTCCGAGGGCTCCTCATTAGTTTGTGGAGTTCCGCAAGGGGCCATTCTCTCCCCTCTGTTATTCAACATCTACATGCAGCCGCTTGCACAGCTGGTGCGGAGTTATGGGCTGGAGTGCCACCAGTACGCTGACGACACCCAGCTCATTCTGAGGATGGAGGACAGGCCGGGATCCATCCCCGATAATTTCCAACACTGCCTCGAGGCCGTTACTGGATGGCTGCGTGCCAGTAGGTTGAGGGTGAATCCGGCGAAGACGGAGATCTTGTGGTCGGGCCGCTCGGGTGGTGTAGATGTCCAGCTTCCGACCCTGGACGGTGTGGCGCTATGGCCATCGCCTTCCATTAAGAGCCTGGGGTCCATCTGGACTCCCAGCTGACCATGGAGGCCCAGGTCTCCGCGGTCAGCAAGGTTGCTTTTTCATCTGCGACAGGCTCGGAGGCTGGCCCCCTATATCTCCCGGAATGACCTGGCCACGGTGATCCAAGCTACGGTCATCTCAAGGCTGGATAACTGTAACGCTTTACGTTGGCCTTCCTTTGTCGGCGACCCGGAAGCTCAAGCTGGTGCAGAACACTGCCGCCCGGCTCCTGTCTGGAACCCCAGCAGGCCGCCACATCACACCTGTTTTGCAGGATCTGCACTGGCTCCCAATCGAGCACCGGATCTCCTTCAAGGTGTTGGTTCTTACCTTTAAGGCCTTGCATGGCCTGGGGCCAGCGTACTTGAGGGACCGACTCACCCCACACTGTCCCCCGAGGTCACTACGCTCCGAGGATGCTAATTTGTTAGAGATACCCTCGGCGAAATCGGCTAAACTGACATCTACTCGCGGAGGGCGTTCTCCGTTATAGCTCCTACGCTGTGGAACGCCCTCCCGGCTGGAACGCTGAGCTATAAAGGACCTGCTCCCGTTTAGACATGCCTGCAAAACTTATTTGTTTAAGCAGGTCTTCGGTGAGTAGGTCCTGCCCATGTTCCGCTTTAGCCGCTGTCCTGGGGTGTCACGCTATCTAATTTCTGAACTGTACCTGGGGGTTTTGTATTTTGCTGTTTTAACTGTTTAATTGTCTTAGATGTTTTATCGCATTGCTTGTGTGTAGTTGTACCTTCGGTTCCTGTGAGCCGCCGCGAGCCTCAGGGAGTCGGCGGCATAGAAACCCGAATAATAAATAAATAAATAAATAATAAGAAAGAAGATTATCACGTCAGCAAAAAGTAGGCCCACATTTCCCATTGAAATACCGGTAAGTTTATGTTGGTTGAAATTGTCCTACATGTTAATTATTGTATTGTTATCAACTTACACTTTAGCTTGTAATACCACCTTGTGGTAAAGCTTTGAATTCAACCTTCTTGATCAGTTTTAGAAGAAAACTTTAGATGATTAACCTGTTTGTTGCAGTTACATTTAACATGCAAAGATAAAATGGAATAAACTGCTTGGAATCCAGTCCACAATAAACTGTTCTATCCCCGGGAGGCATTATTCAATCCTGTAGGGCCACATTTTAACTGTTTTCAAATTGGATTCTAAAATTCACTGCTTTTCATGTGTTTTAATGTGTTTTTAAAATGTTTGTCTTGGTATTAATTTTTTTAATGTGTTCGTAAAATAATATATTCCTAGAGGAACTAGCAGTAGCTGGGCTTACTTTTGCAGTTACAGTATATGGTAACTCAGCAAATTCTCTTTCCAGCCATATTGCTCTTATGTTGTGTATGATTATGCTGTATTTTTTTAATTAATGTTTTTAATTGGTAAATGTTGTCTTCTGTGTTTTGTCTTTTGGGCTTGTCCCTTGTAAGCCGACCCGAGTCTCCAAGAGATGGTTGGTGGGATATAAAAATAAAGGTATTATTATTATTATATATCCATGTGATGTCGGAATAAGTTTTATTGTTCTAGCCATGGGCCATGACAAATTAACCGCACATATTAGTGAGTACACATCACAATATAAAACTTCAGTACAAATATTAAAACTCATTCAAACTGACTCTTTAAATTCCAGTCTTGTCTACAACACACTGTATCATCCTGTGCTATTTCCCATCCTTCACTAAGGATTTTACTAGTTTCGCACGCAGGCCCAGATTAATCGATTGTGGTGCCCTAGGCTACACTCTGCAAGCGCCGCCCCCGCCCCGGGGGGCAGGGCTGCTTGCGGGGGGCAGGGCTGCTTGTGGGGGCGGGGCCGCTTGTGGGGGGGGGCTCCCTCTTCACTCGCATCAGCGTCGGTCCCGCCCTCTTCCTTCACTGAAGGAAGAGAGGCGGCGCCGGCACGAGCAGCGAGAGGTGCCGGCGGGACTTCCCTCTGTCTCCTCTCTCGCGTCAGCGTCGGTCCCGCCCCTCTTCCTTCACTGAACATACTTGGGAGGTTTGGTGAGTATTGACCTTGAGTTTTGGAGTTGTAGTCCGCCTACATCCAGAGAGTGCTCAAACAATGATGGAGCTGGACCAAAATTGGCACAAATACTCAATATGCCTAAATGTGAACACTGGTGGAGTTTGGGGGAAACAGACCTTGACATTGGGGAGTTGTAATTGCTGGGATTTATAGTTCACCTACATTCAAAGAGCATTCTGAACCCCACCAATGACAGAATTGGGCCAAACTTCCCACACAGAATCCCCATGACCAACAGAAAATACTGTGTTTTCTGTTGGTCTTGGGCGACCCCTCTGACACCCTCTCGCGACCCCCTTAGGGGTCCCGACCCCCCAGGTTGAGAAACGCTGACCCAGAAAACAAGTTAAAAATAAATTATAATAATAGTAATAATAATTATTATTAAATGGTATAGTGAGGCGTACATTGGAACTGCATTTCAACCCCAACCCTCGTACCCCCGTTTCAAAACAAGCCCATCCCTTCACTCAGAGGTCTCCCAGCGCCCACCCCTCAAGGACAACCTCCCAAAGCAAAGTGAGTCTTGCTGCAAATAGAACCCGAGGCGGCAGCGCAGAGCGCGAGGAGGCAGAGCTGATTGGACACGGCGCGGCGAGTGCTGGAAGCCACCCGCCAATCAGAGAAGCGGGGAGGAGGCAGTTTGAAAGAAGCCCCGTTGCGCAATCCGAGGGAGAGAGAGAGAGCCTGCCACTTCCTACATCCGGGCTCCTGCGCCGCCTCTCTGGCCCCTCGCGCGGAGTGGGCGGGGCCTGCTCGGCTCCGCTCCCGCAGTCATGGCGGCGGCACCTGCTGCTGCTGCTGCCTTTGCTGCGGGGCGGGAAAGGGCAGAGGGGGGAGGGGGCGCCCCTCCCCCCGCGGGGCCAACACCCCCCCGCGGCCCCAGAGCAGGTGAGTGAGCGAGGGAGTGAGGAGGGGAAAGCGGAAGGAAGTGGCAGCTGCCTCCCGCTCAGGTCGAGCGCCCGGCCCTCCCGCGCTAGGCCGCACACGCCGGACCCGCCAAGCGTCGGCCCTCCAGGTGTCTTGGGCTGCGGCTCCCACAGTTCCTCATAGCCGGACTTAAACGCATCCGTATACCATTTAAAATACACACAACATGAAGATATTCAAGCACAATCAGCACTACAAAAGGGGGCATGCTTCATGGACAGCCTGGTTGAAAAGGTTGCTGCTTTCAGGCTGTGTGACGCCATCACCTGCCATCCCTTGTGTTAAAGTAGGATGGCTTCCCAAGTGTAGGGTCTTCCAGGCCTGGGCAAAGTTGGGCCTACTAGGAGTTTTGGACTCCAACTCCCAGCATTCCTAGCAGCCTCAGGCCCTTTCCTCCCCCCCCCCCCCCTCAGCCGCTTAAGCTGGGCCTGAGGCTGCTAGGAATGCTGGGAGTTGGAGTCCAAAAGTTGGGCCTACTAGGAGTCCAAAGTTGGGCCTACTAGGAGTTTTTGACTCCAACTCCCAGCATTCCTAGCAGCCTCAGGCCCTTCCCCCCCCTCAGCCGCTTAAGCTGGGCCTGAGGCTGCTAGGAATGCTGGGAGTTGGAGTCCAAAAGTTGGGCCTACTAGGAGTCCAAAGTTGGGCCTACTAGGAGTTTTGGGTTCCAACTCCCAGCATTCCTAGCAGCCTCAGGCCCTTTCCCCTCAGCCCCAGCTGGGCCTGAGGCGCTTAAGCTGGGCCTAGGGAATGCTGGGAGTTGGAACCCAAAACTCCTGGTAGGCCCAACTTTGCCCAGGCCTGGTGTTGGCGGTGGGTTCGTAGCTAACTGTGGAGACCTATAATAAAATAAAATAATAAGACTTGTGACCTGCCCCGTCTCCCCTAAAATGGGGACTCAGGGAAGCCTCCATCCAAAGTGGCAAACGTCCAATGAAACATACAAACAACAAATCAGTCAACACAGTAAATAAACATCAATATACACTTATAATAACTAACCAACAATAATCAAAAAGTAAGAACTTAAATAAACATAATATGTCACATTACACACATTCACCAACATAATAAAAAAACCGAATAGCTAAAATGCATTGAAATATTTATTTATTTTGCTGTATTTTTACAGTATATGCATATTCTTTCACAGCGAGGACATTGGTTTCCAGATGGAAGGCAGTCCTGACAAGGGTTGGCTTGATGAGCCTTCCTCTTGACGCGTTTCTCCCTTTCGCCTTCCATCCGTGCCTCTTGGACTTCCACAGCACTGTTGGTAACAGCTGACCTCCAGTTAAAGCACTCAAGGGCCAGAATGTGTGTATGTACACACCTATATACATGTATACATAAAACACGCACACATATTCAGGCAGTTACAAACAGCCATCTTAAGACAGGGGTAGGCAATTACCGGCCCTCCAGGTGTTTTGGACTTCAACTCCCAGATATCCTAACTGCTGGTAAAATGGCTAGGATTTCTGGGAGTTGACGTCCAAAACACCTGGAGGGCCGGTAATTGCCCACCCCTGATCTAAGAGAATGAAACGCTAATCAAACCTACAACCTGAGGACCTTGCTGCCACCGTCCAAGTTTGCTAGGCCCCAGCAGACAAACCTTTTGTTTAAAGGGTGAGGCCATTTCTGTGCACGCTGCTCCCCACCAGAAAAATCCATTGCACAGGCTCGAAGGACACATCCAACTTTCTTAGTCAACACACTTGTAAAAAGCGTGGGATGAGTCCTTCCTAAGAATTTTCGTTCGCGAAGTAATACCAGAGAGACAAACAAGATAGCTTCTGTAGGTTTGGTCTAAAGTTGAATTTGTGTGTAAGTTGGAATAGGTACATTTTAAAAATGTAACTCCAATCTCTATCCCCCCCCCCTCTCTCTCTGTATGTATGATGTGCAAAACATCTGAAATCCAATGGGTAATTTGTTTTGGATATTCAGGTGGCCTCTCATTTCTCTGTCATTTTTATGGCAGATTAAACTTTGCACGCTTGTAAGCAACATTTATAACTTTACTCCTGCCAAGTTTCAGAACTTTTGGGTCATCCCCTGATGAAAATTTTAAAACTTACAAAAGTATTCCCTTGAATTTCTGCACAATGAGACAACATAAGCAGGGAATCAACCCTGCAAAGTTTCAGAAAGATTCATCCATCTACTAATTTCTAGGAATTAAAAAAAATAAATTTAAAAAAATATTTTCAAAAAACCACAAGAAGAATCCACTCAAATTGTGGCATAGTGAGATAACATGAGCAGGGCAGCAAGCCTGCCTGGTTTAAGAATGGTCAGTCTATCCACTATCATTGAAGTTCCCCCCATATGATTAACTTACACTGGGGCTTTAACACAGGCAGCCCCATTCTTCTGGTGTGGGGAGAATTCTGGGAAATGCAGTTTAGGGTGGGTCTTTGGAATCTCTGCTACAGAGGTCCTAGCCTTCCCAAACTAGATTTCTCCTAATTCAGCTCATGCCAGAAGAACAGGGCTGCAGTTTTAAGGGAACAAAAAAAGGTAAGGGCTGTAAGGTTTGAGGAGGGAGTAGGAATTTGGAAAATATAAGTTTGGGGTAAGACACACAGACACTGAGGGCGGGCTGACAGTGAGGAGGAAGAGGCTACTAGGACCCCTTCCCTCCAAATCATCATCATCATCAATTATTTCATGAGTTGCCCTCCATTCGAAGTGCTCTGGGCGACTTACATAAAACAGTAAGCTTACATAAACAGATAACAATTTAAGATTAAATTACAAGTTCAATGCTTTGCCAAATCTTTTATGAATCTGCCCGAAAGTTTCAGAGGCTTGTGTTTCGATTCATAAATACTTCAGAGGAGTCCTTTCCTATTAGTAATTTGGAGGTTTGTATTTCCAAATCTCCGAATTACAAAGCGGTGTTCTAAAGCTGTGCACACCCAAAATATATATAGTTTTGGATACCACAGGGAAGGATTAACACCCCAATGATACTAATTTTGCTGTCTGTGCTGTTTTCTTGGACGATGTAACCTCACTTGCTATATATGGGACACAATTTTTATACATCCTTGTATATAATGGGTCTTGAGCATCTGTGGATTTTGGTATCCACGAGGGGCCCTGAACCCAAACTCCAGGAGATTCCGAGGACATACTTTTTATGAAACCTTAATTAATTTCATGTTTAGACTTGAGTCCTATCCATAAGATATATAATTACACATGTATATGCAAATACAAGTATTCCAAAATCTAAAACACTTCTGTTCCCGGTCCTTTCAGATAAGGGGTACTCATTCTGTGCCAACTAGTGCTGACCCATTGAAATGAGTTTGATGTCATAATTTGGAGAGAGGATCAATTGGCCCTCTAGTTGTGATTGCATGGGAAGTCCCCAGCAGCCATAGTTAGTTCAGCCATTGGTGAAGAGTGCTGAGAATTGTGATCCAACAAAATGTGGAGCAGTTCTTGGTTTCTACCCCTGGTCAAAAGTAGTGAAGGATCGATTGATTCCCGTGGGCCAGTTCTAGTTAGAATTAACATTGAATTTAGCCCTGTAGGAGCTGTAACATCACAGGGGAGAGGGGAAGTCTGTTTATTTTTTCTTTCAAATTCAAGTTATTCTTATTTTTGCGTCCCACATTTCTGGCAAACACTCAAAATTGCATACATTTTAAAGTATAATAAAGTACAACAAAGTCATGAGTTTGAAATCAAGAAACATTTATGTGTGGTAGGAACTGCATTGAGTTAGTTTGTGTGAAGGGATCAACACAACCTTACTACATTTCCTCGATATGTTCAATGGGTGTTGAGATTCATAGACAATGCTCATTGGACACTGTTGGGGAATTGTAGCATTTCCAATTAGTGTTGACTGCAGAAATCATAGTGTGTTAGATTCTTTTCTATAGCCCAAAATAGCTTGATTTCTAGCACATGGTATCTACTTCAGTCAGAACACACTGTAGAGAAGCTGATTGTTGCAAGAGCTGGCAACGGAAAGCCAAACAGATCACTACCCAGAACTATGTGGTAAAAAATGTCAAGGACTTCCAGCCTATGAGGAATTGGGTGGGAAGTCCAGTAACTGTGAGTGAAATTGTCAATGCACACACAAAAGCAAACCCCTTAAACAGGCAAGAAACAGAAAAACATCCTAAAATCCACCCCTGTGAGGAGGAGGAGGAAAGTATTTCATTGTATAAAGTAAAGATAATGCTTGAACTATGGAGTGGACAACTTGTGTGGTTTTCCTTGTGTAGTTGAGTGTTGATTCCAAGCAGCCCTGGCTAGCATAAGTGAAAGGGAAGGTTGTGAGATTTACAGCTGAGCAGAATGTGGGAGAGCCACTAATCATGACTAAAAGCATCTCCCTACATTATTTTCCAGCTCTGCTATTGAAGTGCCTTTAAACTAAAAATGCCTGTGTATTGTACCCTCCCAAATTTTGATCTCCACCTTTGGAATTTCATTGAGTCTTAAAATGAAATTAGTCTTGATCTCAAAATATGCATATCTGATAGAAAGTTCCTTTGTATAAATTCTAGCAGGTGGGTGTTGGTGTAAATTTGAGTTATGTAGTTTAGTGTATGGTTTAAACTTTCAGGAGAGATGTTGCAGTGATAAATTCAAACTCTTATTCATTCGAACTCACTGTGTATAAATTGTTCACACGCCAGCAGAACTCAGAAGAATGCCTATCTAGAGGTTTCTTTAATATTTCTTTTGCGTGTAATGTCTATTATCATTTAACTTGAAAGGAGCAAGGAAAATAACTCACTCACCATAATAAAAAGTTAATTCTTATTCTCAGCTATCTCTTCCGTAGCTTGAGTTGAATTCAGTATTGCTAGACACAAGATGATAAGGCTGACATTCTAGACACATTGTCTGGGACAATCTTTCTCAACCAGTGTGCCGTGGCACACTAGTGTGCCGTGACGGACCTCCTGCTGTGCCGCGAGAAAAGCTCTCTGCCCCCCTTCCCCCCCCTTCCTGCTGAACTCCTGCTGCTTGGGGGAGGAGGAGGAAGGGCCGGGCAGTGGCGAACCCACCATGACTCTCGCCCCTTGCTCGCTGAAGCCGCGTGGAGGAGGAGCCCCGCCCACTGAAGCCCGTTCACCGCTCATGCTCCTCTGTAGGAGAGCTGAAGCTGGGGGGCGGGGCATGGCATGGCCTGTAGGTAAGCTGAAGCTGGGGAGGGGGCAGGGCATGGTGCGGCCTGGCTCTGCCCCCTCCCCGGCTTGGCACTCCCAGCCGCTGCTCCTGCCTTGAGGGACAGTACCAAGCCAGCATTGTGCTGGCTCTGGCACCGCTGGCTTGGCACTACCCCCTCAAGGCTGGAGCAGCTGCTGGGAGAGGTGAAGCCGGGGGTAGGGGGCGGGGCATGGCTCCGCCTTGCTCCGCCCCTTTCCCAGCTTCGGCATTCCCAGCAGCTGCTCCCAGCAGGCCACCAACCCCCAACCGTTCTTTACTGTGTTAGAGTGTCATTTTGTGTCATTTTGGTTGGTGGTGTGCCCCCGGATTTTTTTAATGTTAAAAGTGTGCCGCGACTCAAAAAAGGTTGGGAAACACTGTCATAGGCATTGAAAAGATCCAAGTAATTTCCAAAGATCTAAGAATCAAAGTATACATTACAATCTAGATTCACTATATTCAAGTTCGTATCTATTAAGAAGCAAATAATCAATTTGTAAATAATACATTTATAATGCTTGTATCGTAAGACACATGTGTCAAACTAACAGCCTTGCAGGCTGAATCCAACCCTCTCTGTCATTTTATGGCCCTCTGGATACTGCACTCTGCAACTCCTGTGTACCTCATCATTAGGCATCATGACTAGAGCTGATGGGAGCTGTGATCCAGTAACACCTGGAACACTACAGCTCTTTCTGTGTAGTCAGGATAATGGGGTTTGAAATTAAATACAAGGCTTGTAGATATGATGCCATACTTTAAAATGCCCTTTAACTTTTTTCCAAACTCAGAGCCACAACTGCTATTAGGTTGAAATCCCCATTATCCCCAGTCCACATGGGAATTGTTGTTCAGTGACATTTGGGGACCCAAACTGAGTAATAACTAAATAACACCGACCACTATATAAAAAAATTATAGTTGGCCCTCTTTTGTATCCACGGATTCTTCATTCATGGATTCAATGGCCATTTGAAGGCAACCATAAGACTGATGTGGCCCAACATGAAAATGAGTTTAACATCCCTATAATAATAACTTTATTTTTATATATTGCCACTATCTTCCCGAAGGGACTTGGGGCGGCTTACATGGGGACCAAGCTCAGCATAAACATGAGTTACAAAGTAACATACCTAAAACATATAACAGTAAAACAATAAAACCAAAACAATAAAAACATATTTAAACACCTCATCCAACATCATAACCAGTAGCTGGGAAAAGTGGGCATGTTCAGGCAGGGCAAAGCTTGTGCAACGCAAAGCTGTAGGACCGGGCCGGAAGTAAAGTGCTGGGAAATCAAAACCATAAGCTAGGGCTGGGCAGTCCTAATCAGGCACTAAACCATTATTCAAGGCACGTATCATGAATAAGATACAGACAAAATGAATGTCTACCCTGTTTTCCACTAAACTTTTTCTTAGACTTCAGTTTGTAGATTTTATGCCTCTCTAGTCCAAGGGCAAGCAACCGACAAAGGCTAGGAGGCTGCATTATCCCCCTTAGAAAGCTACACCTCCTGGAAAAATGGCTTTAAACACATCTAAGAATAGCCTAAATACCATAAAGGCACCAGATCTTGTCTGAGCTTGACAGCTAAGCAGTATCAGCCCTGGTTAAGATTTGTATGATGCTGCAGGCTGTATTTTCAAGGATGGAACTGGGGGACATGGTTGAAATACCCTTCATAACCACTAGGATACAAGTGATTGTTTTCTGGAGGGGAAAAAACAAGAACTGGGGACCACAAAATTGGCAACAATTTGACCATTAGTATTCAGACATTGTGATTAGTGCATTTACACGGATGAAGTGTTTTTCCCTATACTATTCTCTTCATTTCATATGTAAATATGTCATCTTTGAAGGTAACTTCTCTTTTCCTGTTAGCTATTAAATTATCTGCTTTACACTGCCATATAATCCAGTTCAAAGCAAATCCTGGATTCAGAAACTGGATTATGTGGCAGTGTCAACAGGGCCTTAGTTAAACTACAGAAGTGAAAACAAATTGGGCAGGACTTCTGTATGAAAATACTAGCCTCAGTCCAGTTCCTGCATTGGAAATAAATTCCTACATTTTAAGTGGATTTTTTTCTCTAGTGTGATGAAGTGGAGGTACCCAGTCCTTTAATTTGAAATCTATGTCTTTATGATCAAAGTTGGTAGATTTTATGCCTAAAGAAAAGTAGTTCAGGTAATCCTGATTTCTGGGTACCCCATCAGCAGTAGTGCATTCTTATACTCAGCAGCTCAAGCAGCATTCACCAAGGTTACAACATAGACTGTCTTTAGAACTTACTCATTCTGTTATTAAATCTAATGAGATGCTAACAAGTGGCTCAGGCAGGGTTTCAAGTCTGCATAATTACCACACATTCTGAAAATGGGCAAACCACTTAAAGGCAGGTCAGTCAGTCAGAGGAAAGTTTGGAAATAATCAGAAACCGCTTGGAGGCACACAACAGGTGCAACATGAAACTAGCAGGGACTTTGACACAAGACAAGGGAGAACACAGACATGGGAGAACAGTTTTCAGGTGCTGAGCTTTTTTATATGTATCTTTTATATCACGATCAAATGTGAACAAACAAGACCACACACTTACATTTCAACTGTTGTAAAGAACCTTATGAAATTAATTTAATTTCATGATAAAGGAAAGTAAATCACATAGAGCAGAGCAGTGTATTTCTCTTTTGTTTTCTAACTTTAGATTGAAGCCATTCCACTCAATGCCATGGAATCATTGATATTGTAGTATTACAAGGTCTTTAGTCTTCTCTGCCAAAGAGTTGCTTCTATACACTTCCCAAATCTATTGTGAGGATGAGCAAACTGAGGATCCTTCAGGTGTGGTTTTCCTGTATATATAGGCTCTTTTTATATGTCAAAGGTCTGCCTTATATCCACTTTAACAGCCCCCTTTTATACATTTCAGTCCCATAGTAGAACATTCTGTGTTGTATATTAGTAATGTATCTCTAAGTAGACATGTTAAATAATTTTAAAGGGCTATATTACACAATTAAAATATGCCACATGTGTTTGCACAAAATGTTGTAGAAACTGCAGGACTGTGACATGGTTCCCATATGGGGAGGTGGTGAACTCTTTCTAAATGCTTCATAGTCCCAAGGAAAATCCATCGCAACTATTTCTGGTATGGAGGAGAGTTTCCCTCCTGTTCCATACAGTGGTTCTGGGAGAGGTATAATTGGACTCACTGTCACAGGGACAGGGTTACTCCCTTTCTTTTAATGCATTTTAAATATTCACGTGAGTACAGTTGACACGTGTTTATTGCATCCCAAGGGAATGGGTTAGTGACAGGAATATTCTTACATCATCCTATTTAATCAGTCATTCTGAGTTACGTGCCATCAAGTCTTATATAAAGCTGTAAGTGGTAATGGAAGTGAGAATGAAGGAGTGAACCTGTCCCATTTTGAAGTTTTATTCCAGCTGTGTTATATATCTGAATTGAGCAGTCTTCAGTTCTGGATTTGCACTTTATTGTACAAATCAAAAGAATCTGTTTTGAGTACTAGTTCATTTGCTGTGTTTTAAGGTTTATACATTTCACAGTGAAAGAAGATTTTTATGGATGAATCTGCTAAAGAATTAAATTGATGGTTCATCTGGCCCAGGATTGTTTACTCTGAACAAGAGGTTCCAAACCCGCTATCTAAGATCAATTAATTGGAAAAGTGAGAAACATAACCTGGAACCTTATTCATGCAGAGTCTCTTACTAAAGTATAGCCACCACCCCCACCATCCTTTCCTTGATCAGAAAATCAACATTTTTTTCTGTTTGGAAAAGTGGCATCACTATCTCAAGCAAGTTTCCATCTCTCTCATTATGCTTCTCAAAGACTCATGACTTCCTATGTACATTATATTTTATATGGTTATAGAAACAAACCAAATGTGCAAAACAAGTTAGTTACTTCCCAAATATTTTCACAATTTTCAAAATATATGTAAGGCAGTATTTTAAAAAATATTGAATACGAGTGGTCTACCTAGCCAATGACGTTTTGCCAAGGTTTTGGACTGAATGAAAAGTTATCTAATACCTTGCATATTGAGACCATTTCTGGGTTAATCCATGGCAAATCTTTGTCCAGCTTACCTACCTCAAGTTTAAATCTGTTCAGTGTAAGCACAATTTTGTGAAGCAAAAGTATACACATGTTATGTTTTGAGAAATTATTCAGATTGATAACACAAACATCTTGGTCACAGCTGACTAATATGGGAAGTGAGAATGAAGGAGTGAACCTGTCCTATTTTGAAGTTTTATATTAGAAGTGTATCACAGAGTGACCCTATTGTCCAAAGACTCAATATCCAAAACTTAACCTCCCCACACTTCAAAAAAATATTCCCTCCTGGAAGTGTTTATAGAAGTCCCTTGGTCCTCCAGCTCAAACATAGTCAAAATATAGGTTTGCTTTTGTCTATGGTTTTATGAGGCAGATATGGGGGTTGTACCATATGTGTTGATGTTAAGTCAGTTTCACACAACAGCATACCCATCCTATTACTCTAGGAGCACAAAAAGCATTTGGCTTTGTAGTTGTGCCATATTGTTTGCGTACATCAGTCTCTCCAGATTCCCATTGTACACATAAAAGGTTCCATTTTGGCAGCAGTTCTTAAGATTGCAGAGTTTGCTCACGTTGTACCTGTATTTGCGTGATGGCAGCTAGTTACACAAATAGTGCCCAAGCACAAGTGCTGTCTGGTCAGAAGTTTAATACTGTATGCATTCCAGAAGCATAAACCGGTCCTCTTTTTTACACAACTGATTAAGTAGAGCTTACCCTATTTAGCAATTAAAGAAATTATAGTTAATTGTATGATTATGCAAAATCTGCACAAACTTCCATATGAATAAATGCAATACGCTTAAAGATAATCCCATTTCATCTATAAATGACGTGTACACTTTTCTGCAGGCATCATCTTATAAAAGGTGTTTCCTGTTGTGTTGAGGGTGAGGTGGAAGAGAAGTTGTGCTTCTTTAATGCATTCTTGGCAAATATGCTGCCTAATTAGAATCAGCTTTTTATCTGATCAAAAATTCTAATTAACTGATTAAATGAAGTGAATGTCCCTATTTTGGGAATCAGCTCTTGTCTTGCCAATTGCATCAATGGATCATCAGTATGTGCTCCTTCCTGCAGTTCCCCAGTGTGTTTGGTAATATACACATAATAGAAGATTAATGGGGCTTAAGGATTCAATCCTATACACATCTAAGCAAGAGAGGAAACTTAAATATTTGGGATGAGAATTGTGCGGTATGGGTTGAGCTATGCTTCACTTCTAACTTCTTGTCTGTCTCTTTTAACTTTTGTAGTTTATACAGCATCCGAACAATTGGTAAAATAATAAAATAAACAGTAGAGGAACTATATATTCCTGATGAAGAAAAGGTTTCTGTTTAGTTTTTTAAAGTCAAAAGCTGTCAAGCCTCTCTGGAGATGGACATTAAGAAAAGGAACACCTGCAATGAAGTCCTTTTCCCAGTTGACACTCACCTACCTCATGTTAGATGAAGTAGAGACCCAGGGAAAGACCTCTGAAGGTGCTCTGAATGCATGAGCTGGTTGCAGTGCAAGCAGATCATTCTTCAAGCAAACAGCTCTTAATGTAACATAGAGCTTTAAATGTAAACACCAGCACTTTTTGAATTGACATGGAAAAGAACCCGCAAGTGCTCTTTAAGCAAAAGTGAGATATGTTGCCAAGAACCAATTACAATCTCATAGCAGCTATATTTTGATCCATAGCATAAGGTTATTAGCATTCATCTAAGGGACCTCAATGTGCATTGCCTCAGCATAAGACTATTTGGAAAACAATTTCCAGGCGTACTTCTGTCAAAGAGGAGTTGGAATTAGAACATCAGCCTCAGGTGGTAAAAGATGTTCCATGTCATCAATGTCTTCTCAGTGTTCATTGACAAAGCGGTATCTACAAGCATACCCAAACTGTGACTTTTAGCCTACCCCTCTCAAAACTGATGAACTCCAGAAGTTTTCGGTTGCATTGCTCATCAGCCCAGGTAACATGGCTACTGATGTAGAAATGATGTTGTTGGCCAGAACTGTGTCCATTTAGGAAAGCCGCCTTCAGTTTTACCCTGCTTTAGTCTCAAACAGACTGATCAAAAACTGAACTAAATCTTTATTTATATATCGCTCTATCTCCCCGAGGGGAATCAGGGCGGTTTCCAACATAGGTAAAACATTGCACTTACATAGAGACATACTTTGGTGCTTCCAGGCAGCGTCAAAATGTTTAAAAAGTAGGACAAAAAATCCCGAGACCTGACAGCAAGTCCACACACAGATCTGTCAGTCCCGGGAAATGCTTCCTCGCCACCCTCACGTCTTTCTTAGAAGCAGATTTTATGAATCCACAAAATGGGGGACAGCCAGCAGAAGTTTATGAAGTCCAGCGTTCTAAGATTCACTGGACTTCATATGCGCTCATGCAGAGATCCTAATCTACACAAGCAGATTTCTTATTCTCTCTCTACCCAATTCTAAATTCAAGCTCTGTTTAATATTATAAATGTTAGAACAGAGGAATGGTTCTAATTGCTTTCCAACTGTGCTTAGATTGAGGCACCTGTGTGTTGGTGGCTCCATTTTTTGGCAGCCCAATCAGCTGTTTCAAGATTTTAAAGAGCGCACATTCACTGGAGGCTAGGAAGGAAGTATGTGTTTTCCATGACTGCAAGGATATGCAGTCATGCAAAGATGTGTATGTTTTGAGTGGAATCAGGTTTTAAGCACACCATTTAAACATGTGCTTTTCAGCTATTAACCCAATTCTGCCTCCACTTTTCCCAAATGTCATTTAGCCACACGCATCCCTTTTTAATCCCGATTCCTTCTGGTTTTTAAGGCATGTATAGAAGAGCCCTGAGAGACAACATTGCCTTGAGGCAGTAGACCTATACAGCTACTGCATTCACATGCCCTCTTTGCCCAAAAATTGCTATGGTCATCTTCTAATTCTGTATAACAATCTGGTATACATAAGAAAATTACACATTTGTCAGATTTTTGTGAAAGACTAATTTTGATCTTTAAATCAGCAATTCCACGGAAAAACTTAATAAAAATGATGGGTTGACTAAATCTTCATAGTTTGGTACTTATTCTGTGAAGATGAGGACAGAAAACATTTTCTGGGCAGCAAAGAGCAAACTCCAACTTTTATTTTCTGCAGAAATATTCTGGTTTTTGTATGAAAGAAATCCAGTATGGATCCATGCACATGTGCTTTCGAGTTACCTATCAAGTTGTGGTGACTCTATATATTTCATAGGGTTTCCTCGGGCAAGGAATACTCAGATAGTTTGCCAGATCTTTATTGCCCATAATAAAGAAATAACCCTCCCCACAGCCCCAAAAAATGTTCTTTATAGCATCCAAAGTTCCAGTTTTTAGCCTCTAGGGGGCAGGACTTCCCACACAGGCATTAGGTCCGCAGCTTCATCTCCATGTAATGAGTGATTATTTATTTATAAATTCGATTTGGTAGACCGCTCTCTCTGGAGCCCAGAGCGGTTTACAACATAAAATCAATAAAAACATCAATAAACAGATAAAAGACGATTACAAAAACTAGTCTCTAGCTCTAAAATGTTATTCTAGAATTCAACTTTAAATTATATTCTGTGGAATCCTTTTTGACCAAAAAAAATGTTTACAGACTTCAGTTAATAGACTTCATTAAAATGAGGCTACCAATACATTAATTGTTGTCCACACATCTTAGTTTCTGGTGAGTTTACAATGTCTATAATTTAGTAAGACATGTTCTGTTAAAATGCTAAATCTTAGATGAGTCATCTAATTTTTCTTAGGTAGGTTTCTGTTTGTGGAGTATCCTTGCAATTATAACTCATCATTCATCCAGCTATATATTTAATATTCCGTGGAATTTGTCTCACATAATCTTATATTTAGGAATTTGTTATCAATAGTTAAGCAGTCTATGGTGTGTGGGTATTTTTACCCTTACACTGGGAGTTATTGTAGATACAAATGTTAAAATACAGTTCTATTTATCTTCTGCTACGCTGATCATAATTTGAATTCATGAAGAATCTTAACATTCTAATAAAATACACAGAGGTAAAAATGTCTTAGATGTATAATTTCCACCCAAAATTACCAAACCATAGCGGGTTTTCTGGCTTTCCTTGAAGTACACAGACCAAGGGAAAATTTGACATTAAACAGTTATCTATATGTCCATATTAGGACCTTTGAATTGTGCACTTGATCTTTCTGGGTCAACATACCTATATTACGAACTGGATCTAAAGCTTGAGATAAATTAAGTTCAGAGTCAGAACTAGGACCCCAAATTAACAATTTTCCCAATTTAAAGTGTATTTTAATCTAGATAAAGCTTTATTCACCTTCATGCATGTGAATACTCCCAGCAGATATCAGTCCATTTGCTTTAGACTAACCTCACATATTGATTTTTCTGTTTTTCTGAATTTTGCATAAGAACAGTGTCCTTATAAGTGTTATTGCACAAGTGTTGTTGCACTGCCTTGACTCTTGTGCAAGTGACTGTACTTTTGTGAGACTGTATATTAATGATGCCTAGCAGCATGCAAGTGTAACTTCAACAGAACAACACTAATGTAATTTTACACTATGCAAGAATTAAAGGGAATCACAGTAACTATACTTATTTTGAGGTCAGAGAATAAATGGCACTTTTATTACAATTATATCCTGCTGAGTAGCTGTGGTTATCTCTCAAAAGAGAAGTTCAATAAAAATGTTGGTGTTTTTATAGCATTCAGGCATCTTACAAGTCGACTGACGCCGAAGCTAGAAATTTCATAGAGATTTTTTTCCTACTAGAAAGATTCCCAGCACAATCCAAATGTCTCACGTTGCTTGAAAAACCCAAGATGGATATTGGAAACACATATTGTATGTAGTGGGGGAGCCCTCTTATATTACACTGGGTAACACAATTTTTATTACTGGTTTATAAACGTCATTTCCTAATTGGTTCTATCATAAAAACATGGAAAACTTTATTCAACTGCAAAAGCTTTGTTTTTGCAGGACATCCTGCAGCACATTTTGCTAAAGTTTTCCAATTAATATCTCATATCAACATAGTTTGTGGCAGCCACAAAAATGAAGTTTTTAAAGTTAACAACTACTTTCAAAGTACGAACTACAAAATTAAACAGGAAATAACGCTTTCAAACCAGGGACATAAAAGCTTTCAAATGTTATTACATAGTATTATCATTCATTTAGGCTTTTCGGTGTAGCTCTCATAAATAAATTGCTCTCTGTGTTCTGGTAACTGACACTATACCCTTAACCATTCACTTTAGATTATACTTTGGATGAAGTCACCAGAAAAGAACTTTGTACAGATACTTACTGTAAAGTTTGTGGGGCTGTGCTGATGTTTGAATCCCAAAGAGTAGCACATTATGAGGTAAGATTGGACATTGAATGCATCAGTTGTGCTTCATGGTCCCCTGTTCATTAGCAGGGGTAATTCAGTGTTTGCCAGTATAGGCTCACTGTTCTTGGTAAGAAATAATCATTGAGCCCTTAGACCTGGGAATAGGTATTCAGCCTATGTTAGATGGGGTTACACTCCCCCAGCAAATGAAGTTTCACAACTTGAAGCTATTCCTGGATTTGACTCTGAACCTGGAGGTCCAAGTTTCAGCAGTAACCAGGAGTGATTTGCACAGTTAAAACTATTTTGCCAATTACACCTATCCCTGGAGAAGTCGGATACAGCCACAATAGTGTGTGCCTTGGTTACACCCCATTTGGATTTCTGTAATGCAATCTACATGGGGCTGCCTTTGAAAGTGCTCAGAAACCTCAGCTGGTCCAAAGAGTGGCAGCCAGGTTAGGTTGACCACAGTGAGCACATAACTCATCTGTTGCAACAGCTCAATTGGCTGCTTTTCTGACACAATTCAGATGGCGGATTTTGTCCTATAAACCCTATTCCAGGGCTGCCCAGGAAGTCGATTGCGATTGACCAGTCGATCCCGGGACCGAAGGAGGTCAATCCCAGCTGGATGGGGCGCTTCTCAGGGGGGCGGAGCCAGGCCGTGCCAAGCCCCGCCCCTCCCCCAGCTTCAGCACTTTCAGCAGCTTCTCCAGGCTTGAGGGCAGGGCCAAGCCAGCCTTGTGCTAGCTATGTCACCACTGGCTTGGCATTGCCATCCTCAAGCCTGGAGAAGCTGCTGGGAGCTCCAAAGCCACAGGGGGCGGAGCCAGGCTGCGCCAAGCCCCGCCCCTTCCCCCAGCTTCGGCACTCCCAGCAGCTTCTCCAGACTTGAGGATGGCAGTGCCAAGCCAGTGGTGGCAAAGCTAGCACAAGGCTGGCTTGGCCCTACCCTCCTCAAGCCTGGAGAAGCTGCTGGTAAAGCTGAAGCCAGAGGGGGCGGAGCCAGGCCGCGCCAAGCCCCGCCCCCGCCCCTCTCCAGCCTTGAAGAGGTAGGTAGATCTTTCTGACTTGGTTTTATTATAAGTAGCTCGCATGCTGAAAAAGTGTGGGCACCCCTGCCCTGTTCCATGTAAGATGCATCCCTGCCCTTTTGATATGTGGCTAGAGTTAAGATTTTTGAAATGGACACACACTAAGCAAACTCAAAGATTTTTCTTGTTATTTTTTAAATTCCATTACTGTAGCAAGTGGTATCAGAACATTATGAGCATGAAATCCAGATGTATTGCTATTGCAGATTTCGTTATTTATTTCCAATAAATAAATAAGCAAGTTCCATCCTTCTACTTTCTCCATAGACAAATATCATTTTTTCCAAAAACAACAAGGTATGTCAAAATCCAGTTCACAAAGATAATAGGTATAACAGAAAAAACCAATCTCAGAACACAGAAGTTAGACATAAAACCATCATTTGTCCACCAAATCGCAGGTTTATCAAAAACAACCACCATGGCAAAGCAGCAGAATTTTTTTAAAAATCGGGGCCAAATGGACCTATTGCAGTAAGGAGTTCCACAATTTAAATATAGCTGCATAAAAGACCCCCTATGTTTGAAAAGCAAGACATGAAAAACCTTTCCAGCAAATTTGAGGGAGCAGCCAGACTTGGAAAAGATGAAAGGGCCTCTTAGATACCACTTGGACCTGAGCAACCGAATTGTAATCACCAATGTTTTGAATATACTCTGAAAAATTAATTGGCAAGCCATTCTTCTGATATTGTTGCAAAATACCTACCATGTACTATCATGGCCTTCGATGCTGTATTCTGTATCAAGTTCCACAATACTCTTCAAGGTAAAGTACGCATAAGCCAGTCTGGATGTCATGAAAGCATATGCCTAAAGGACGTTTTCTAAAAAGATGGCCATCATAATGCTTGATACACAATATCCTGCAGTATCTGAGGTCTTAAAATCTCAGACGCTGAATCACATTTCTTTATAAATATTTTTGGAGGTAATTTATTGCTCATTATGCTCCCTTTCCCCCCCAGAATTCATCCCGATATAAAGCTGAACCTTCTGTTTTCCAGGGCAAAAAACATGCGCAGAAAGTCAGACTTTATTTGCAAATAAATGCTGAACAAAAGGAGCCCAACAAGCAGGAGACGCACCAGGTGAAGTTGCCTTGTCTGTGCCATTGCTGATTGTTTATCTCAGGGCTGGAAAACCTGTGGGCTTCATTTGAAATTCATATTGTCAGTAGCATCATCTAGCCCCCCAGATACCCAGCCCCACTCTTAATTCTGATTCCACTTCAGCTGTCATAGTGTCGTCCTGTGGACTTGCATTCTTTGTCAACGCCAGGGGCTCACCAGACTACATACTGCAGGATCAAATAGGATGGAAGCATGGCAGTGAAGTAGAATCATAGCACTATAAGTGTTTAGTGTGAAAGGACTTTGAGTCATAAGGAAGGGGTAGAATGGCAAAGAGAGCCCTGTACTGCAAGCCGCATTTATCTCTGTCTCAGTCCAGCAGCAAAGGATACAGCTTCCACTTGGCTTTCCCTCTTGGTTGTAACTTTTCATAACAAAACATTATAAGGCAGAATAATTACCCTTATCTGATGCAGAACGTACTTTTTGAACCCAACCTGAAGTTTAGTTTTTAAGCATATATGTTAATTTCTTTTCCTATTCTCTGAACAGAGAGAGATTGAACCATCCCTTGAGCATTACGTGATTCAGTGTGTTTGTCTTTTTATTTCAGATGGAGTCAAATGCTGACAAAAATTCCTACTGCAAGCTTTGCGGCATAGTGTTCTCATCTCCAGTGGTTGCCCAATCACACTACCTGGGAAAGATCCACTCCAAAAAGTTGAAGCTGTTATCAGATCAGAGCACTCAGCCAGAATCTGGTGAAAACTTAGCACTGTTCTGTGTTGTTTGTCAGAATGAGATACTAAAGTGCACTGTGCCATTTTTATCAGAGAAGTGTTGTGGTCTAGGAAAGGGCTGTCCAACTGGCGGCCCTGGGGCCGTACACGGCCCCCAGCCTGTTGGCTCCGGCCCCGCTATGCCCCGGCCGCCATTTTAATTTTTAAAAAAAAATTTTAAATGGCGACCGGGGGAGGCGGGGCAGGGAGGAGGAAGTGAGCCAGCTCCTCCTCCCTGCACGCCCCTCTTTTTCCCTCTCTCGCCGGCGCCGATGCAAATCGGTTTGCATCGGCGCCGGCGAGAGAGGGACAAGGGGCGGTGCAGGGAGGAGGAAGAGAGCTAGCTCCTCCTCCCTGCACCGCCCTCTTCTTCCCTCTCCGGAGCCAATGCCTTGGAGGGGAGGGGGGTCCCCCGCGGCGCCTCCCTCGCTTCCAAGGCATCACGGCAGCGTCGAAAACTCCCCGCCAGCCTGGATGGCTGGCGGGGAAGAGAGCGGCGCTCGCTTCCCCGCGAGCCTTCCAGGTTTGGGAAGGGTTTTCATCCGGCACTCGAGACGCGAGTGCTGGGCGAAAACTTCCCCAAACCTGGAAGGCTGGCGAAAGCGAGCGTCGCTTCTCGCTTCTCCCGCCAGCCATCCAGGGCGGCGGGGGAGTTTTCGCCCAGCTCCCGTGTCCCTCTGCTCAGAGGGACACGGGAGCCGGGCAAAAATCCCTCCCGAAGCCTGGAAGACTGGCGGGGAAAGCGAGCGGCGCTTCTCGCTTCTCCCACCAGCCATCCAGGCTTGCGGGAGTGTTTCCCTGGGTGACGTTAGGCTGGGTGACGTTAGGCTGGGTGACGTCAGGCGTCACCCAGGGAAACCCTCCTGAAAATGGGTGGGCCGCGCAGGAGGCCGGCCACGCCCCCGGGAGTGGCCACGCCCCCCGCTCACTGATCACCTGCGGCCCCCCAGGTGAATAGTGACACTTCTTCCGGCCCTTGGGCCGGAAGAAGTTGGACAGCACTGGTCTAGGATAAGACTATGCCAGTGAGGATGTTGGATGCTGAAGGATCTAACTTCATGAGTTTCTTTGATAATACTGGATGGCCACAAGTATTGCATTCTCTATCCAAAATACACAACAGAATGATACCTTTATTGGCCAGCCAAACTGCAGAAATTTTGTATTTTGCTCCACGTTTCCGGTATTTGAAGATACCAGATTTTTGACAGCAACAGGGAAAACCTTAACAAATGAAATTGTCTGGGACTTAATTCTTGTATATTTTTATATCCAACAAAGGACATTTGGCAAAGTTTACCTAAACAGTATCAAAAGGTTTTCCAGATGTAGCAGTACATGGGCTGATAGAGAAATTAAATATCCTCTACTTAATATAGGGACATTTTTGGTTGCTAATGGAGTTGAAATGCTACTACCGTATATACTCAAATATAGGCCCAGTTTTTCAGCCCTTTTTTAAGGTTGAAGAAGCCCCCCTTGGCTTATGTTCGAGTCAAGCTATAAGCTGCTGTGGTGTGAGAGGCTGAAAGAAAAGGGCTCTGGCTCCGAAGCCAGTTGAGCACCATGCAGCCGGCGAAGGCGGCACAGCGGCGCCTCCTCCTCCGGCCCCCTTCCTCAGAAAGGAGGCAAATCTGCAGCCGAGCGATGCAAGCCTTCCCCAAGAACAAGCCGGGAAGGAGGAGAGGGGAGAGGTTGGACAGTCAGGGAGAAGAAGAGGAAGGGAGATCAAACACTGGGGGGAAGGAGGCAGGAAAGGGCAAGGAGGGAAACAATAGGGGGCGGCACCAGACAAGGGAAGAAAGCAAAGAGGCGGCCAAAAAAGAAAGAAAGCAAGCAAGAGCCAAGCAGCCAGGCAGCAGCAAAAGTCACAAGGAGGGTGGCAGTGTGACCCTCTGGATCAGGCTGGGCTTCTGGGGAGGGACGGGCGGGAGAGAGAGGCTGCCACCCCCCCCACACACACACACACACACCACCACCACCCAAAGCAGCAGAGCTTCCTTTCCCTGACCAACTCAGGCCTCTTCTTTCTCCCTCTCTCTCTCAGCCAACAGCGCAGGCAGGCTGGAGGAGAATCAAAACAAAGGTGCCTCGGAGAAAGTCTTGCTGGAGAAACTTCTTTCTCCTGGTCTGTCCCACCTCTTTGGGATCCCTCTTCTTTCTCTGCTCAGCTCCCTCATTCTTTCCATAACTCTTAAGTCTTAAAAGTCTTACATAGCCAGCAAAGGGAGGAAGAAAAAAAAGTCTCCCCCGTTTTGTTTTGTTTCTTCAGCCACGAGGGAGCTAGCCTTAAAGGGGAATTGCCAGTGCAAAGAGGGTCTCCTTAAAGGGGAATCACCCCCCAAAAACCCTGCCACAGGTTCAGTGCCAGAGAAATCACAGGAGTTGTAGTTTTACAAGGTCCTTAGCCTTCCCTGCCGAATAGAGCCAGTACCATAACAAACTACAACTCTCAGTTTTCTGTCAGATTGTTTTGGATTTCAACTCTCACAATTCCTAACACCAGACACGGGCAAAGTTTGCCCATTTCTGGTATAGAAGTATCATATGCTTCTTCAGGGTACATCAGTAGTACTATAGAAAAACACAAAAGGCTCAGTTCTGTTGAGCACAACCCCCCATCACTATATGTGTCTGGAAAAATAACAGAAATGTTCTAAGTTATTTTAACTTTTGGGACATATCCTGAACATGTTTTTTTTAATAGCAGGAGAAATTAACACATTTCCAGACATGCCAATAATGTGCATTAAGTGGGAAAATCTTGGCAATTTTTTCTTTAATGCTACAATTCCTAGCAGCCTACTGGCTGGGTTGCTGTGACTTTTCCAGACCATATAGCCATGTTCCAGAAGCATTCTCTCCTGACTTTTAACAACATCTTTGGCAGGCATCCTCAGAGGTTGTGAGGTCTGTGGGAAACTAGGCAAGTGGGGATTATATATCTCTGGGAGGTCCAGGGTGGGAGAATGAAGTCTTGTCTGCTTGAGGCAAGTGTGAATTTTGCCATTGGCATTGAATACTCTTGCAGCTTCAAAACCTGGCTGCTTCCTGCCTGGGGGAATCCTTTGTTGGGAGGTGTTCACTGGCCCTGATTGTTTCTTGTCTGGAATTCCCCTGTCTTCTGACTGTTCTTTATTTACGGTCCTGACTTTAGAGGTTTTTTTAATACTGGGATCCAGATTTTGTTCATTTTCATAGTTTCCTCCTTTCTGTTGAAATTGTCCATATGCTTGTGGATTGCAATGGCTTCTCTGTGTAGTCTGACATGGTGGTTGTTAGAGTGGACCAGCTGTTAAGAATTGTGGGAGTCCAAAACACCTGAAGAGTTAAAGTTTGCCCATGTCTTATTTAGATCCATCTCAAAAAGGGTATATTCACCAAGCCCTTCGGGCATGACCTTGGAAATATCTGGCTGTAGTGCAAAATGTTCACAAGTGTTGGGTTTTGGAAACTGCACAAAGTGGCTTTAAGGCAATTTCTGCCCCCTCAGCTTACCAGTAGCTGCTGCATTTCACACTCTCAACTTATACGCGAGTCAATAAGTTCTCCCAGTTTTTTGTAGTAAAATTAGGTGCCTCGGCTTATATTCGGGTCGGCTTATACTTGAGTATATACGGTACCTGCTTGGATATCCCTCTGGTCCATTTTGATTTCTGGTCCAGAAATAAGATTGGAGCCACAATGTCTGCCTGTGACTCTGGCATTGTTACTTTCCCTCTCCTGTATGATTTTTAATATCTTTGCCTGATGAAGAAGCCAGTGGTGCTGCAAAAGCTTACACACTGTCTTTTCCACATTTTGTATTACCAGTAAAGGCATTACATTTTCGTAGATTTGGGTTTTGGACTATGTTGCTGCATAGGCAACATAGCTACCACTAAATATGTATCCTGTCTTAATGTATCCTGAAAATTGCAGGTCTGCTGATTCTGTTTCTTTCTTCCTTCTCTTTCCCTTTGCCTATTTCAGTGAGAAACCAAGGTCCCTTCTACACTGCCATATAAGGTCCAGATTACCTGCTTTGATCAAAGCAAATAATGTGTATTATCTGTTTTGATAATGTGGATTATATGGCAGTGTAGAAGGGTCCTGACCTTTTTCATTGCCCTTTGTGCCAGGTCCCTCTGTGATTCCAACTTTGCGAGTACCATCTCTTGAAAAGACTTCACAGGATTGCAACACTGAAGATCCACCATCATCATGTGCAACTACTTTGGATATGGATGATCCAGAAAAGTTTTGCAAGCTCTGCTCAGCCTCCTTTAACAATCCCCTAATGGCCCGGCAGCACTATGTGGGCAAAAAGCACACACGGAATGAAGCACGTAAGAAGCTGCTAGCTGAGATGGGAACCACGGCTGTCCCTGTGGAAGCTAAGACCAATGGTAATAGAGCAGCATTGAGACACACGCTCCTCATATTAATTCAAAATAGACTCCCATAAATCAACTGGCACTCACCAGTTCACATTGCAGGTGCTTAACTTGCCAGTTTATCTCTCTATATTTTTAAAAAGAAAAGCCTCCTATAGGATACCAAGATGTCTAGAACAGGGCTGTCCAACTGCCGGCCCTGCAGGTGTTTTGGACTTCAACTTCCAGAAATCCTAGCCAGTTTACCAGCTGTTCGGATTTCTGGGATTTGAAGTCCAAAACACCTGCAGGGCTGGCAGTTGGACAGCCCTGGTCTAGAAGATGGATTGGAGTGTAGGGTAATATGGGCCATCTTGAACATTCAAACATCCCATTTTCTACCCTTTCCATTCATTGTGTTGTGCATTTTCTTTCATTCAGGTATGTTCTCAAGAAAAATGTACCGTATTTTTCGCACCATAAGGCAGCACCTGCTGATAAGGCGCACCTAGATTTTAGAGGGAGGAAAATAGAAAAAAAATATTTTCGCTCCCCTCTAAAATCTAGGTAAGTCTTATCAGCAGGTGCTTTATCAGAGCCCTTTCTTCCTCGAGGAAAGGGGGAGAAGGAGCAAGAGGAGGAATGAAGGGCATCGCGCCAGAGCCCTCTGGGGGCGTGCTCCTTCGTTCCTCTCTGCTTCTCCCCCACCCTTTCCTCGAGGAAGAAAGGGCAGGGAAGGAAAAGCAGCAAGAGGAGGAATGGAGGAGCATCGCGCCAGAGCCCTCTGGGGCGTGTCCCGTTCCTCTTGCTTTGCTGCCTTCCCCACCCCACCCTTTCCTCGAGGGAGGAAGGGGGGAAGAGGCAGCAAGAGGAGGAATGGAGGAGCATCGCGCCAGAGCCCTCTGGGGTGATGCTCCTTCGTTCCTCCTCTTGCTGCTTCTCCCCCCCCCTTTTCCTCGAGGGAAGAAAGGGCAGGGGAAGGAAAAGCAGCAAGAGGAGGAATGGAGGAGCATCGCCCAGAGCCCTCTGGGGCGTGCTCCTTCGTTCCTCCTCTTGCTACCCTCTTCCCACCCTTTCCTCGAGGGAGGAAAGGGTGGGGGGGAAAGAGGCAGCAAGAGGAGGAATGGAGGAGCATCGCGCCAGAGCCCTCTGGGCGATGTCGCCGTTCCTCCTCTTGCTGCCTCTTCCCCCACCCACCCTTTACTCGAGGGAGGAAGGGGGAAGAGGCAGCAAGAGGAGGAATGGAGGGCATCGCGCCAGAGCCCTCTGGGCGTGCTCCGTTCCTCCTCTTGCTGCCTCTTCCCCCTTTCCTCGAGGGAAGAAAGGGCGGAGGGAGGGAAAGGAGCAAGAGGGGGGAGCGAACCAGCGTCCCTCCGCCGCCGCTACGGACCAGAGAAGAGGAGAGGCGGCGACAGGGTGAGTATATCGCCGCCCCCCCTCTGCTCCGGCGCCTCCCCCCCCCCGCCTGCATCTTCGCTCCATAAGACGCAGCTGATTTTTCATCCCACTTTGGGAGAAAAAACTGCGTCTTATGGTTCAAAAATACTGTAAATCATTACCTTCCACCCGCCACTACTAGTATAAATTTGCTTCCTTTGAGTGTTACATGTATCATATACATCTGTGCTTCTCTGACCATCAGATGTAGGGGGCCAAGGACCAGTAGGATTCGTGCCTCTTTGGTACAGCTGTTTCCTTCTTCCTGGATACTTGCTTTAAGCCATCTGTAAGCAGATGGCTTACAGACCTTTGGCCATCACTTTGAGTAGCACTGGGATGTATAATATAATTTTTCATGTGTATTGCACAGTAATAAGTGTGTGGGTTTACTTGCATTTATTCTCAAAGTGGTTTTCAAAGGGACTGCACAAAGTGACTAGACAGTGCAATTGAGGTTTTTTCCATTACAGCTTCTAACCTGTGAACTTTTGTTCCTTTAGCAGTTGGAGTGGGTAACTACATATGCCCCATCTGCAACATCAGCCTTACATCCATAGAGATGTACCAGTCTCACATGCAAGGAAATAAGCATCAGATTAAGTAAGTATTTTCCTAAGTATCCTTGATTCTAGAGTTGTGGGTGGCCCAATCAGGTTGTAATGAGTGGATTGAATAAATGTATATGAGTGGAGTATGGTTGAGTCCTATATAAGGTTAAAGACACTATTCTGAGAATGAGGCCTGGAAAACTACAGAAGAAGGTGAAGAATTCATGAACTGATGAAGTGTAATAAAAAGTTGCTGATGAGAACTGTTGACATTGCTGGTTGAAAACAACATATTTACAGAGAATGATTCTTGAAGTTAACTGAGTCAAACATAATGATTCCTTATGTTAAGAAGGAAAACCAACATCTGCCCAGAACTGATTGAGTTAGCTGGATAACAAGTTGTCAGTCATTTCCAACTTCAGCAAGAGCAGAAATGCTATATAAGACACCTTCATTCTTTACAACAGGGCTGCACAAGTAGTCGATCGCGATCGACTAGTCGATCTTTGGGCCTCATCCAGTCGATCTTCGAGCTTCACCAGCTGGATGGGGCGCTCCTGCCATGCGCGTGCTCCTCCGCTGTGCGTGCGCGCTCCCGCCACCACCTTTCGCCCGCGCGGGGCTTCTTCCGCCAATGAGGCTTTAGTGGGCGGGCCTTGGCGCTTGACACGGTGTGGTGACGTGATCGCCCATTGGTTTCTCCTGGGGGGGGGGCGGGAGCAAGGCGAAGGCGCGCGCAGGAATAGGATGCGAGGCTGCAGGAGGGAGGGAGGGAGTGTGTGTGTGAGAGAGAGAAGGCCTCGCCGGAGGAGGATGGTCCCCGCGGTGGGGCTGCAGCTGACGAGCGCGCCCTCGACGCTGGTGGGTAAAGCCTGGATGGGGCCCCAGTGCCGCCGAGGTGAGAGAGAGACAGGGCGGAGCGCGTCGGGGCCCCATCCAGGCTTCACTCACCGGCGTCGAGGGCGCGCTCGTCAGCTGCAGCCCCACTGCGGGGACCATCCTCCTCCGGTGAGGCCTTCTCTCTCACACACACACACACTCACTCATTCCCTCCCGCAGCCTCACATCCTATCCCTGTGCGGGCCTTCGCCTTGCTCTCGCCTCCCCCCTCCCCCAGGAACAACCAATGGGTGGTCACGTCACCACACCGTGTCAATAGACAAGCACCAGGGCCCGCCCACTAAAGCCGCATTGAAGAAGCCCCGCGGAGGCGGAAAAAGCCCCGTGCAGGCGGAAGGTGGCATCGAGAGCGCACCCGTCGGCATATCTTTTCGACTTGGTTGTTATAAAATTAGCTCGCATGCTAAAGTGTGGGCACCCCTGCTTTACAAAAATGTGGCAGACTGCAGGAACTCAGGGCCTGTACACCTGCCTCTTTATCCAAAGGACAAAGAAAGGTGGCATATTGGCAGAATGGCAGATTTGCAGGGCTCATGTGTGCATCTTTTCTTCAGGAGCAGGAAGAAAGGTAGTTATGTATGCATGTAGAGTATATATGTGCGTGAATGCTGAATAAAATGAGCTATATATTGTCGAAGGCTTTCATGGCTAGAATCACTGGGTTGTTGTAGGTTTTTCGGACTATATGGCCATGTTCTAGAAGCATTCTCTCCTGATGTTTCACCTGCATCTATGACAAATATCCTCAGAGGTTGTGTAGCTATATAGTCTGTGTGTCTACCTTCTTTCTTTGTAAAGTGCCTAATATATTTCATCTCACTGAAAACGGTTCAAAAAGTATTCATGACAAGGTAGCACTTCAAATGCTGGCTGAATCCCATCCTTTGTGGTTGGTTGTACCTCAGTCATGCTTCCCACTTGCTGAATAAAAAGAGGGTCTGGAACCCAACAAGCAGGAGAAGGATAGACAGGGAAGAAAGCTGGAAGTGAGAAACTCCATCCAGCACTTAGTCCAAGGAACTAGTAATATCACATCAGACAATGTAGCTATACCCATTGATGTCCCTCCGAATTTTACATAGGGGTAGGGATGGAACTTCCCTGCTATCCTAAATAGATTCCTCACTCTGGTGCTCCAGCCCTTCAAAGAAATGTGAACTACTCTTTATCCGTTCTTGTTTGACTTCTAGGGATGTAAATCTTTGTAAGTTACATTCAAATAATTTTATTATTTCTCCTTTTTGTTTTTTTTAATTAGTTTAGGTTGTCAGACAACTGTCAGCTTTTTTGAGAACTGTTTCTGGTTCTCAATATGTTATCTGTCTCAAAATATTAGTTCCCAAAAGCAGAATAAGTATTATTGTTTGAATATTTTATTTTAATGTAGCACTAATGTAGCAAAGTTCTTTGACTAATTTGGATCAAAACATAGTGGCCAATCTTCACATAAAAACTTTTTTTTTCACACAATCTTGAGGTCTGCATCTCGCATCAGATCATACCACAGCAATCTGACATTATAATCATATAACACAGTGTTTCTCAACCAGTGTGCCGTGGCACACTAGTGTGCCGTGAGCGATGATCAGGTGTGCCTTGGAAAATTGGAACCTCCAATACCCTTTCTTCCCCCTCCTGCACGCAGTGCTCTCTGGGTGTAGGTGAACTACAACTTCCAAACTCAAGGTCAATTCCCGAGCAAACCCTTTCAGTACTTTCTGTTGGTAATGAGAGTCCAGTATGCCAAGTTTGGTTCAATTCCATTGTTACAAGAGTTCAGGATGCTCTTTGATTGTGTGTTAACTATAAATCCCAGAAACTGTAGCTCCCAAATGTTAAGGTCTATTTTCCCCAAACACCATCTGTGTTCACATTTGGGCATATTGAGTATTCATGCCAAGTTTGGTCCTGATCCAACATTGTTTCAGTCCACAGTGCTCTCTGACTATAGGTGAACTACAACTCCAAAACCCAAGGTCAATGCCCACCAAACTCTTATAGTATTTTCTCTTGGTTATGGGAGTTGTGTGTAGGAAGTTTGTGTCTTTCTGCCATTCCTGCCAGGATTTCTATGTTGTGTTCATCGAAACAGGTCCAGGTTTCACACTGAGTGTATAAATACATTTAAAAACATACATCAACCTGGGGGTCCCCAGATGTTTTGGAAAAACATAGCTGGTAAACTATATGGGGTAGGTTGAGAACCACTGTGTTAGAGTGTCATTTTGTGTCATTTTGGTTGGTGGTGTGCCCCAGGATTTTGTAAATGTAAAAAATGTGCCACGGCTCAAAAAAGGTTGAAAAACACTGATATAACACCTCTCCCCAACTGTATTTCTATTTATATATGCCGTAAATCTAAAGGTTGTCTCTCAGTTTTGATGAACTGTCAAACATTGATTTCATTGGCCATTGCTACAGTACTAGGAATTTGTATTGGGATTTAAATCACATTGTTTCAGACTTATATCACAGTGACTATATGTAGGAATGGACTGTCTTAAGTTTACATATTGTTGATATGAAACCAAACAGATTTAAGTAATGTTTTGGTCCAAGGGTAATTTTGTTCTAATCTTCGCCATTTTTATGGTTCTTCTCTAATCTTTTACCATTCATCTGATTTACAATTTCTCTTTATTTTTGCAGAGAGGACATGATTGCCAATCCGATGACCAACACAAAGAAAACATATGATTCTTTTCAAGACGAACTGGCAGATTACATTAAAGTTCAAAAAGCTAGAGGCCTAGAACCAAAAACTAATTTTAGAAAGCCAAGAGAAGAGTTTGGAAATGAAGGATTTGAAGCCATTAATGATCATAAAAGGACCATTGCATTTGAGCGAGATCGGTTTTGCCGTGATATTTATGAACCAGACCAACATTCCGTTTTTTTCTCAGACCCATCAGCCAATTGTTTTGAAGGCCGATTGCTACGTCGATCTCTACCTGGCAGGGAACCATTAAAACTAGAAAATGCACCCATGCCTCAAGGCAGCTCAGAAAAATGTTCAGAAAAACTAGTGTCTCACTTGGCCATCTGCAAGGATTACTATCACAATTTGCCACCAGCTGAATACGGTGATAACTACAAGCATGTGTCTTCAGATAATAGCACTAGCTCTTATGAGAGAAGTCAGAAACTGCCAAAAATGTCTAAAGAGGAGAAAGAACGAACGGGGGAGGGAGAGGGGAATCCTCAACAACAGAAGAGAAAACACCGTGAAGAAGAGCCAGACTCGGGAAATGATGTTGAGAAGAAAAAGAAAGATGAAATAGATTCAGCAAGAGAGGGAAAATCGAAGCCTAATAAAGATAAAGGCAATAAAGACGGTTCTTCTGAAAAGGAGAGCAAAAAACATAAGAAGGAAAAAAAGAAGGCGGAAGCCAGTGGACCGACAGAGGAAGACATGCTGTGGAATGAATCTATCCTGGGATTCTAACACAGCGTCTTCCAATCATTTTTGTGTTTGTTTGTGATCTAAAACATTGTGCACTTTTACGTTTCATCACTGTTTGTATTTATAATTGGCCCTTTGGCAATAATGAGGTATTGGGTATGAAAATTCTTAACAAAACGCTTGGGAAGAATTTGAACGGAAATTTTTGTAACATACCTAATGTGTAATTAACTGCTTCTCGTAGTATGACTTTTTGCACAAGATAGTATTAAAATATTTTTCCAACAGCAAGTAAATTTGTTAATTGCAGGATGTCCAGGTGATACCTATATTGTCAAAAGCTTTACACATTGAAAGTATGGGAGAGGGCTAGGGCTTATTGAAATTCTTGTTTACAGTACTGAACACTAAAAATGGAAGAGCCAATTAAACTGATAAGAACTCATCTCTTGAATGTTTTGTTCCACTGACATATCAGGCCTAATATTTTATTTTATATATAATAATAATAATATGCTATTGTTAGAATTTGAGCTGCTGGAATTTCAAATGTTGGTAGTTGCCATGTCCAAGGATAGCTACAAGAGGTCATGTATTTAAAACCAAGAGGCATATACATACTTTATTTTGTTGTAATGTATTTCTGGGCTTGGCCTCATGTAAGCCTTTCCAAGTCCCCTTTGGGGAGATGGTGGCGGGGTATAAATAAAGTTTATTATTATTATATTTAATGAGGATTTTTCATAAAACAATACCCACATTTTGAGCATATTCAAGGCTTTATATCACTGAAGAATTTTGTATATTCACTTCTGTTTTTCAAGTCTTGGTAATTTTGATTTAGGTCACAACCTAACTTTCACTTCCATAGACTTTGGAGATTGTGAAGGTGTGGAGAAAGTACAGCTTATGGGCGTAGGCAGCCTTAGTCCTTTTTTGTGACCCCACAAAAATAAGAGCGTGATAAAAAATAATCCCCAAGGAATATATTGAAGTAATCCAGGAGCAGCAGATTAGGTAATTTAACCCTTCCATCTGAGAACCTTTCCCAAAAATCTTGAACTCCTGCTCCACTACCTCAGTACTGCCCATCCTTGGTTTGCAAGTATAATTTTCTCTTTTAAATTTTTATTGTTTTAATAAAGAGGGAGAACAATATAAGATTATTAAAAAGTAGGAAAAAAGGAGAATGAAAAGATAAAAAAATGGCGAGAGAAAAATAAAAATGAGTGATTGTGACTTCCATTCTTCTTCCATTCGTCGTAGTTCTTAAGAACTGCAAGTATAATTTTCTTTGGTCATCTACATTTAAATCCATTTTCCCATACTTTCCCTCATTCTTTCATCTCCAATCTTTCTATCTGGAAATCACTCCCAGGCTTCTTTGGAGGAAAGTCCCCCAAGTTTTAAAAAAGCCTTGTTAAACTGTTCCCTAAATCCCTTAGGAGGTGGATGAAACATTTTATAGTGAATATTTATTTTTCAATTTAAGGGTAGGGCTAGTCCCATACAGGTTCAGGGCTTCTTAAACTGTGGGTTCTGACCCCAAATAGGATCCCCTTAGCTCAATCTTAGGGCCCCGAAAAATTTTCTGATTATCACATAGTGGCTGTTTTAGATATTTACGTGAATCCGTTATGCAGTGTTTACAGTGGACTGCAGTAGATGCTTCAGCTTTACTTTGTAAAAAGAAAAATCAGCCTGTTTAGTAAGCCTTGCAAATGCTGATGTCTTACCAGTAAATGACTGTTTTTAATACCTGTTTTATATACGTACTAGCTTGGGGACCCGGCGCTTGCCGGGTTATTTGAGAAAGGCATTGTGTTCCAAGTTTGGTCCTTATCAGTTGTTTATTTGGCTTGCAGTGGTCTCGGGAAGTGAGTGAAGGTACTTCAAATCCCATAATCCAATGTCCATCCTCCTCCAAATTGCACCAAGATGTAAAGTGGGTCATGGGGGCTCCGTGTGCCAAGTTTGGTCTTGATCAGTCATTAAATGAGGGTTGCAGCAGTCTCGGGAAATGAGTGAAGGTACCTCAAGTCCCATCATCCGTGGTCGACCCTCCTCCGAACTGCACCCAGATGTAAAGTGGGTCATGGGAGCTTTGTGTGCGAAGTGTGGTCTTCCTCAATCACTGGATGAGGGTTGTAGCAGGCTCGGGAAGTGAGTGGAGGTACTTGAAATCCCATCATCCATGGTCCGCCCTCCTCTAAACTGCAGTTGGATGGAGTGTGGGTCATGGGGGCATTGTGTGCCAAGTTTGGTCTTTATCGGTCTTGATTCTGGGCCGCAGTGGTCTGTGGGGAATGAAGGGTTTGAAAGTACTACAAATCCCGCCCTTCCGCCTCATTCGTGGGCCATCCTGCCCTAAACTCTCTTTGGGGCCTGTAATGTTCTGGCCTGTTCTGCTGGTAATTGGTAACTTTAAAAGGCGGAATGGCAGGCAGCCATTTTGTAAAAGCTGAGGGGAGGAGAAAACAGGATTCCATTTTGTTTTCACAGAGCCAAGTGGGGAGGGAATGTTGATAGTGCATTTTTCCCCTCAGTGGGAAGAAATCCTGTTGTTTGAATGTAGAGGCCTGGATTCTGGGTTGCTGGCTAATCTGTGGCTATCAATGCCCTCTGTCTGGTGCCTTAGAATTTTGGAGTGCCAAGGTTGGCCAATCAAAGGACTTTATGCAAATAGCTGGCACTTGGAATTTTGGAGTGCCAAGGCTGGCCAATCAAAGGACTTTATGCAAATAGCTGGCACTTAGAATTTTGGAGTGCCAAGGCTGGCCAATCAAAGGACTTTATGCAAATAGCTGGCACTTAGAATTTTGAGTGCCAAGGTTGGCCAATCAAAGGACTTTATGCAAATAGCTGGCACGTAGAATTTTGAGTGGCAAGGCTGGCCAATCAAAGGACTTTATGCAAATAGCTGGCACTTAGAATTTTCGAGTGCCAAGGCTGGCCAATCAAAGGACTTTATGCAAATAGCTGGCACTTAGAATTTTGGAGTGCCAAGGTTGGCCAATCAAAGGACTTTATGCAAATAGCTGGCACTTAGAATTTTGGAGTGCCAAGGCTGGCCAATCAAAGGACTTTATGCAAATAGCTGCCACATATTGCTGTGGCCTGTGAAAGTGGCTGCCACATATCCGCCCTCCCGCCCTCCGCACACATACATACAAACATTCCGCTTTATAAAGGTATACAGATTTATTATTTGAGTCGATTTTTACCCCGCTTTTCTCCCGCACCAAGGCAAGACTCAAAGCAGCCAACAATACAATCAGAACACAATAAAGATAAAGGATTCCCCTGACATTAAGTCTAGTTGTGTCCGACTCTGGGGGAGGGGGTGCTCATCTTCATTTCTAGGCGGAAGAGCTAGTATTGTCAGTAATTTGTTTGTTTATTTACAGTATTTATATTCTGACCTTCTTGCCCCTCAGGGGACTCAAGGTGGATTACAATGTGCATATACATGGCAAACATTCAATGCCATAGACACACAACATATATAGACAGACACACATAGGCTATTTAACTTTGCAGTTTTCATGAGGGTATTCTGGCCATCAGGGGAGCTGTCGCTTCACCGTACATTTGTACCACTGGTGGAGTACTTCCTCATTCTTTTGCTTGTTTGCTGGAGATTTTATGGCATTGTAAATTAGTTAAATTAGCCTCCCCGCATAAGCGGTACCTAAATTTCCTACTTGACAGATGCAACTGTCTTTTTGGGCTGCAAAGGTTGACAGCAAGCTACACAATGGTTGGAAGCTCACTCCGACCCGAGCTGGTTTCGAACTCATGACCTTTTGGTCAGTAGTGATCTTACTAAAGCTGACTCCCAACCAGCTGTGCCACAATTCCGGTAATAAAAACTTAAACTTTATTTATATACTTCTCTATCTCCCCTAGGGGACTCAGGTCGGTTTCCATATAGAAAACATACAGTGTAAACAAAACATAGGCATAAAATAACATTTTCAACACACACATATACATTAAAAACCAAATCCCACACTATTATTTTGTGCAAAACAAGCTGCCAGGGCCCAGAATTTTGAAGTACGGTAGGTCTAGGCAGTTTAGAAGGGCTGGGCCGAAGCAAGTGCAAAGAAAAACATGGTCGGGGGGAATGGGTAAAGTGCAATGACCAGGTCCCAACAATGGCCATAGTGGGGCCTGGGGCTACTCATTTCCAGAGCCTATTCGAGAACTATAAAAGGTCTGGGCCAGGGCAAGTATAGAGGTCTGGAGTAGTGGGTGGAGTGCAAAGCCAAGTCCTAACTAATGGCTCGGGGCTGGGTCTTGTAACTAGTTGTCCTCAAAGGCCTAATGGAACCACCAAGTCTTCCAAGTTCTTACAAAAAGAGGAGAGTGATGGGGCCTGCTTTATCTCCCTGAGGAGGACATTCCCAGAGGTGGGGGGCCACCACCAAGAAGGCCCTCTCGTCCCCACCAACCATGCTTGAGACAGTAACGAGAGTGAGAGTAGGGCCTCTCCAGTGGATCTTACGAGTTCGTGTCGGTTCATAGGAGATGTGATCGCAAAGATAGGCGGGGCCCAAACCGTTTCGGGCTTTATAGGTCATAACCCACACCTTGAATTTGGCTCAGCAACTTATCGGCAGCCAGTGAAGCTGTTTTAATAGGGGTGTTGTGCACTCCCTATAGTTTGCTCCAGTTAGACCCCTCCAAGGTCATGTTGCCAGCATGACTGCATGGAGCGCCGTTTTTTAAATCGGAACATACAAAGTAGGGGGGCCATAGAGTCACAGTTGTTAAATCTTGGGCATATGGGCAGTCCCAAACCATTGTGGGCAGGCATGTAGCCAGGGGGGGCCTAAGGGGGCTTCAGCCCCCCGAAATTCTCAGGATGGTCCACAAAAAGGCCTTACTGGTACATTATTTAAACTGTTATGTGCATTTAAATCATGATCTGATCACCATGCTCATTATATCCCATATTAATGGGGTTATTGGGATAACAATACAAAAGGTTTGCTAGGGTAGACCCTCTTCCACCCAGTCTCAGCCCCCCCGACGAAACTCAGCCCCCCCCCGAATCATAATCCTGGCTACGGCCCTGATTGTGGGCAAATCATGACCATATGAACTGCTAAGGGTTCTGGGAGGTAGTCTTTCCTTTAGCTTTTTCCTGAACATGAACCACTAATACAGCTAAACACACTCTTATTACTGCAAGATTTCTCATCACATTAGAACAATATTCTCTAAGGGAAACTTCCATGCCAGCAGTCACCCTTTCCTACTTCCCGGACACCTTTTTGGCATCAGACTACATACAGTATAGTTCTTTTAGGTATTCCTCTTCCTAAATGGCCCAAAACAACATTGGTGACTTAAATGAGTACATGTTCTGTGCATATGGAGTTGGGGGTAGTAGATTGGTGAGACACCAGCACTCTGGCAGAGAAGGCTAAAGACCTTGTGAAATTACAACTCCCATTATTCCACAGCATTCAGCCATGAAGTTAAAGTGTGAAACTGCAGTTGTTGTACAGTGTAGATCAGGCATGGGCAAACTGCGGCCCTCCCGGTGTTTTGGACTCCAACTCCCACAATTCGTAACAGCCTACTGGCTGTTACGAATTGTGGGAGTTGGAGTCCAAAACACCGGGAGGGCCGCAGTTTGCCCATGCCTGGTGTAGATGTATCTCTTGTCCTCCTTCATCTATCTCACATGCAAATACTCATTAATGTTTTATGGGAGGGTTTATAATGCTATCTATTTTTTCATAATGTACATGAGCATTAGATATTACACTAATGTAGGGGTAGGAAAGGGCACCTGCACAAAGTAACTCACAATCCCAGTGTTAGAAAGGTTGCTATATCTTTTGACCTCACATACTAACTTTCATCAGTTTGAGTGTTTCATTAGTGCCATTACGCATGTGAATTAGTGCTGGTGGTGTTGGTATTTGTCTGTTACTCTGCAGTTGGCATGAAAGGATCTTCATGCCCATTTATGTGATGGCAGATTTTATCCCATGTGGATGCATCCTTCTTTAGCCCAGGGGTGGGGAATTATTTTTTCAAAGGGGCCACACGAGAGCCAAAAAATATTATGGAGGGCCGCACCTAAAGGCGGAACTACATGCAAATCTACATTATTTATTTATTTATTCACTATAATTACTATATATTACACATCATTAATATTAACATATTAATATATCAAGAAATATTCATATATTATTAGTATTAATATAATTATTATATTATAGTATATATATAGACATAATATATTGAAATTATAATATAATATAACATATTATATTATTTATTATATTATTATATTATTGTAAAATTATTATACAATAATAATAAAACCACTAAAATAAAATAATGCTTCCTTGTAGTCCCCTTCTCCGGAGAGTTTTATGCAGAGGCTTGAAGGCCATCAGTTGGGGGTGCTTTGATTGTGTATCCCTGGGGGTTGGGCGGGATAGCCCTGGGGTCCCTTCCCTCTCAATGACTTCCTGTTCCCTGCCTGCCTGCCGTGGCCCTTAAGAGGGCCAGATAGAATCGGCCCCCGGGCCGCATCTGGCCCCCGGGCTGTAGTTTGTCCACCCCTGCTTTAGCCTGTGGCAGTGTCTTTTTCCCCCCTGCCCCTGGTTTTCAGACCTCCTTGTTCATAAGGAGTAAACCTCTCTGCATTGAGTAAGAGCTGATATTTTTATGCTCAGTTTGCAAAGCTTGTGGTAAGGCGTGGAATCCAACATAGCAACACCTGGGTAATTGTGTGATGGGATCTGCTTATATTTCTCAGTCTTGGTGGGTTTGTCAGACCCCCTAACTGTATCTGAGGTTTCCTGTTATTCTGAAAGCTTCCTGTCTGTCTTACTACCTCTCCAGATCTAGAGTAGAAGAACCAACACGCTGGGGGCATTTTAAAGAACATTTAAAGATGAAAATTATTTGCATCCAGGCTAGAATCTTGCCTGCAATGGAAGGCCATTCGAGGACAGTCATTTTAGATGCTAAGAAATATGTTTCACAGCTAATGTGTGTGGCATCATATTTAACATCACTATAAGAGCAATGATAGACTAGTTAAATTGTTCACTTTAGATCACCAAAAATAAAATTCAATATAACTGAAAAATGACATTCCCTTCAAAGTACTAAACCTAGATTTGCTGGGGTAATCATTTCGAAATTAGTTGCATTGCTTTTTGAACTCTAAATCCTAGAACCCTCTGAAAAAAAAGTAACTTTCCCCAGGATCTAGGATATACTCAGATGGATTAATGTGATGCAATAAATTCAGAATGCTTCATTTTCATGGGTCTGTATTACACCAGTTCTTAAAGAATTAGATGGGTTTTCTTTTCCCTCAAAACCCAATTCAGCCACATCTTCAGTGTCTTAATTACATGAGTTAAATTCTGGCCAATAGCAACAGATCAATTGATTTCAATGGATCTGCAAGAAATAGGACTTGGTCAAAATCTAGTCTTGCGAATTTCCAGTTCCATGTCTCCAGGCTCGATTAGGTCCAGGAATTTCAAGTTAGTTTTATTTTCTCATAACTTCTACTTTACTGCTTTCAGCAGCACAAAGGAACCACAATCTAACCACAGCTGCCTACTTCATATCGCTGGGGTTTCTGACAGTTGAATACACAAAGCAGATGGTTCTCCTATATTGGGTTATGGATCTTAATCTTGTACTACTCACCAGAGAAGTCTTTTAGGCATTCTTCTATATATAAAACTGGAAAGTATCCATTTCTAAATTGCATCTGTATTTTCTTCCCATCTTTACCACCTGTTGGTAAAATACATGCCTGTTAGGCATCAATCAATGAATCCCATGTTTGCATACTAAGCACTATGCGACCTCATTTAACACCAAAAAAATCTGTTCCCTTTTGTATTTGTACACACACATTTGGAAGATTTTTGCCTAAAGCCTATTTTTAATTTAACTGTTTATATGTTTTAACTGTTTTATAATTTTATATGGGATGTTTATCGTTACGGTATGATGGCGCCCATTGTGGGGGAGAGGCTTGTGTACCCTAATGATGTTGTGAGCTATGCTGGCAGTGGCATAATAGCCACCGGTAGGGCCTGCAGTGCCTGACAGGTCACAACCGAAGGGTCTGATAAAGAGCGTCAAAAGGCAAGATGGGCTCTCAAGCCTTTTGGCAACCATCCTAAGAGAAGGAAAACTCTGATTTCAAACCCGGGCAGATGGTGCTCGTCTAACCCTGTAAGGTCAACCATCTAAGAGAAGGAAACTCGAACCAAACCTACGACCTGAGGACCTCGCTGCCACCGTCCCAGTTTGCTAGGCCCTGGCAGATGAACCTTTGGTTTAAAGGTTGAGGCCAGTTCTGTGCACGCTGCGCTCCACCAGAAAAATCCATTGCACAGGCTCGAAGGACACAGGCTCAAAGGAATCATCAACGCACTTGGGATGAGTCCTTCCTGAATCTTCGTTCACTAAGAAAAACCAAGATGATGTGGCAATAATTTTTTGCTGTAGTTTGTAAGCTGCCCTGAGTCCCCTTCGGGGTGAGAAGGGCGGGATGTAAATACAGTAAATAATAAAAATAATAATAATTCCAACTATAATGGACAAAAGTTAAGTGCCTCTGGAATCCATTATTGAGCATGAATGAGCGGTAAAACTAGATAAAAGAGGCTATAATTTTACTCAGACTAGATGTATACTGCATGTTGTGTTTACCTTCTGCCTTCCGGGTCGAAAAAGGCTTTAAAAGGATGGACGTTGCAAGCTATGACCCCAAAGGTAGAGTATAGAGCCTTCCCACATGCAGGGAGACCCAGGATCCCTATAATAATGAGTGCTAGACTCAGGAATAGTGAACCAAAACAGGATTTATTGGATAACAACCAGAAAGGTTCTGGTGGGTCAAAAAGGCTTCAGTTGGTTACAAAGAGTCCTTTAAACAAAGGGAACGCGTTCGTTTGCCTCATGCAAAGCAAAGGTACCTCTCTTAGATCCCAGGTGTCCTGTTCCTCTCTGGTCTTTGTAGGCCCACGAAGTCCTTTAAAAACCCCAAAATCTCCAGTCTCTGTTGAGGACGGGCCTCCTGAGCACTGCAACTTGGTTGAGAGAGCAGGTAGACTCAGTAGGTGAACTAAGAATGCTATGTCCAAGCAAGCTTAGGTTCCAGCCTTGCTTCGTCCGTTGAAATCTCTGGAATGAGCCAGAGAGGAAATGCTGCCTCTCACATGACCTCTGGAAGAGGAGGAGTTGGGGGCGGAGATGCCAGGTATGGAGCCAAAACACAACTCCGCCCCTGAAGTGACCGCATGGCCAACAACAATAGAACAAAGACCTTACAGGTAGGGCAGTGAAATATAAATGCAGCTGCAATATCAGCCCCATGGGGGTGTCACAGTTTATAATTATTGTCTGTTTTGATAAGACTAATAGGGTGATCAATAAAATTGTTTCAATAAAAGGGGAAACAGATAAATACACTTGCTACACCTTGTATATCAATTTGTAATATAGAATAGAAATAATAAAATGGAGGCTGAGGAAAGAAAAAAGTAATCGTCCAGGGATACATTATGGAAAAAGCTATCAAGTGACCTATAGAAGGTTTAAAATATTTTTGTGTACTTATATGTTGTTGTTTATTCGCTTCCGACTCTTTGTGACCTCATAAACCAGACCATTATATACTTTATTTATATTCCACTCTATCTCCCCAAGGGGACTCAGAGCAGATTACAGAATACATATATGGCAAACGCTCAATGTTGTTATGACACAGGCAAAGCTTCCCTCTTTTTCTTTTCCGACATCTGGAGGCTGTGCTCGACTCGGGCATGGAGGGGTGCTGTTGTTCCATTTTTCCATGCCGAGGAACCTTTTGTCCATGGACGCCTTCGTGATCAACTTGCCAGCATGTCTTCAGGGACACCTTTTACCTCCCTGCAACAGCGGTACTACCTATTTATCTACTCACACTTCGGTTTTTGAACTGCTAGGTAAGCAAAAGCAAGGGCTGACGATGGGAGCTCACGCCAACCTGCAGCTTGAACGACCAACCTTTCAATTGACAAGATTTTCTGTAGCTGACTGTTTAACCCGCTGTGCTAACCGCAGCCCCAACTTATACAAGACTCCCATAACTAGGTTGTTTCAATTCACATGTTCAGTTCATTATTTTTAATAAAAAGTTTGTTGAGATTTTTTGTACTATTGTATAGGAAATGGTCCCTAATATTTCCATGTTATTGCTGCCCCTAGAATCAAATATACTGTTAAAAAAGTAATTCCTAGGAACAATCTGCTTCATTAATCAAAGTATGCCTACCTACATACATATCTAATATAAAATAAATTTTGAGGATTATTAAAAAAAATAAAATTGATCAGTTACCAAAAAAGTTTTTTTATGATCCCAATATGAGTTTACAGTAAACTTGGCAGCTTGGTTACTCACAACGAAACTTCCTTTATATTTCACTTTTGAGATAGTTTGCCACTGGCAATGGAAATAATCTATTAATAGCTTCTTATTTTAATACAACATCATTTACAATCCTAAAGACCACTCACACTTGTTATTAATGAATTATATGTTGAATTCTTTCAAATTTAATACCCCACTTAAAGAAATTATAAAGGCTTACAGGCAATAATGTGATTTTACCTTCAAACCCCAAACTCTAAGTTAAAATTTCAATTCAGTATAGACAGTTTAGACCTTCAAAGGAAAGGGGTAGGAAAAAAATTATTGGGGCGGAATTCTTATGGAGGGCAGTGCCCTCATTATGATCCTTCCTGTAGCAACATCTACTAGGTTGCCCTGTAAAATGATGGTTTGCACCATGAGAAGGAACATGGGAGCAAGGAGGGATGAGGAATCCTGGGTTGTTGCAGGTTTTTCGGGCTGTATGGCCATGTTCTATAAGCATTCTCTCCTGACATTTCGCCTGCATCTATGCCAGGCATCCTCAGAGGTT
The DNA here is from genome assembly GCA_030556195.1 of Anolis apletophallus. Classification (NCBI taxonomy): domain Eukaryota; kingdom Metazoa; phylum Chordata; class Lepidosauria; order Squamata; family Anolidae; genus Anolis; species Anolis apletophallus. Next base: position 94,101,468 of record JARBWK010000008.1, read on the forward strand.
ATGGCAGGCAAAACATCAGGAGAGAATGCTTCTAGAACATGGCCAAACAGCCCCAAAAATCTACAACATCCCAGTGATTACAGCCATGAAAGCCTTTGACAATATGAATGAGGATTCCTTCTGCCAAGTCTAATGTGACTTGAATCCGGAAAAAGTGTTGAGGAAAATTGAAATCTGAGTTTTTGCTGCAGGTTTGCCTCTGGAGTGAAATATGTGAAAGTGATTTCCTTGATTCAATCCATAGTGCAATAGTCCTACTGCAACTAAGAACCATCATGGTGTAGTAGCCTAAGCATTAGGCCAGGGTTGGAATCCCCACTTGGCCATGGAAACCCACTGAGTGAACTTGGGCAAGTCTCAGCTTCAGATGAAAGTGGAAAGAAATCTCATCAATAAAATTACCCTACGAGATCACTTCGCTCGGAAGATTCCAATCTTCTAGCTGTCCCCTCCGCTAAAGTGACCAAAAGAACTGCCACCCGCCGAAGGGCCTTCTCAGTCATAGCGCTGATATTGTGGAATGCCCTCCCGGCAGCTACACGGGCTATCCCTGACTTACTCCCGTTTAGGCAGGTATGTAAGACCCACCTCTTCCGGCTGGCTTTCCAGGTATAGGCCCACCGGGACCCCCAAGCCATGCCAATGTTGCCAGACCATTGTAACTATTCCAACTGTGTTTTAATGATGTTTTATCGTGTATTTTTATCTTGTATTTTATATTGCATTTTAAAGTGTATATGTTTATTGTATGTTGTTCTGCTTTCTGGCTGTAAGCCGCCCCGAGCCTATTTGGGAGTGGCGGCATAAAAGCCGAGTAAATAAATAAATAAATAAAATAAAATAAAAATCTCACAATAGGTTCATTTTGGGGTCACCATACATCAGAAATGTCTCTGGAATCTGATCTTTTTTTCCATTCTGTTACAGCAACAAACTACTGTAACTATAAAATCAGTACAATATGTTGTGTTATGCATGCGTAGTTGCTTATTATGGTATAAGTATGTTATATAAAAGTATCAAAGTATACCATTCAGGTATGGTGCAAGGTGTAGGTATATTTCACTATATAATTTCACAGTGTTCACATAATACATTCACATTTGTGACCATATATCAATCATTCATAGTATGCATATAACAATATCACAAAGTGGATATCACAGTGTTAATATCACATAAATTCTAAAGCAAGGTACTGGTGTAACTATAACAGAACCAACAGTATAAACCTGTATTTCCACCGTAGGGTAAGTTCACTCCTAATGTTGGCATGTAGTGTGGCTGGGAAGATCCCTGGATGTAAACAATGAACTGCTTCACCGCCTGGTCAAGCCTGCTCGTCATGGACTGGATGTGAAAATATTCCTCCTGCAGCGACGCAAGCCTCCTCAGCGGGTACATGCCAATGTGGCGAATGCCGGTGCAGCCTCTGAAGAAGCCGCGGACTCCATCCACCACCCAGGAGCCCCCCCGAAACGGTTCGAGCTCTGCACAGTAAACCGTCAGGCGAACAGCGTAGGACTCCACGAACATCTCTGGATCCACAGAACCACAGCCTCCTAACCCACCCCATTCTGCCACCCCAGCGGAGAACAGACGCCCAGCATTTAGCAGCTATACTGAACTCCAGCCAAGCGGCGTTTGCTTCCCAGGCGGTGAAGCAGTTCATTGTTTACATCCAGGGATCTTCCCAGCCACACTACATGCCAACATTAGGAGTGAACTTACCCTACGGTGGAAATACAGGTTTATACTGTTGGTTCTGTTATAGTTACACCAGTACCTTGCTTTAGAATTTATGTGATATTAACACTGTGATATCCACTTTAATTTATTCATTAATGACCTGGATGTAGGAGTAAATTCTGAGGTAGCAAAGTTTGCAGACGACACTAAATTGTTCAGGGTAGTTAAAAATGAAACTGATTGTAAAGAGCTCCAGAAAGATCTCTCGAAATTGAGTGAATGGGCAACAAAGTGGCAAATGCATTTTAACCTAAACAAGTGTAAAGTCATGCACATCGGGCAAAGAACCCCAACTACACCTACCAATTGATGGGGTCAAAGCTTTCCCGAGACAAACCAGGAAAGGGATCTTGGGGTTTTGGTGGACAGCTCAATGAAGATGTCAACCCAGCGCAGCAGCAGTAAAAAAGCAAATTCTATGCTTGGCATGATCAGGAAGGGAATCGAAAAATAGGTCGTCAAATGTTGTATTGCCTCTCTACAAATCTATGGTGAGGCCACATCTGAGTACTGTGTACAATTCTGGTCACCGCACCTCAAGAAGGATATAACGGAACTGGAAAAGGTACAGAAAAGGGCAACAAGAATGATCCAAGGGATGGAGCAGCTCCCTTACGAAATCAGGTTGCAACGCCTTGGTCTTTTCAGCCTTGAAAGACGGCGTTTAAGAGGTGACTTGATCGAAGTGTATAAAATCATGCATGGGATAGAAAAGGTGAATAAAGAAAAAAATATTTTCTCTGTCACACAACACTAGGACTAGGGGGCACTCCTAAAGCTCCAAGGTAGGAAAGTTAGGACAAACAAAGGGAAATATTTCTTCACCCAGAGGGTCATTGGGTTATGGAACTCACTTCCAGAGGAGGTTGTGACAGCTGTCAGCCTGGACAGCTTCAAGGCAGGATTAGACAGATTCATGGATACCAAGGGAATCAGTAGCTACTGAAATGGACATCCAAGTGCCACCTCTGTGTTGATGGAGGCAGGCAGGATTTTCCCGGTACTGGTTGTGGGGGTCGGGAGCAGGTGAGGGTTTTGCCCTCCTTTCTGCTCGAGATCCCTGTGTACAACTAGTGGGCCACTGTGCGACACAGAATGCTGGACTAGATGGGCTGAGGCCCGATTCAGCATGGCTCTTCTTATGTTCTTATGTTCTTATGTTCACTTTGTGATATTGTTATATGCATACTATGAATGATTGATATATGGTCACAAATGTGAATGTATTATGTGAACACTGTGAAATTATATAGTGAAATATACCTACACCTTGCACCATACCTGAATTGTATACTTTGATACTTATATATATAAAAAAGTGAAAGACACAATTTTGCATACTCTTTATTCTTTGCTAGCTTTCATAGCGTGTTTGAATGCTGTTAGCATTAGAGCCTTACTCTGTGTATAAGATAAGTACGGTATGTTATAGACATTTTCAGTGCAATATGCTACTATCTCAAAATACTTCACTGACAGCTAAGATGGTGACTGTTTCCAAGCAAATCATTTATTGTGCAATTGCTCTCCCTGTCCTATTATAGAATTATCCAGGCTCCAGAGCCATCATATTCTATCCCTGCATTTTCCGATATTGGTTTGTTTGTTTGTTTTATTTGGGGGGGGGTATTTGTTTGGGGGGTGTTTTTGTATTTGCTTACCAAAGAGAACCCACTGTAGAGGGAATGGTGCGACAACTGCACAATGCCTTGTCTGGTAGCAGTAGGAGGTCTCCATCTGGAAGAACACTTTTGTCACTGCATTGTAGAAAAGATGCAAGGTACCGTATAATATAGGGATGCTCATTAGGTAGATCGCGATCTACCAGTAGATCGCGTAGGGCATCCTGGTAGATCGCAGGCAGGGCGGGAGGAAGGCTCAGTCCTGCCCCACAGGCTCCCGATGCCGCTCAGGTGCAGAAGGAGGTCTCCTCCTATTCTAAAAACCCATTATTATTATTATCAGAGGCTGATAGGCCATCTGTGAGGAATGCTTTGATTGTGTTTTTTCCCTTATGACAGAAGGAGATTGGACTCGATGGCCCTTGGAGGTCTCCTTCTACTCTAGGAACCTATTGTTGTTGTTACTATTAGTATTAGTATTAGTAGCAGAGGCTGAATGTATATTGTCATCATTATTATTATGAATAAATTCAGGGAATATTATACTCACATTTAGTTGAATTCAGTCTTAAAATATATTATATGGCTCTCACTGAAATACATTTCCTAATATTTTGCTTTTATGGTTCTCTGAGTAGTGGGTAGGTAGATCATTTTGACTTGATTGTTTTATAAGTAGCTCACATGCTGAAAAAGTGTGAGCACCCCTGGTATAATAGATAGCCCCCTTATCTTTTCATAACATTGTACAATCCTCTAGTATCTCACTGAACATCAACACAATAAACAAACCAGCTTCCATCAGAATTAAAGAACAGTCTCATTGCCTCACCTTCAGCACTGACATAAAAAGACACCAGGCTGATCCAGTTTGGATGAAAGTAGAGTTATGCAGAGAAATTAAATGTATCAACAAAGTAATGAAGCCATGCCAACATTTTGATAAGGCCTTAGATAAGAAAAAAACCCATCTTGGCAATCCAGTGCCATTCAAAATGTGCAGCCCTGGATTTTTTTGTTGTTTATTTGTTCAGTAGCTTCCGACTCTTCGTGACCTCATGGACCAGCCTACGCCAGAGCTCTCTGTCAGCTGTGGCCATCCCCAGCTCCTTGAAGGTCAAGCCAATCACTTCAAGGATGCCATCCATCTTGCCCTTGGTCAGCCTCTCTTCCTTTTTCCTTCCATTTCCCCCAGCATCATTGTCTTCTCTAAGCTTTCCTATTTTCTCATGATGTGGCCAAATTACTTCATCTTTACCTCTACTATCCTTCCCTCCAATGAGCAGCCGGGCTTTATTTCCTGAAGTATGGACTGGTTGGATCTTCTCGCGGTCCAAGGCACTCTCAGAACTTTCCTCCAACACCACAGTTCTTCCTTCACTCAGCCTTCCCTCAGGTCCAGCTCTCACATCCATAGGTTACTATGGGGAATACCATTGCTTTTACTATGCAGATCTTCGTTGCCAGTGTGATGTCTCTACTCTACACTATTTTATTTAGATTGGTCAATGCTCTCCTCCCAAGAAGTAAGTGTCTTCTGATTTCCTGGCTGCAGTCTGCGTCTGCAGTAATCTTTGCACCTGTAAATACAAAGTCTGTCACTGCCTCCACGTTTTCTCCCTCTATTTGCCAGTTATCGATCAGTCTTGTTGCCTTCATCTTGGGTTTTTTTAAAATGTTTAACTGCAACTCAGCTTTTGCACTTTCTTCTTTCACCTTGATTAGAAGGCTCCTCAGTTCCTCCTCGCTTTCAGGCATCAAAGTGGTATCATCTGCATATCTAAGGTTAATGTTTCTTCCAGCAATTTTAACCCCAGCCTTGCATTCATCAAGTCCCGCACATTGCATGATGTGCTCTGCATACAATAGGGTGAGACTAGGCCTTAGATAAGAAAAAAGCCATTTTGGTGATCCATTGCCATTCAAAATGTGTAACCCTGGGCTATCTGTATAGAAAACTGTCACTCTCTCACTATCACTAAGCTATTGTACCACCTTCTCAATGTGGAAAGTGACACACCAAATATTCTGTGTTCAGGGATAGTAGAATTAGCCCGACTCCGCCAATAGGTTATTTCACGGCGTACCATTAGGATTTAATTTGTTGTGTTCCTGCGTTTACCTCAAGACTGAGAATTTGTTTCCATTTGGAATCCCTATGGACTTTATTGGACTATATCTGAAACTGATGGACTGTGTTGAACGTTAATTTTCTTATTCAATATTGGACTTTACTATATGGACTCCTTGCTACTACGGATTATCTCTTTGTGTTGAATTTTATGTGGTGAACGCAGTGAGTGAATTTACAAACTTACTACTTTGGATGTTAAGATAAATACATAAACTGAATTATATTCAATTTGTGTTCCGTGTTTTCTCGCATAGTAGAATTATCACCATAAACTGTTCACTAGCTTCTACTATTCTTGGACCCCTACAAACACTTGCAGACCACTTCATAGTTCTTTCTTTGACTAACCCAGCCGTTGCGGGTCTGTTCCTGTCTTTGTAGATCCCTCCCTGCAGGTGCCTACTCTACCAGTGTGCTGGTTCCTTTCCTCCGGGGTCAGATAACTTCTATGCCTTGCAGAAGAAGGATGCCTTTTCTCTCTTTATGTGCTGCCTGATCAACTAGGATGAATGTAAGATAAAGCAACCTGACACTGATAATACTGGTTTAGACATCGTAATTTAAAGCTTGCTCACTTGAAGGCTGAAAAACAGTAACTGGGCATAAAATCTGGACACAAAAGACTTTTTCATGGTTGCTCTTGTTCCATTCTTTTCTGCTTCAAAGAACACCCCACTTCTACTAGAGGGGCAACTGACATCATATCCTTCGCAGAAAGAAGGCCCAGCCACATTAACCATCAGACAAACCGTCTGCTTGTGCCTTCTCAGAAGATAGTCCCCCAAAAAGGAGGAAAATGGTCAGAAAATCTTCTGTTATTTGTCTTCTGGGACTGGTGCTATGTGAGTATCAAATGACTATTTTAGACTTTATTTTCTTCAAGTAGTCCATAATTGGAAACATAATAATATTATCTTGTGTGAATGTGATTTGAGTGCAAGGCTTTCTCCTTTCTTTCAATATCGAATCTACAAGCTGTATTTTTGAAATTTTTTGAAATCCCTGTAAAATTTCAAAACTCTAAGAGGGAACTATGGTAGATCTTGAAAAAAAGGGCAAATATGAAGATTACTGCAGCCTTTTGAAATTTAGTATATAACTCTAACAGAGCTATTGGTAAAAAAGCTCAAAGTAATAAACTAGCCCAAAAGAAAAAAAAAGGGGGGGACTACTAAATAGGCTGAGTACATGAAAAAAATTAAAATTTAGCAAGTAGTTTGTTGTGGTGGTCTGCAATATGATTACTCTTCTGGAAATTAAAGCCTTTTTAAAAACATAATTTCTAAAAGCAACAGAACCGACTGTCCCATTGGTGCCCTGTGGCCATGTGAACATTATACGAAAACGAAGACATAACTATGTTTTAAATTTGTTGTAAGTTGAACTGAGTTCGGAAAAGGGAAAAGGCAGGGTTATTATTAGTAGTATTAATATTAATATTTTACCATATATTAATTTGCTGACTGGGTGAAGAATAATCACATTGGTTCACAACATTATTATATTGTGAGCCAATATTATTATGCTCCAAATCAAGAAGATTTCAAAAATTAAATTCTTGCTTAATGGAATGGCATGTCCCCAGAGAAATAATATCCCATCCTAACTCCATTCCTGATTTCTCTATCTGATATTTGGTATGTGCAAATCAATGCAAAGTTAAACATGTCAAAGTTCATTGAAATCAATAGGGTTCAGTATATTTAATTCTGCACAATTTAATTCTCAAAAAAATTCATATATCAAATATCTTAACAATTTAACATATATTGTAATCAAGTAGTGGGTATGCCAATAAGTGGAAGTGATTTGGAATTATAAGCATATTCACAAGGAAAAACATGTCTGAAATCTCAATGGTCAGGAATGAAATAGCATTCTGATTGTTTTTGCTGTCAAGTCATGATTGCTGTCTGTAGCAAATAAGGCCAAAACTCTCAGTAAAATCTAAGATAAACCGAGGCTGTCATAATTGGACACATCATGAGATAATATGGCTCATTGGAAAAGATAGTAAGGATTAGCAAAGTGAAAAGCAGCAGGGGGGAAAAGAAGACCACATTACAGATGATTGATTCAACTATAGAAGACAGAGCCCTGAACATGGCAGTTGATGAATAGTATTCATAGGGTTCGCTTTATTCATAGGATTGCTATAAATCGAAGTCAACTTCAAGGCAAAAAACAACAACACATTCAAAATATGGAATCCGGGCTGCATCAATTAAAGTATAAAGGAACATATTTCAAATATGAAATTCAGGATGGGAAGATACTGAATGGCCACCAAATTAGGCAGCTTTAAAAGGAATTAGGCCAATTCTAGGCAACTTGAAATAATAATAATAATAATTACTATTATTATTGCTTCTTACCCATCTCTACTCATGGCTCGAGGCATTATTCTATATACATTCTATACACATATTAAAATTTGTTTCTACAAAAAGCATATTAAAATACACAAAACAAAGAGTCCTTCTGGGAACATAGGGCGGGTTACAAATAAATGATGATGATGATGATGATCATTATTATTATTGTTATTATTATTATAATACACAAAACATGAGTTTAAAATTCATGCTAGAAGAGATAGATCTTTGGATGTGTTTTATTTATTAAGGTTAATTAATAAATAACTATCTAAAAATGCAAATACCAAAACATTTTAGGGAGGTAGTCGCTCGAGCTAGATTTGATCAGCTTGAGACAATGGTCAGATACAGGAGATTTAACAGCATCCCTTATAATGAACGGAGTTGTATCTGCAGGGCACTTGAAATTGAGGATATAGCACACATATTATTTGATTGTAAATTGTATTGGAAGGTGAGAGACTTCGACCTTGGTCCATATATCAAACGGACAATGTATTGGGAATCTCACAACAGAACAACGTATTTTATGTGTGGCCAAGACCCAAAAATAACATATAAAACAGCTCTGAGAACCACATATGTGGGGCCGATCGGGATAAATTGTAGAGGTGATAAGGAAATATGATGTACATTCTCAGTTTTATCATATCTTATCATATTTATTTACCGTATTATTATAAGTGTCTTAATTTACCTTACTACATAGAAGGCAATCAAGTCTTATCAAGCCTTGTTGTTTTGTCTGATATTGTGATTTGGCTTAATCAATAAAATTACTACTACTACTACTAAGGTTAATGGGTATTTACCAATCCTAACAGGAATGCCCTCAGATACTAGAGGCAGTATATTTCTGAGTCTCACAAGTCAGGGAGTACAAGTAAAAGAAGAATTTCACACTCCCATCTTACTTTTCAGTTACAGAAACAAAATGCTGGGCTAAAGAAGCCTTTGCCCTGATCCTGCAGACTTGCTATTACAGTCTAATTAAGTGCTTTTACAGCAATTGGTTTATAGGCATTTTAGAGCACTGAATGTTTGTCCATATAACAATCTTCCATATAATCCTCAGCATTTTGGAGCACAGCATAATGTATCTATGAATCACTTGCACAATTTCTGCTTTCACACTGCTGCTGTGATGTGGTCAGGGAATGGAGCAGCCACCTGCTTGCATTACAGGTGCAGAAACCCGCACCAACATCCTTGAAAGTGAGGTTTTCCATCCCACCACCAAACCAGGGGAAATTAAATCCCCTGAAGATATTTGCAAGTCCTGTCGCTTATATGCAAACACCTAAGTGGGCAACTGGAGAATTTTAATTCTTGTTGGGAAATGAAGACCAGGAGGCATATGGACCCCAATTTTTGCCTTTCTTCTTGACAAATAATAGTGTTGCTTTGCAAGATTGAGAGTAGCAGGATATAATGGTTTGAGTGATCCTTTAGGACTCTTGGAGACCACAGTTTAAATCCCTACTCGGCTAAGGAAACCCTTGGGCACCACACATACACATTCAACCTCATAGAAAGACGAAGACAAAGCCCTATAGTAAGATTGGCGTAAATCGGATTCAGAGAGGCTTCCCATATCTTATACCTAACATATCGTATTTTATTGATTATAAAATGCACACAAATTTTAGGACCACCAACAATAAAAAAATCTTAAATATTTTAAAGCACTGACTATTCTAAGACACATCCTCTTTTAGAAATGTCTATATGGAGAAAAATGTGTCTTAGAATCGATATGATAAACGGTATTAAGTTTGCTTACTGTCTTTTGTAGTTTTGATATTGAATATTCTATTTATTTATTTTATTTTATTTACAGTATATATATTCTGCCCTCCTCACCCCGCAGGGGACTCAGGGCGGATTACAATGTGCATATACGTGGCAAACATTCAATGCCATTACACATACAATGTCTATAGACAGACACAGAGGCAATTTAGCATTCCAGCTTTCAAGCTTCATGAGGGTGTGCTCAATTCCAGCCACAGGGAAAGCTGCTGCTTCACTGTCCACTTGTGACACCGAGTCCTTGATGGAGTACTTCCTCATTCTTATGCATGCTGCTGGAAGTTTTTTTAAATTCTGTCTTAAATTAGTTAAATTAGCCTCCCCGCATAAAGCGGTACCTAAATTTCCTACTTGACAGATGCAACTGTCTTTCGGGCTGCATGGGTCAACAGCAAGCTAGACTATTAATAGTCAGGAGCTCACTCCAACCCGGGCTGGCTTCTTACTCATGAGCTCTCAGTCAGTAGTGATTTAATGCAGCTGGCTACTAACTAGCTGCGCCACATGTATCCCTTTGTGAGAGTTTTTGTCTAGCACAATAAATGTATTTATTAATGATTGACAGATTGATTAAGAAACAACCAAGATAGCAAAACAAGGAAGCAATTGTTGAGATCCATGTTAACTTAAAGAACAATGTTTATGTCATAGTAGCTAGAGAAGATACATAAGATCTGACTACCTATCCAGAATCTTAAACACACTTTTCTACTAATATGCACAATTCAGACAACGTATTTTTAACTTACATTTATTTTCTCAGGATGATGACAAAGTAATAAGGTACAATAAAATAGAATATTGGGTTTTAAAAGGTTTTCTATATAATAGTAGTAGAAAATGTTTTCGGATAAAATACTCTCCTCAGTAGACAAAATAACTGAACACTAAAGCCTTAAACCATCTAAGCCATGTATCGCATTGCCAATCTACTTAAACTCAGTATCTTTGCAACAATAATGTCCAGACAGTAAATCCAGCTAGTGATGAAAACTAACTTTTAAAATCAGAGTTGTTTCTTAAAAGGGTGGTTTGTTTTTTAGAAGTACATTTATTTGAATATTTTCTAACAAAAAGGGATCGTTTTTAAATTTTTATTTTTAACTTCGTAAATTGGTATAAGTTTCAACTTCAGCATTGACTCTAGAATTAACTTATTGTGCTAACTAAGCACTAAATGAGAAACTATTCTAGACAGCCTGCTAATTGTGCATTTTCTAGCTGATTATTTAACCAAAAGGAAAGTCTGGATTTTTTTAAAAAACAGTCTCTTATTTTGTTGTTGTTGTTAGTCTTTCACAGATGGGAAATTTCATGTTTTGGTCAAAAGGATCAGCGTACTCAAGAGTAGATCCAGTGAGATGAATTGTATTTAGAGTTTCTGAAGTTAATAGTCTTTTGCTGATCACCCTGGCCTATTCAAAACCTAGTAAAGGATTCATATTACAGGTTGAATATCCCATATTCTGTAATCTGAAATATTCCAAAATCCAAAATTGTTAGTTGTTGTTGTTGTTGTTGTTTAAAATTCTTCACAAGGAGTGACTGAGAACATGAGACCTTTGCTTTCTGATGGTTCAATGTACACAAACCTTGTTTCCGGCCCAAAATTGTTTAAACATATTGTTTATACTACTACATTTGGACTAAGTGTGTAAGGAATGCTTGAAATATAAATTATTTCTTTATGTTTAGAGTTTCTGTCCAAGGTATCGCATCAGGTGTGTAGAAATATTCCCAAATATTTTTGTTAAAATCCTCGAAAATACAAAATACTTCTGGTCCCAAGCAAAGTTTTTATAACTTGTTGTGAGCCGCCCCGAGCCGCTGGGAAGGGCAGCAAACAAGTGCGAATAAATAAAAATAAAAATAAATAAATAAATTCGATAAGGGATACTCAACATGCACTGAAAATAGATATTTCAGTGCCGGTTGCATCAATAGAATTTGAAGGAGTTCTGAAAGGTGTAGAAACACTTGCAACTCATGGTAAGTGAAGTCCTTTCCCAATTTAAAAAAAAGACAATAATATGGGGAATGCACTTTACTCAGATAAGGTAAGGTGTTGATTTAAACTTGAGTAACACTTTATCCTAAACATAATGGCTAGATATTTCCTCTTCTCATGTAAACATAATTTAATGACTTTTCTAACCTATAAAATTAATTAATTGCATTAACCTCTTCCTAACTTTCCTATCTCTAACTCTGGAGTAGAATGCCCCCCCCCCCCCCGGTAATCTTAGAGATGCCATACAAATTGGCAAAAAAAAATGTCCTTAAAAAGATCCTGCCATTTTTTAAATCCAAAAGTGTACTTCTGGTTTATAAAAACCGTTTTTTGTTTTGTTTTGTTTTTAATGCTAAGCGGTTGGGTCACAACATCAATAAACGGTGAACAGTCACCCTTGGACTCTTCCAAGAGATTTTCACCTCTTGTTTATCAAAAGATGTCATTCTGGGGAGTCTGGCTGGTCTGGGAGCTAAAAACAACAGCCTTGGAGTCCATGCGCAGCCACCAGTGTTGGACTTGCCCCACCATCTTCATACAATGTTGTATTTTGGGCAACATCAGTCAACAAAGTAAAAAATGTCCTCTCCACCTCAGGACAGAATATGCTTCAGAATGTTCTTTGACTGAAGTTAGTAAACAAACTAACTACGCTTTTTTTCTTTTCTTAGACTGCTGCAAGTCCCAAAGTGACAGTATCAAAGTCAAGATGATCACATCACCCCAAGTTTTTGGAGCCAGTGTAGAATTGAAATGTGAAACCAGCAAGGATAATGGGATGTATTGGATATTTCAGAAAAGTGACAACATGCAATTCATTTTATATATCTCTACAAGGGGCATTACAAAACCAGACTTCAGTGCTGAATACAGTGCAAGTAAAAATGGCAACAACTTTCACTTAACTATTAAGAGTTTCCAAAAGAAAAATCAGGGCATGTATTATTGTGTCAATCTCCAGAATCAGAACCTGGTCTTCAGTCCAGGCCTCCCAGTCTATCTGCCAGGTAAGCTTTGTCACAAACCTTTCTTGAACTCTAAAGGTGGCTGGCTACTGCACATGGGTTGTATCTGAATGGATCGTTGTCCTGCTACCCTCTTTGGAGTAAGTTGGAGAGCTTCCCTTGACTTGCTACCAGGAGCTGATGGTTTATTTATTTATTTTATTTGTTTCAACTTGTCTGTCTCCACTCCCATGCGGCTCGGGGCGACTTACAGCACTAGCATACAAGTAAATACAGATAAAATCACATATAAAGAACAACGTATATACCTAAAATACCATTAAAATAGAATAAAAAACATCGCATATAAAAAAACTCAACATATTGAGTTTGATCCAGACTGTGCTAGTTTTCCTTCCCTTTCCCTCACTCCCAATCACTCTCAGATCAGCCACATTTCTACTGTATACTGTACACCCAAAGTATTCCTGATTTTCCATTTGGGAAACAAGCTTGGTTGTTCTACCTCCCTTTCTGGATTCGGTTCTAGAGCAGGTGCTCTCTACAAGAGTTTTAAAAATGACAAGTTGGTATGCTGACCTTTCTCACCCGAAGCTTCAAAAGCTGGGGCAGGAGCTCTGATAAATTGCTTCCTCTTCCACTATTCCTTCGAGTTCAGTAGACAGAAGATTATTGTAGAGCCCCTTCCTCAATGTGAAATGCATGAGGCATGTTAGACAAGTGAGAATTCTTTCATCGTTTTATTTACAGAGACAACCACCCAGCCTCCCACCATCCCACACCAGATTTCAACTACAACTAAAAGGCAGACAAAGGACAAAGCCATGGAGTGTCCAAATCTAACAGACTCTGGTATGTTTTCATTGAACTTCTTATGAGTTTAGTTCCATAAGGCAGTGTTTCCCAACCGGTGTGACGCGGCACACTAGTGTTCCGTGGGAGATCAGCTGGTGTTCCGCGATAAAACCTCTCTCCCCCCCTCTCTCCCCCTCCTGCTAAGAGAGGTTTTCCTGCGGCCACTAGCTGATCGTGGAACAGCGGTTGGAAAAATGACCCTCTCTAGGACCTAGAGAGGCAGGGAAGGCTCAGGAGGAAAGGGGCCAGGCGACGCTCTCCTCCTCATCTGGAAGTGAGCCCACAGGATAGAGTCTATCCTGTGGGCTCACTTCCAGAAGAGGAGGAGGAGGCGGGAACCTGGGCACCTTGGGGAGCCTTTCTCCCTGTTCGCGGCTCTGCTGAGCCCGGCAAAGCCGCGAAGCGGGAGAACGGCTTCCCACAGGGCCCAGGCCCTGCTTGGGAGCCGAGTTTGTCCAGCTTGCGTCTTCCGGCTAGCCCGGTGGGAGACACGAGCCAGCCAAACCCGGCTTTTCGCAGGCCCCAGGCCCTGCTTGGGAGCCGAGTTTGTCCGTCTCGAGTCTTCCAGTGAGCCCGGCGGGAGACAAGCCGGCCAAATCTGGCTCCCAGGCAGGGCCTGTTCATTACGGGAAGCCTTTCTCCCGGTTCGCAGCTCCACCAAGTCCGGCGAAGCCGCGAAGTGGGAGAATGGCTCCCTGCAGGGCCCAGGCCCTGCTTGGGAGCCGAGTTTGTCCTGCTCACGTCCTCCGGCGAGCCCGCCGGGAGACGTAAGCCAGCCAAACCCGGCTCCCAGGCAGGACCTGTTCCTTGCGGGGAGCCTTTCTCCCGGTTCGCAGCTCCGCCAAGCCTGGCATTTTGCTACATAGCTTATATATTGAGTAGTATGGTGTAATTGACATATTTTTGACTCTTTTAGCACTTTGTAATTGGGACATATATCCCATTACTCTAGTCCCCGCTGTCTTCTGCTTGCTTATAGGCACAGCAGCCTGACTTTGTTTGTTTTTGGTTCTATTAAAACTAGGTGTGCCATGGATGACTTTATTGTTGTTGTTGTTATATTTATGTTTATTTGTACCCCACTTTTCCTCTCCACAATCAAAAAAGCCCCTCCTTGTACAAAGGCAGTTTGTTTTGAGAATCCTGTGCTGTTGACAAACAGGGAAGTCCTGTATTTGTCGGCATCTCAAAATACATGTTTTCACTGCTACTACAAAGAGTATTAGATTAAAGATGATGAAACTTGATAACAGCAAGACTTATTATAGTTATTTATTTATTTCCTATATTTATACCCCGCCCATCTCACCCCCGGGGGGAGGGGAGGCTCAGGGCAGCCTCACAACAAGTACCATACGGTGCCAGTAAGTAATTTTCCTATGTAGGTCTAGTTTCCTCATGAGAACTGTGCACTTATTCTGGGTCAAATTCATTTTTCTAGATTTCTGACCATATATACCGTACTTAATCAGGGGAATAGATAGCCATCTTAGTCTGTTGAAACAAAATCAACTGTCTTGTGTTATTTAAGATACTATTTTTGTCACTAAGGCTGGGTGCAAAACTGTCTTAAAAATTGTAACTCTAAAACAGAGCTTTCCAAACTGTGAGTTGCAACACATTAGTGTGTCAGCTGCAATGTGCAGGTAAGTGTGTCACACAAATATAATGGGAAATGACAAAAATATTGGAAATGTATATTATTAACTTACAAATAATATATTTTTAAAGAATATAAATGAAAGCTTTTCACGAGGTACATTGTGTCCCCATACATTTCCAAGTGGAATCATAGCATTATAATTGTGCAGTGCCACTAAAGTACAGGTGAGTGCTACAGAATGAGCATAGAATAGCAAAGTGGCGTTCTTATTGATTGTGTATTGGTTATTGTTTTCAGAGCTCATTTCTATTATTTTTTTCTGCAGGCGAGGGTTTAGATCCAGTGTTCCCCTGTGAGATCTATATCTGGATTCCTTTAGTTGGCGGCTGTTTCATACTGTCGATAAGCTTGGTGATCACCATAGTGTGCTGTGGTAAGTGGATTTCATCTAATTCCTAGGATGGCATGAAGGGAGATTAACATAAAATTTGGTGCATATTTCATCACTTAAAGAGGATTATCATAATGGCTTTATATCCAGAAAAGAGTACTCATCTCTGTATGGTTTGATGAAGTGATCACAAATATTTTCCTCTCTGATTTTTTTAAAAAACATTAGATCTATAGTGTTAAATGCCATTTTACCAATGAACCATATAGTATTGATAATCTCATTTTTTAAGGAAGGGAAGAGGGTTTTTTTTGTTTTGTTTTGTTGTATCTCAGAGTTAAAAAATAAACCAATTCACGTTAGGAATGAAGTATTGTAGTGAATGCCAGGAACTGCCCCAAAATAGTTTGTAATTTGTCTAGGACCTCATCACAAAGTCCTAGAGATTCATCACACATTGTGGTAAACCCATGGGGCCCTGGCAGGGTGTGTGGAGAATTCCTCACTCCATGCCCCACATCACCCAACTTACCTCTGCCCCCATCTCACGGGGGGAAGCATAACACAGTCTAGCCAGGAGTCCCTGTGCATCATGTAATGGGCACCATAGTGAAAAGAGAGAACAAGGGATGTACGACAGGGAAATCAGCCCATCCGATGAGGTTCTTAAAGCCCCAAAACTACAGCAACAAATATTACAACTTGCTGGTGCATCTACCCTGTTTGGGGAGCCTCAAAGTTGAAATGTATTTTTTTCTGAGCTTGTAGATATTTGAAAAGTACTCTGTTAAACCATGTAGATAACAGTTGTTGTTCTAGCAATGTAGTAGTGGCTGGGGAGAAACCCAACATGGTGTAGTAGTTTGAATGTTGTACTCCAATTCTGGAAACCAGGGTTTGAATTCTTGTTCAGACACAGCAACCAACTGGGTGCTGTTGAGCAAGCCTGCGGTGAAGCTACGTTCAAATCAACCGGCTGGACAGGGTGGACCCTCTCTTAAAGATCCCACAGCTGCCGCCAATATGTGACCACTCCACTTCTTGACCGGCCTCAGACTGGACAATCTTTCTATGTCCACACTGCTGACCTCCAATCCAAGGAAACCTCGAAGTTACCTCAGCAACTTCACGTTTATTGGCAGGGTACTGTCTCACCCCTTCACCATTTAACTGACTGGAGTTTTAAAACTTCTCAGTGACCACTTGACCACGCTGCCACCATTTATCCGGCTGACCACTGACTTTGAGGGCCACCACCAATAAAAGAATCAGGAGAGGTGTTTTCCTTTTAAGATGCAAACAATTTATTTTGACACAAATGGGTACAATCTTGGTTGGTTTCAAACTTCCTTAGAGGCACAACTTTTTCTGTTACATAACACAATGGGGACCTATTATAGGGTTTCCACTAAACCTCTATAAACCCCTGCAACTTTAACTAGGGTCTCTATACCCTTTAACTGGACTGCTCACTAGCAGACCTTAAGACACACACTCACACTGGACCGTTCTCTTTCAGTCCTTAGGACACTCTCTACTAGAACATAACTCCTCCCCTCTCATTTGGCAGTTGGCTTCCCGCTCTTTTCCAACTGTAGAATTCAAACCTGAACATTCTACTAGCCTCTAGCCCTGGTTGCCATGGCGACAGCTCTTCTAAGCTTCTGCCATGCCTCCCTTCTGTTTCACCCACAGAAACAAACCATAGAACATTCAAAACAACATACATTTTAACACATGTCACACAACATTTACACACAAATAATCAACATCATTACAAAGCCATACATCCTCTGCTACACAAAACCCCATGATTGGCTCACCTTAAGGTCCCCATAAATCAGAAATGGCTTGAAGGCACACCACAATAGTAGGGGAATAATTTTAGTAGCCCAGTGTTTTTTAAAAAGGGGGGTTTTAGATTGTGTACAATATTTTGGTGCCCCCTTGTCGTGGGGGAGAGGCTTGCGTACCCTAATGAAGTTGTGAGCTATGCTGGCGGTGGCATAATAGCCACTGGTAGGGCCTCCCATGCCAGACAGGTCACAACCGAAGGGTCTGACAAAGAGCGTCAATGGGCAGGATGGGCTCGCTAGCCTTTTGGCAACCATCCTAAGAGAAGGAAAACTCTAATTTCAAACCCGGGCAGATGGTGCTCGTCTAACCCTGTAAGGTCAACCATCTAGAGAAGGAAACTCAAATCAAACCTACGACCTGAGGACCTCGCTGCCACCGTCCAAGCTTGCTAGGCCCCGGCAGAAGAACCTTTGGTTTAAAGGGTGAGGCCAGTTCTGTGCACGCTGCACTCCACCAGAAAAATCCATTGCATAGGCTCAAAGGACACATCCAACCTCCGTCATCAACACACTTGTAGAAAGCGTGGCATGAGTCCTTCCTAATAATCTTTCTTTGCGAAGTAATGCCAGAGAGACAATATTTTGGAACTGTAATGTGACATTGTTATCCTGCCTTTTATATTATTATTATTATTATTAATACCCTGCTTTATTTATCCCGAAGGAGACTCAAAGTGGCATTGTATTGTGTTGGGTGCATTGTAGTGCAGTTGAATATAAGAACAATGAAAATAATAGAACTAGAACAGGTTGAAAGGAATCAGGGGACGGTGGGACAGGAGATTTTAGCCTTCTCAACCTTATATCAGCTGCATCACCAAATGTAGTAGAAAAGGACAACGTAATATCAGTTATATGTCCCTATACCTTTCCTTCACCATGCAAAAATCATCCTCTTACAGTTTAGAGCAGCTACTTAATTTTCCGTCTTGTACTTATTAGCCAGTTAGATACTTGAGAAAAACATACTGAACCTATAAACATGAAGTTATTGTGAGGTTCTTATGTTACAATATAAGAGACTCTGATTAGGAAAAGAAAATGTAAGAAACATAGCAAGATTCTAAATTGTTACAAGAAAAGTATGATCCCTCAGAACAAGCTCCTTGAGTTTTGTCCAATTTTGGCACTTGTTTCTTCTGCACCCACCTATTACATTCTTTAGGAGTGTGGGATAATAGCAATTTCTATTTACTTGCTCATCCAAACATGTTTTTAAAAAGAAGCCATGGTTTCCTCTCTCAATTTTTAATTTTTGTAAAGGCTTACTGATGTATTATAACATAATAACGCTTTAAAAATCAAAGAAAAATAGGTGAACTGATCAATCTAATTTTATTTTTTTTAAATCCCACTTGAGACTGGATATAAAATATTGCAGTTGGTGCTGGGGAAAAATATACTGAGATGGCAGAAATTTATATTTATTTATTTCACATATTTGTACCCCGTCCTTCTCACACACACCGAGGGGGGGGGGGCCTCAGGGCGGCTTCACAAGCATTCATTCAAATGCCAACCACAGTCATAAATAGAATACATTTAAAACAATTCATTGAAAACATTACATTAATAAGACATTTGTTTAACATCACTCAGTTTAAAATCTTATTTGGATATTTTAATAAACAAAAAATCTGGAACAGCAGCAAGAAATACTGCAGCTTCCTGATATTTGTATAGATATTTATATATTATTTAGAGCACTGCTTCTAAAAGTGTGGGTCCCGACCCCAATGGGGTCCCCTTAGCTCAATGTTGGGGTCACAAAAAATTGACAATAAAAAAAGGTTTCTGAATGCCTCCTAGACATTTACACAAATCTGTTAGCAACGACATGTAATATTTACAATGGACTCTGCAGAAGATGCTTCATCTGTACTCCACAAAAAGTAAAAACAGCCTGTTTCACAAGCTCTGCAAATGCTGATTTATTTTCAGTAAATGTTTGGTTTTTATACCAAGTTTATATACACCCATATACTTGGAGCGATCTAAAAATTTCTCAGATCTTGTGGCTGGGTCGCCCGGGTGATGTTAATGTCCAGCTTCCGAGCCTGGACGGTGCGGTGTTATGCCCATCGCCTTCCGTAAAGAGCCTGGGGGTCCATTTGGACTCCCAGCTGACCATGGAGGCCCAGGTCTCTGCGGTCAGCAAGATCGCTTTTTTTCATCTGCGACAGGCAAGGAGGCTGGCCCCCTATCTCTCCCGGAACGATCTGGCCATAGTGATCCAAGCCACAGTCATCTCAAGGCTGGATTACTGCAACGCTCTCTACGTTGGCCTTCCTCTGTCGGTGACCCGGAAGCTCAGGCTAGTGCAGAACACTGCCGCCCGGCTCCTGTCTGGCACGCCAGCTGGCGCCCACATAACACCTATTTTGCAGGATCTGCACTGGCTGCCAATTGAGCACCGGATCACCTTCAAAGTGTTGGTCCTCACCTTTAAGGCCTTACACGGCCTGGGGCCAGTGTATTTGAGGGACCGTCTCACCCCATATTGCCCTCCGAGATCACTTCGTTCTGAGGACTCCAATCTCCTGGAGATACCTTCAGCTAAACTCGCAAGGCTGACTGCTACCCGCCGGAGGCGTTCTCTGTCATAGCACCTACGCTGTGGAACGCCTCCCGGCGAACTCCGGCTATAAAGGACTTGCTCCCGTTTAGACGGGCCTGTAAAACATACCTGTTTAAGCAGGCCTTTGGTGAGTAAGTCCTGCCCATGCCCCGCCATCTATTCGTTCTTCTGAGGATGATGTGCTGTTCATTGTGTTAACTGTGTTATTAATTACTATACTGCTGTTGTTTTTAATTGTTTTTAACTGCTTATTGCCTGTATTTTACTGTGCCCTTCGGCTCCTGTAAGCCGCCGCGAGCCTCAGGGAGTCGGCGGCATAGAAGCCCGAATAATAAATAAATAAATAAATAAATAAAATAGTTGCACTTGGAAAAAGCACTGATGTAGAGGTATCTTCAATTTGTATCTCTAATGCCACTCTTTTCAAAACCAGTCAGATACAAGCTATCGCCACTACAAAGCAATCCTTTCCAAAAATTTGTGTCACAGGTCTGTCGCACAAATGTAATAAGAAACCTCTGAGCTTATGTGAAATAAACAATAAATCATATTTTTTAAATATATATAATTGTAAGTTTTTCATGAAATGTGTTGTGTTTCCATACATTTCCTTACTGTAATGTATGCATGTGTCCTTATATCTTATAAGGGATTGGTTTAACCTCTGGTTGGCTAGTAGAACTAAGTTTCTGTATCACAAAATGATTAATGTCTTAAAAATGTGTCACCAACATGAATTGATTGGAAAGCTTTGTCCTAAAGGCATCACATCCTGTTTGATCTTGGAAGCTAAGCATGGTCATCCCCGGTTTGGAGGCCATCAACAAATGTTGTAGACTCTATTTCAGTCAAAGGAACTGGCAAAACCACCTCTGAATATTCCCTAAGAGAACCCTATGTAGTTGGCCATAAATTGACTGACACCTTGAATACATATACACATACAGAAGATATAGGAAATACTGCAAGTCAATAGAGTGAACATTTCTGAAGCCAGTAGAGAATCTCTTGCAATCCAATTTCAGCCCTTTGGCTATAATACTCATCAGCAAACTGATGAACCAAATTGCTTCTTAACTTTATGATAACACTACGTAACACAATTTTTGTTCCTGGGTTATAAATGTCATTTCCTAATTGGTTCTATCATAAAAACAAAACACGGGACAAGTTTATTAAACAGCAAAAAAAATATTGCAGGACATCCTGCAACATATGTTGCTATAGTTTTTCAATTGATAGAGTCTCAAGCAATTCAACAAAGCTTGTGGCAACCACAAAAATAACTTTTTGGAGTTTAGTAACTACTTTCAAAGTAAGTACCACACAATTAAACAGGAAATACTAATTTCAAACTAATTTCAAAATTTTTCAAATTTTGTTACATAGTGTAATATACACAAGACCGTTGTGAACTAAAAGAGAAAAGGTAAATAACAGCAAACAAATGTGACACAGTAAGTGCTAATAAAGTCATCTATTCTTCTCTCTCCCGTACTATAAAAATGAATTGAAGGTCGCAGAAGACGACGGCGATGCAAATGTAAAAGGTGAGTCTTTCCGGCTGCACTCCTCTTTTCCATTGAATGTTATTAAATCTTGCCAACAATGATTTTTTCCATGGTGTTAATTTCCCCCCATACCTATTATGAAAACAAAGTCTTTTGAAAAAATCTCACACATTTTGCAAAATATACATTTTATAAAAGAGTGTGCAGGAGAACTTTTGGGGGACAAAACTTAAGAAAAGAACAATCAAAACTCATAATTAAAATAGCAGTATTCCTTTCGCTTTTACAATATGACCCCCAGTATTCGCAGGACCAAACCCACATTTCATTTATCTACGTCTGACAAAATATATCTTCTCTAGACGGTTTCTAGGTTTTCTATAACATGCTTCCACTGGAAGTTGATTATGGAGTAGTGCTGGAGGATCTAATGATGCCTAAAGAGGTATCCTGGGATTTGTAGTTTGATGAGGCAGAGAAGGTTAAAGACTTTGTAAAACTACAGTTTCCATAATTCCATAGCCTTGAGTTATGGCAGTTAAAGTGATATCAATCCAATCAATCAATTTATTAATGCTCTGACCAATGGTCATATGCATTTACACCGACAGAAACAACAGCTAAGAAAAATCTATACGAAACACTGTAAAATCCTACAGTTAAAAGTAGGATGCAAACAGGAGGAAATGTGGACTAAGAAGCTAAACAGAAATGAAAGAGAACTGGTATAAAATGTTTTATATGTGGTATCCAACACCGGAACAATTGGCAAAATATAACAAAGGAGGAAAGGACGATAAAGGTTGAACATGTTAAAAAAAATAGACAATTTTATGCATATGTGGTGGAAGTGCAAGAAAGTGAAAAGGTATTGGCACCAAGTTTATAAGAAAATAGAATCAATTCTCCACCTAAAATTTAAGTTTAAACCCGAATATATTGTCTTAGGAATGATGGATTTTGAGATGGAGAAAAACACAAACAAGATTTTTATGTATTTGGTAATGGCGGCAAGGATTAGCCTGGCCCAATTATGGAAAACACAAGAAACACCCACCATGGAACAATGGATCTTAAAAGTAATGGATATTATGAATATGGACTTGCTAACACAAAAATAGCTCAGAATGACCTACAACCACAAAGAACAGTCTGGGGAAAGTTTAGGGAATTCTTAAATAGAGAAAAGATAAAGATATATGTTAAAATGACCTAAAAGAAAGGCAAAACTGAAATTAAAAGGGGAGAAGGGGAAAGGGGGAGAAAACCAAAGCGAGGAGAACAAAATAGTAAATCAACCAAAGGAAGACTCCCCAGCTGGAAGAGACTTGGAAGTATAATTATATCCTTCCGACTTTTTCTTCTCCGTTTTATTATTATTTATTTTTCTTTCTTTTTTTAACTTCTTTCATTTCCCCCACTTTCTTTAGTCACATTGTTCACCCACTTTTTATGTAAACATATATTTTATACCTTTTGTTTTCTGGAATCTTTTATTCTCAATAAAAAACATTTTTTTTAAAAGTAGGATGCATATAGGATAAAACAGAGTGTGGGAAATATACATCGTGAGGTGCCAGTGATGCAACGTGTGCTGGGAACTGCACATTTACCGGTATGAAGTCAATATAAAAGATTGGTCATGTTAACAACATCGAACAAACATCTATACAAAATACTGTAAAATCCAACAGTTAAAATCACAATGAAAGAAGGATAAAACAGGGCGTGCAAAATATAACCAACAAGAAGCCAGTATAAAATATCAGTAATGTTAAAAACTTAAGTAAGAACCTCTTAGGGGTAATCAACCCCATTCAGGCTAGATAAAAGCATTCCCAGCTCAGTCAACTGAAATGTCAGCGATCAGTCTTGCCCTGATTTTATTTGCTGCCAGGGTAAAGATAGAAACCTTCTAAGTGATTTCAGAGTTGGTAAGTGATATCAAACTGCATTAATTTTGCAATATAGACACATCCTGAAACATCTGTTATTTATTTTCTACTTTATATTGATAGCATGGCAAATCCTTAGATTTTTCTTTTTTCTTCTAGGCTTATTAATGGAGCCAAGGGAGCTCACCCTTTGCCGCACTAGAGTACAGAACAGATTGGAGCCTTCTCACTCATTTACCTCTCATTGTATCTCATTCTCCCACCTTACAAACAGAGACACTCAGGGGTTTGTAATCAGTCTGTAATTGTGTGCAAAATAAGAAATCCTTCTCCTTCTCCACCCTTTCCCTCAACACCAAATTGTGGAAAATTCATCTCCCCCTGAAGTGTGTTGTATTTACTCTGCGATTGACTCTCCTGCATAATTGCAGCAGAAGCTAACTACAGTCAGTCCACCACATTTGCAAGTTCGACTTTTGTAAATTTGACTAAAAAGTTTCTCCCCAGTCGACTTCCAGCAAATGTTGACCTGGAAGACTTAGAAATTGCTTGAGTGATGTTTTCTTAGATTTTAAAAATTACTATTTTTGTGTTTTTCACTTTCATGGGGCTCTTGTGCCCTTAATACTAGCCAATGTGGAGCTCTGACTGTAGAACAGTTTCCTCTTTTTCTTTTAAATATAAGATTGTTGATTAAGGAAAGCTGTGTATTAGTTAACGTTACATAGCAAAGAATGAGTGCACTGCCATTTGCTATCCTTTTACATATTTGCAAATTAGAGTCCCCCCCCCCCCTGCTTTTAACTTCTAGCAAGCTATGCTGTGGAGGGGTGCTTGTGTGTATACACTAATGAAATGTTGAAACTGTACCCTCAAATTATTTCCTAAAGGCTAGATAGGAACCAAATGTGGAGAGTGGTGGAGTATACAAAGATATCAGAAAACAGGAACTCTTCCTGGTCAGATATTCAGATCAACAGATTACAACATTTGTTTCTTCTTATTTTATCCATCAAGGGCTATTATATCATATATACTACAAAGCCACACATGCTTTTAATATTTAGGTAGGTTTCAGCATTCTAGTACTATAAATACTGAGAATTCTATCTCTATCTCTATACCTTTATAAAGCGGAATGTTTGTATGTATGTTTGTATCCGGAGGGCGGAAGGATTTGTGGCAGCTTTCTGATTGGGTCCCACTGTGGGATTATTTGCATAAACAACTCCCATTGGCCAGCCAACACGAACATTCCGAAACTCAAAAGTGCCAGAAGGGGGTAAGGAAAAGGCCTGAGGCAGTCAGGCATGGTGGGAGTTTCAGTCCAAAACACTTTGCAGCCCCAACAATGAGACAACAAAACCAAACTTGGCACACAGAACCCCCAAGACCCACTTTACGTCTTGGTGCAGTTTGAGGGAAGATGGACCATGATTAGGCCAGCATTCCAACATCCCAAATCTCAAAGGTGCCAGACAGAGTTCTTTACAAAAAAGCTTCCTTTAGCTGATTTTACAAACTAGGCCTCAGCCTGAATTAACAGTAAGGCTTCCTCAACTTGATTTTCGAGACTAGGCCTCAGCTTGACAAAACTTGGCAAAGAGTGCCCCCATGGCCAACTCAACATTCTGGTGCAGTTTGGGGGAGGACGGATTATGGATGATGGGACTTGCAGTAGCTTTACTCACTTCCTGAGACCACTGCGATTCTCATCCAGTGACTTATCAAGACCAAACTTGGCACATAGAGCCCCCATGACCCACTTTACACCCTGGTGCACTTTTCAGGAGGATGGACCACGGATGATGGGACTTGAAGTACCTCCACTCACTTCCTGAGACTGCTGCGACCCTCATTCAATAACTGATCAAGACCAAATTTGGCACACCAGAACCCCCTACATCCTGGTGCAATTTGGAGGAGGATGGACCATGGATTATGGTCCATAATCCTTCACTCACTTCCCAAAACCACTGCGTGCCAAATGAACAACTGATACAGACCAACCTTGGCACACAATGCCTTCCTCAAATAACCCAGGCACCGCCGGGTCCTCAGCTAGTTTAAGATAAAGTGGGGTTTTTTTCCGTATAGGACAAATTTTACATGGGGAATGCTCCATATGAAAATTGGATTTACAGAAGTTGTAAACTTTTAAGCTGAAGGGCAGGTGCCCTGGCTTTCAAGCACAACTGGATTTACACAATGTTCACCTGAATTTTATCCTTTTGGCAGTTTAGCAACATAAATCTTCAAGGTTTCATTCTTGCAAGAAGTAATGAAAAGTTACAGTATTTTCGCCCTTGCTAAAGGAGAGAAAAAATCCTTTGCAATCTTCTCCGTGTGTTTGAATGTTCTTGGGTGTTGCAAAGGAACCATGTGTGCATTTTTGTACAAAACAGTGGGTTTCTTTGTTGTTGTTGTTGTTGCACAAAAGTAGTTTCTGTACAGAAAACAGATTTTTGCATAAACAAATCATGTTTTTCCTATACAAAAACATTCCTCCACAGAGGTTTGGGGTACTCACATATAGGGAGAAGATTTATTATTATTTCGAGTTTATTATTCTTCCTGTCAAGACCCCCGTTTTTAAAAAACTTGGAACAAACATGAATGAAAATTACTTAGCTGAGATTACATAAAAGTTCTAATGATTTGCAAGAATTTGCCTTCATCCTTTAGCTGATTTGATTTTTTTTAATTGCTTAAATATATGCCAAGGTAAAGCTCCCATTTTAAATCAATTGTGTCCATTTATTTTCTTTTTTGTTAAGTACTTTTCTGTTATGATTGACATAATGGGAAAAAAGATATATATATATTTCTGTGTGTAATAACCATATATGAATGTAGAAAATAAATGTTAAAAAGCAGGTGGAATATGAGCACAATCCAGAAGACAGTACTAAGTTTCACTTGTATGATTGTCTGTCCACTATACATAACTGATAGACTGACATATTGAATGCAGGCAGTCCCCAAGTTAGAAACAAGATGAGTTGTGTAGATTTGTTCCTAAGTTGAATTTGTTTGTAAGTTGGAACAGAAACATTTTTAAGTGCAACTCCAGTCAAAAATGTTTTAGCTTTGGATAGCATAAGGAAGGGTTGACATCCCTGTGGCATTTGCTTTGCTATCTGTGCCCGTTCAAAAGATTTCACCTCACTTTCTGGCCCTGTGATAATTGGATGTTGAAAAAATCAGCTTGTTGCTAAAGCTACAGTGGAGACACCTTTTCCCCATGAGAACTCTTTCAGGAGTGTATTTCTCTTACCTCCTATGGTCTTACCCCTGTTCTTAACTGTGAGTCATTTGTAGGTCAATGTTTGTAACTCTGGAACTGCCTGTACTAAAACATGTATTTATTTATTTTTCAATGCTATACACCGCCATTCCCAAAGGCTCGGAGCAGTTTACAAATAGAATAAGACAATTCAGAGCTAAAACAATAAAAGCAGAATTAAACATTCAATTTCAGTAGCTCAGTTCGAAGGCTAGCCAAAAAAGATGAGCCTTACAGGCCCTCTGAAAAGTTGTTAAATCCCGCAGTGCCCGGGTTTTGGCAGGTAGGGCATTCCAAAGTGAGGGAGCCACAATCGAAAAGGGTCTGCGCCTAGTGGCTGTTAGGCGATAGGTCTTCAAATTAGGGATTTCAAGCAGGTTCTGATCTTCGGAGCAGAGTGATCTCTGAGGGAAAGACGGTCCTTCAAATACACCCGCCCCGGACCATACAAGGCATTGAAGGTAAGTACCATCACTTTGAAAGTAATTCAGTGCTCAATCGGAAGCCAGTGCAGTTGCTGCAGGATTGGAATTATGTGACACCTCGCCGGTGCCCCCGGCAAGAAGTCTGGCCGCAGCATTCTGCACCAGCTTGAGCTTCTGAATCACCACCAAAGGTAGGCCAATGTAGAGGGCGTTACAGTAGTCTAATCTTAAAATGACCGTAGCTTGGATCACCGTAGCTAGGTCGTTCCTAGACAGATAGGGAGCCAGTCGCCTAGCTTGGTGCAGATGGAAAAATGCAACTCTGCTCACGGTGGAGTTCTGAGCCTCCATTGCCAGCAGAGGGTCCAGAAGGACTCCCAAGCTTTTTACTGATGCCTCGCCATCTAGCATAGGTAACTGGACATCCCCACTGCCTGGACGGCCCAGCCATAGGATCTCCGTCTTCGCTGGATTCACCCTCAATCTGCTGGCACACAGTCATCCAGTCACGGCCTCGAGGCAAAGATGGAAATTATCGGGTATGGAGTCTGGCCGGCCCTCCATCCTCAGAACGAGCTGAGTGTCATCAGCATATAGGTAACACTCAAGCCCGAAGCTTCGCACCAGCTGAGCAAGTAGTCTCACATAGATGTTAAATAATAGAGGGGAGAGGACCTCTATTACCTTTCATTGTGACTAATCTGCTTTGCCTGGAAGTTGGAACTTGTTCCACAAAGACACAGATCATACTTTTGCTATTATGTGCCTTCAAGACGTTTCTTCAAGACATTCGTGACTAATCCAAGGTTTTTATATCTGCAAATTGTTATGATTACATTTATTCTGTATTGACTTTCTTTGGGTTTTTTTGTGTTTTAAAAAATTGCAGATGCATAGCTAAAGTGTACCAGGAGTAGCTAACATGTATCAGAAACCATGTATCACTCTATTTTGCTCACACTTAGCTTCTGATGATGGTCTCACAGTCAGAGTAATTATTCTTCAGATAATTGGGTTCTATTAAGATTCAAATTCAGCAGACAACTTCAAAGTAAATCCTATGCAAATTGCCATTACAATGAAGTCCATGTTTCCTTCTTGATATGATTGATCTTGGCTTATCAGTGGAAGATTGTAAAAGCTAACAGTACTTCTGACTATGAAGTCTAGCCTTTCAGGGGAATGCTACTCCATCCAGAACACAGGAAAGCCCAATTATTTTGACATACAAGCGACTTGCTATCCATATCCCTGTTTTATCTGCACAGTGCATCAATGAACATTTATTTCTCAAAATCACAAGTATTCTCTTTCTTTTTGAAGAACTTTGAGACAAATACAACTGAATGAATGACCGGCTCTGGAGTTCCAATATTGAGCTGAGAGTGCCATCTGCTGTCCATATGCAGCACAACTTGCGTTCTTGAACAGGCTTTGATCTTCAAGAGATTCAGAGAATAAACTGCAGAGCCTTCCACTTTAGAAATGGTAGAGGTTGGAAAATGTCATAGCTACATTTGATGTACTGTCAGCAGTAACAATTCAACGCCAGTAGCATATTTTTCAAAGAATATATATGCGAGAACCAAAAAACAACAATATCCACCAAACCTTCATAAATCCCAATAAACATATGTTTAAGAATCTCAGTAGATGTTGCTATACCTGAACCATATCCCAGTCCGAAATCTCTTTTAGGACCAACCAACAACTTCCCCAAACTATGATAATTATTTATTAGGGTCAATCAATCAATCAAACTTTATTACGGTCACTGACCAGCACAAAGCGGGCACAAGCGCCCTAAGAGGGGAAGGACAACTCCCCAGTAAACAGTTATTTAAAATTAGATTAGAAATCAGTATAAAAATATTTTTTTAAAAGACAGGATATTGTAACAGGTATGGAACCAAAGGGGGAGGGGAGTGGTTGATGAGAGAGGTAGAAAACACTGGTGGGGGCACTAAAGGGGAAGGCAGGGGCACACTGCCAGTCTAGTAGCATTTCAGCTGTAACATGTTGCTCTAACCGCATTCCCAGCAGGGTGTTGCCTAACGGTATCAGTCATCAACTGTCTGATTTTAAGAGCAGCAGCAGAGAACTTAGCAACACTGTAAGTTATTGTAGTGTTAGAGTCCGAAAGCAGCAGGGTGGAATAATATTTTTCACTGCGCCCCGGGTATTTTGAAAGCCATGGTCTAATGAGCTTAGATCTAAGATCTCTGTAGAACACGCATTGAAGAAGCAGAGGAGCAAGCCGGCTTCAGGGAAGGACGATCCACCGTTGATCAATGTATAGTATTGCAACATCTCATAGAAAAATACTCCTCCCACAAGCCATCCTCCCTCTATGCTGCGTTTATAGACTTCAGAGCAGCTTTTGATTCCATTAGGGTCATTTTGATCTGGGATAAAATCCCCCCCCCCCCAGTTTGTGGCATAATCATAATCATAAAAACAACACAAGGGGACCATAATCATAATCATATGCACCAGTTTGACAGAGAAAATCTTTCAACTGCCTTTAAAATGTCCTATTTCCACTCCTTTATCCTCAGCTTAATACAATGGTTGTCAATTTGGAGCCACTGCATTGGCAATTTGACACTGTAATAGCAAGTAGAAGCATGGCGATATATATAGCAGCTAGCTATTCGTGGCAGCCTGCAATTCTCACACTTTAAAATATTTTAAGAATTACGGCACACTTGCTGAAGCAAGCCAAAATAATTCACCAGATTATATGACATCTTTATGCATTCATTTATATGTTCAGTCTACTTTATATGGCTAGCTATAACTAGAAGTGTTGGCAAGCACCCCCCACACACTCACACACCAAAATGTTACTTAAAATACACATAGAATTAGTCAGTCTGCAGTTCTGTAATGTGCTTTATTGGGACAGACTACATCTAGGATGCAAAAGATGTGAAATTAGTGGCAGATATATGTAGATAGGTAGATGTAGAAGTGGATTAAGAACAAATATAGATGCATTCGTTTAGTGGTAGTTTGGTACTAGGGGTTAGGGGGATCAGTTTATGTCAGAGATTTATTTTTTTTACTGAGCTTGGTGTCATTCTGGGTGTTTTCTGTTTTAAATAAATGTGATTAGTTTCTCTTGTAATGGAAAAGAATGTCTTGAAAATATTAACTAAAATAATTATGCATGTTATTTTAGAATGACATAAACTACAGAGAAAGTGTGCCCCTTTTGGTTCTCCTGGACCTTTCAGCAGCCATCGATACCATAGACCAGGGATCCTCAAACTTTTTAAACAGAGGGCCAGGTTCCAGTCCCTCAAACTGTTGGAGGGACTGTTGAATATATTTTGGAAAAAACATTAATTCCTATGCACACTGCACATATCTTATTTGTAGTGCAAAAAACACTTTAAAACAATACAATAATTAAAATGAAGAACAATTTTAACAAATATAAGCTTATTAGTATTTCAATGGGAAGTGTGGGCCTACTTTTGGCTGGTGAGATAGGATTGTTGTTGCTGTGTGCTTTCAAGTTGTTTCAGACTTAGGTTGACCCTGAGCAAGGGCCGGGTAAATGACCTTGGAGGGCCGTATCCAGCCCCCGGGCCTTAGTTTGAGGGCCCCTGCCATAGACCATGGTATCCTTTTGGATTGCCCTGCGAGAATGGGCCCTGGAGGTATTGTTCTGCAGTCTCCCAGATGGTGTTGTTGGGAGACACCTGCTTGGCCCTGCAGCAATTGTCCTGTGGGGTCCCGCAGGGTTCAATAGTCCCCCATGTTGTTGAACATCTACATGACACGGTTGAATGAGATCATCCGGAGTTTTGGAGTTCAATGCCTTCTGTACACAGATGACATCCAACTCTATTACTCCTTTACACCAGGTGCTAAGGAGGCTGTCCAGGTTATGAACTGGTGCTGGTCACTCTGATGGTATAGATGAGGGCGAACAAATTGAAGTTGAATCCAGACAAGACAGAGGTCGTCCCTGTCAGTCGCAAGGCTGAACAGGGTAAGGGGATACAGCCTGTGCTGGATTGGGTTACACTCCTCTTGAAGACGCAGGTTTGCAGCTGGGGAGTCCTGGACTCATTGCTGAGCCTGGAACCTCAAGTTATGACGGTGGCTAGGGGAGGTTTTGCACAATTAAAACTTGTGTGCCTGCTGTGCCCATACCTTGGGAAGTCAGACTTGGCCACGGTAGTCCAGGCTCTTGTTACATCCATGATAGACTACTGCAATGCCCTCTACATGGGGTTGCCTTTGAAGACTGTTCAGAAGCTTCAAATAGTCCAACGAGAGGCAGCTAGATCAATAACTCGGACGGCATACAGGGAGCACGCAATTTCCATGTTACGTGAGCTCCACTGGCTGCCTGTTTGCTACAGGGCACAATTCAACGTATCTCCCTTTACCAATCACTGCAAAGACTAAGATCTTCTGCTCTCAGTCCTGCCACCATCACAGGCACATTTGGCGGGGATGAGAGAGGGGGCCTTCTCAATGATTGCCCCCTGGCTATGGAACTCCCTTTATGGCAAGATTAGATCAGCCCCCACTCCTATCCTTCAGAAAGATGGTAAAAACCTGGCTGTGACACCAAGCCTTTGGGGCAGTGCAGTGAGGCAATAATGGGTGTTTTGAGATGGTTTTAAACAGCTAGTTTTAAAGTAGATATAAGTGTTTTTAATGTTTGTGTATATTTATAGTTTTATGTCCGACATTGAACGTTTGCTGTTTATATGTCGTATTCCACTCTGAGTCCCCTGCGGGGTGAAAAGGGTGGAATATAAAACTTTCAGATAAATAAATAAAACCAGCAACAGCAGCCTACACAGCCTGACTTTGAGTATCCCAGATTATGTTCTTTAGTAAAGAAAAAAAAGATAAAACAATTTCAGCTACCTTAAGTTGACTTGTACACCAGTGAGCAAAAATTTCTTGACGAATTCTCCCCCAGCACCAACGGCCTTTCTGAGGCCAGAGTAAAGAAGGAGAGCCAGGAAGGCAGTTCCATCGTGTCCCCTGTGACATCAGGGCCCCTCCCCCAGCAACAATATATTATATAATACTAATATTATGATTGATGTATTAGTACTATGCTAGCAATGTAGTATGTTGTATGTTGTATGACTTATAATCCGCTCTGAGTCCCCTTCTTGGTGAGAAGGGCGGCATATAAATATCATAAATAAATAAATAAATATGTCAAGAGTGTATAGAGGGATACCAATAACTTTTCTTTATATCTCATTCATCAAATCCTATTATTCAGGTCTTCACCAGTCAAACTGTACAAGAGTTGATTTATCCTGACTAGATGGGTAATTGGATTAATACACAAGTTAAACACAGCCATGTGTGTAAATTTTAGAGCTTCCAATATACCATTGGTTACCTTATTGAAATCAGTTGATATTTCAACTGTGTTTTGTAGTCATGTATTGTTAAATTGTTTATTATAGGCACATTTCATAAGGGATAAATAAATGCAAAAATATCAAAGGAGGAGGAAAATTTTAGAGGAATATTCATGTTATTTAGTAGTGCCAACTTATTATGCAAAGGGTAATTGTCTCTTTCACTAGATATGAAAAAGGGAACTAAGGTTACTTTGAGACAAGTAGATTCTAGTGTTACTCTTTTTTGGTAAGTTGTAAATGGAATTGCGATTGACTTACCATTTTGGACACAGTTTTTTTCTGTATGCTCATCTTCTTAGTTCCTTTTTCCAGAAAAAAATCACACATTTACCATATAACCTTTGCAGTAGGCAATATTTCATCAGTTTCCTGAACCAGTACAAAATACTTTCAAGCACATAGACTTATGTATCTATTTGAGATGGAGGTTTGAGTATTATATATAGAGAGAAAAATCAAGGACCATGATATCATCAATTTAATTTTGAAAACAAAATAATTTTATGCCATTAACCCCATGGCTAACATGCTGGTGAGGGAAATGTCTGTAAAAAGTCCAGACATCAAAAAATCAAATGCCAGTTAACAACTCCCAAACAGAGGATGCCTCCAAGCAACAGAGGCCTGGCTACCTCTATGCAGATACCCTCACTGATTGACTTTGCAGATTCATGGCCACTCAATACTATTCAAGCTTTCTAATTGCAACATTCACACTTGCTTTAAACAGACAAGGATTGTTTCTCCCTCCCTGAACATGCCACAGATATATATACACACACACACACACACACACACACACACACTTCACTTGCTTCACTGCCAACAGAATCAACAAAGATGCCAACCACTGATGCAGGTGAAATGTTAGAAGAGAATGCTATTGGAACATGGCCATACAGCCCCCAAACCCGCAGCAACCTGTAAAAACACTTCTTCAAAATATAGTATTTTAGCATCATTCTGCATGTGCCTGCTATTTACCTGTGGAGCTAAGGCAATTATGTGAATTTCATAGGATTTTCTTAGAAAAGGAATACCTAGGAGTGGTTGGCCTTTTCCTTCCTCCGAATATTGCCTGAGAACACGGTATTCCTAAATTGTCTCCCACCTAAACATGAATCAAGCCTAACTCTTCTTAAGTTATAAGACCAAACAGAATCTCGTATTTCCAGTGCAATTAGGCAGGATTAAGGTTTTTTTTTTAAAGGAATAAAAACTGTGCTATAAACACTGTTTTTTCTTGTATTTTAATGCAGTAGAGTCTCACTTATCCAACCTTCACTGATCCAACATTCTGTACTATCCAATGCAGTCTGACTCCTGCCCGGATCACATTGCAATGCGTTGGTGCTAAATTAATAAATACAGTAATTACTACATAACATTACTGTGTATTGAACTGCTTTTTCTGTCAATTTTTTTTGTAAAACGTGTTTTGGTGCTTAATTTGTAAAATCATAACATACTTTGCCGTTTAATAGGTTTTTCCTTAATCCCTCCTTATTATCCAACATTTTCACTTATCCAATGTTTCTGCCGGCCTGTTTATGCTGGAGAAACGAGACTCTATTGTACCACTATAATATAGTAAAAACAATATGTTAATAGCACTCTTTTAATTTTAAAAAACAAACTTGTGGGAAAGAGTGTTTGTATTCATTAAAACACTATTTTAAGAGAATAAGGTGACAAATGGTACCTACTCCAAAGATTACGGTGAACAAGGATTCACTGAGATGCAAATACTTTATCTGCATGATCATTGGCCACATTGAAGTCCCACACTTTTGAACAGATAAAAAAAATCTATTTGATTACACTGCAACAAAATTTGAAAACAAATTCTGTTTCTGGTTTGAAAGTGCTATTTCCTGTTTAATTGTGGTGTATTTATTTTAAAAATAGTTGTTATACTCCAGAAACTTTGTTTAGGTGGCTGCCACAAACTATTTTGAATTGGTTGGGACTTTATGAAATATTAATTGAAAAACTGTAACAAAATGTGCTGTAGGATGTCCCACAAAAACGTTTTTGCAGTTTAATAAACTTTTCCCATGTGGGGAAAAGTTTATTAAACTGTTTATTAAACTTTCCACATTGGGGAGATGGTGGTAGGGTATAAAGTTTATTTATTATTATTATGATAGAACCAATTAAGAAATGACATTTACAAGCCAGGAACAAAAATTGTGTTACATAGTGCTACGCCTGAAATGGCTGACCACAAATTTACCACCAAAAGGTAAACACAGAAAGTAAGTAAAATCCTTTACCTTTTGTTCCATCACACAACTGACTCCCTGCTTTTTTACCAGAAATATATGTGATACCTAAAATATAAGGACTGTCATGACATCAGTGAGATGTATGCAAATCAAACTTTCTCAAACCCCTTAACTTTCCCCTTAAATGACCATTTTGTATTTTACCCAAAATATAAGGAGACAATGAAAGCAAACCAGAAACATTACCAAATATTTTTACTCATTACAGTGCCAGTAGAACATAATACATCACTGTAAAGATTGTAGGTCTAGTGAAGTTCTACCTACTGTATCATTCCCATATTCAGGAATGCATCACACATTTTCATAAGCAGAGAGATGCCAAAATGGAGTCTTATTTTTCATGCTGAACACAGAATTCTTTATAGTGCCTATTAAAGCACACCACGGTTCACATGAACATATTACACGCACTGAACATGTTCATATGTACAATTTTCCTTGTAATGTCGATTATCCATTTCTACATTGTTAAATTCATCTTTCCTTGTCAACAAGCGATGATGGTATTTCCTCACTCTCAAAGCAATGGGGGAAAGTTTGCTGAATAGAAACTACAAATTCTTAATGCTGTTTGTTATTATGTCCCTTTCAGAAAACTCTGACTTATAGGGCTTTCTTGGCAAGATTTCTTCAGAGGAGATTTGCCACAGCTGAGTCTGAGATCATGTAACTTGCCGGAAATCACCTAGTAGAAAAGAGATTCAAGTTTTGGCCTCCTAGTGCACCAGTTCAACACTTAAACCATTATACCATGTTAGATCGCATTCTTGGGAATCACTCTTGCTATTGAAAATATGGCCGAAAATCTCTAATTAAATAAATTAATGCCTAGACAAGGAGCTGCAACTGAAACAATAAGTATAATTTTCAAGTAGATTCATAACATGGCTTATAAGATTAGAAATAATAAAATAATTTAAACATACAGTACAGTGAAATTAGAGCTATCACAAAACAAATGGGCTTATCATTGTGAAAGGAGGTATCTGTATTTTATATAGTTATTAGGTATAATTATACTGCCCCAAGAAAGGTAAAAGGAAAGATACATGAGAATCCTGAAAGAACAAAAAGGCCCAGGAATTCTTCATCTCATTGAGAATCAAAGGACCCGAAACAGGGGCCAGTCCAAGCGCATAGAATTCCATATGTGTTCAATATGATACCAAAAACACATTCATAAATACCTAGGAACTCTTTAAAGTATACAAGTACATTCTCGCAATGACATGGAAGAGCAACTCGCATCCTTCATGCAATACCACCACATGGATTTTTAAACAGTGCAGTTATCCACCAACATCCCCCCTAGAATTCGATGGCTAACAACAAGTATGTTCACCACAAGTGTGAGGCAGAGCAAACTATGTCAGTTTCAAGTACTCTTAATATCATGTCAGTCCTTATATTTTGGTATGAAATCTCAGTCTTTGTATTCTTAAGTAAATGAAGGCAAACCAGCATCATCTCTTGGGCTAAAAGGATGATAAAGAACTCACTGGCTGTCAGCCCAAATGTTTAGATTCCCAATAATATCAATGGGCCACACTCATGCAACAAGTCTTAGTTGGCATTCTTGCATTGGGATGCTCATGGGCAGAATGGCAAGTTACACTTCCAGTTTTGTGAAAGTTTCCTTACACCATTTTAAGACAAATACACATTTGGTTCACTCAAGTTCAAAGATACACAGTTCCCTTTCTTGTTAAATCCAACTTCACCAAAACTTTGAAAGTATTTTCAGTCATTTATCATTACTCCTATGGAACTTATTTTAACATGTGGCAGAGATCTCTCTCCTTATAAAACGACAGCGCAAGTGTTCTCTGATTTAAAGCATCTGCTTTTCTGTTTGAGCGGTATGCACCAGTATATTCTTAATGGTTCTGACCATTTACTTGAATCCAAGAGCTAACAGCACAGAAACCTTTTATCACTATTTTTCTGTGTAAAACGTATTTAACTCATATTTTAGTATACAGCTATATTTTAGCATACACCAATTTGTAACCACACCAAATTGGTTATATCATATATTGTAACATACCTTGTTGTACTTTTGCCTTATTGCAAGACAGCACAGCAAATCTGCATTTAATGTGCCTCAGACCTAGGAGCATATACTCCTTTTGGATATTATCTGTAGTAAATACACAAATCAGTTTGTCTATCACAGCTTTCACCAGAAATTCTAGACACTGTAAGTTGGCAAGAATACGGAGGCGACCCTAATGCCTCCTGTTGTAGGCTGTGATTTTTAGATTAACTGGGAAGAGAATGACTGCCAACACCAGTTTAAATCTCTAGTCTAGACATGTTCTTTGTCACCAAGTTTAGCAAATTTTAAGAGCCAGTATAAGCCTTTGAGGTACTAAGGACAAAATCACAAAAATAACACTCTCAATTGCAATATACATATTAGCTGCTAAAAGTTCAGTCTTGCAATGAAGAGGCCACGGGATCATTGAGATAACTGAAGCGTGTATCCCCCCATTTTAATAATGGACATTATCAACATTTTATTTGGTTCTGATACCTTTATAAATAATGCAACTATCATGTCTAGCAAACTGTACATGACACTGATCTTAAGTACAAAGTTTTGATTATGACTAAAAAAGCTGGAGAGCAATTATGCATTGACAAATTTTTCTTTCCAAAACCGAGCTCTACTTTATTGAATACTCTCGGCTACATAAAAGAGCTCTCAATCATGAAATCAACTGAACGGGATTCCCGGTTCTACGAGTCCTCATTCAATTGCTGTCTTTCTAAATTAGAAATGGTTTTGAACTTTTGTTATATATTTATGTAGTTTATATATAAGCACATTCAACTGGAATTCTGTTTAAAAGCATGGGAAAATGTTCGGCAGAAAAAAA
Organism: Anolis apletophallus; assembly: GCA_030556195.1. Lineage (NCBI taxonomy): Eukaryota > Metazoa > Chordata > Lepidosauria > Squamata > Anolidae > Anolis > Anolis apletophallus. The sequence goes on from JARBWK010000008.1 coordinate 94,139,126, forward strand.
CCCCTCAAAATATCACAGCTTTGGATTGGGAAAAACAATAGCAACGGAAATACAAATATGTCTATAACCACTATTAAATTTATCAAATGCATTTTCCTGAAGTCCTCTCTTAATTATTTACATGCTAAGGAAATAAAAACTCTCCTCACACATTCTTCATGGTGACATTTGTCAATCACAAAACCCTGCATTGAATGACAGTTGCTGGTGTTGTACCTTGATCGGTTATGCAGACCAAGGGTAGAGTGAAAGCCCTAGAACAGATATTACTTCGGCAGGTTTTCCAATAGGTATGTCTGCACTAAATGTTGGCAATTTTTTCTGGAGCATTAGGCTTATACAAAACACAGAAGTCCTCCTTGGTCTGTACAGCATAAAATGGAGCATTTGCTTGTTTCAGTCTCCCAAAACACACGCATAAACTACAGTGAATTGTGTCCTCAGAAGAATATCTGTTTGGCATCTCCAGGGCTCTGTTCCATAGGACAATAAGGACATTTTAACCTGAAAAGAAAAGAAAAGGTAAGCTTTTGGCTCTAGGATGGAATTTTTAGAATATGTTGAAAGAGCAACAATTTGACATATCCCACTTTTGACAGCACCAACTTTTTAGTCCAGCTGTATTTTAATAAGAGCACAGGAGTAAGAAACGTTGGCCAAGAACCTATATACCTTTGGTGCTTGCTTAATAAATGTTCAACAACATAATTATGAAGGATACCACACCACTGCACAACAACTAGCACTCTACCCCACCAAACCAAAAAGAGGTACTTGTTTGTGTTTAGAAACATCAGCTGAAGTAACCATTCATACTCTTGTATAAGTTGACCTCATGCACAAGTCAAGGGGCAGGCTTAGGGGCCAAAATTAGGGATTTTGATATAGCCTATGGGTAAGTCAAGAGCCATTCCATGGAGAGGAAAAATGCCATCTCGGGAGGTCAGTTGCTGACACCATTTTCCTGTCCAAGCATTCACAAAAGCCAGCAGTGGCACCACAATGTAGATGTGGTCAGTGCTTCAGGACAGAATACACATATGCCTTTCACCATGCTACTCCAAAAACGGAATACAGTGTTCCCTCCCTACTTCACGGTTCACTTATTGCGGATTGTTTCGTGGATTTCAAAAAATATTAATTTATATTAATATTTATATTATGGTATTATTGCTGTTTTGTGCGGTTTTGCCACCACTGCTCTCCAAGGCTCTTTCCCTCCTCAGTCCTCCTTTCCTCCCTCCAGCCTTGAAGGGCCTTTCCTTCACTTTATTTTAAGTTTATAAAGACTTAAAATAGTGTATAACTACTAAAATAATGTATAAATATTAAAATAAATAGAGCATCCACACATCACGGTTTTTCACTTATTGCAGGAGGTCCTGGAACCTAACCCCAGCAATAATTGAGGGAACACTGTAGTTCCTTTTTTCGGTAACAGTTAAAGTATACATTGATGTGTAGATAAGTTGACCCAGTACAGAACATATATTGCCTCTGATCAAGCAGAATGGCTTATGCAATTAAAAAGGGTAGTGCTTGTGTTTCTTGTTAAGAAGAGTGGATATCAAGAATGAATTTAACATAAGAATATAAGTTATGAAAGAAAAAATAAAGGATAAAGTGATATCCTGTTTGCTTGACAACTTGGCAGTCAGTTTTATAAAGGGGCGGATGTAGTTATGGGTTAAGGAGTATGTATATAGTTAGTAGTTTTATAATGGGGTGGATCATTAGGTTTATGTCAGATAATATGTTTTTTATTTCTTTTTTCTTGCTATGCCTTATGTTGTTGCTAGATGTTTTCTATGTTGTCAGTTATGTATATATATTCTTTGGAATTAATAAAATTGGGTTGTTTTTTTTTTTAAGTCTTTGCCACATTTAAACATTCTCCATTTAAATTCTATCTTTTGCTAACATCATAAGGAAGAAAAACTACTGGCCATGCAGGAACTCAAATGTGAATCTGGGAGCAAGAGCCTTTTTTTAAGCAGGACTGTCAAATTTACTATCTTTCATCAAGTTTTGGTATTTATTTATTTATCTCATTTATATCCCACCCTTCTCACCCTGAAGAGGACACAGGGCAGTTTACAACAAAGACACAATTAGATGCCTTGAATACATATAAAAATAAAACAACATATAATTTTAAATCACATTGTTAAAAACGTATCAGTTAAACAACCCACTTCCACCTGCTTCCTTGCATTCTGACTAAAATACATTTCTCAATTTATTTCTGCACTTCAGGATCTCAAATAAATTATGAATTTCTACTGAGCCACAAATATATTGTAGGCATTTCTTGACCTCTAATGGAATTATTTCTGATTTTGCAACCACAGAAGCTAAGAAACAGGATAGACAGTGACATACTCTCACTCTTTGTCTGAAATATGAAAGCTCATTTCTTTACAATAGCTTTCCCCCATCTGGATGGGTTAGGCTATTATTACTACTATCCTCATGAAAATTATGCATGTTGCAGTCCAGCATATCTGGAGGTCACTGTGTTGAGGAAGGGTGATTTAAAATATTCTCTCTCTAGGCTTGGTTTTCTTCGCGAACGAAGATTCAGGAAGAACTCATCCCACGCTTTCTACAAGCACGTTGATGACTAAAAAGACCAATCCGAGATAGGCAAGTCTGGTTACAGAAAGCACAGCAGAAAGTCTCCTTGGAAGATGTTGTTTCCAAGTTGTGATTCTTTCTGCGTTGTTGTTTCTCTTCGAGACTTGTTTGGCGTGATGTCTCGAAAGAGGCCACAGCATTGTGGATAGTGCGTCTCCATATTAAATCTATATGAAATCATACTCTGGGTTTCAAGAAAATAAAATAAAATATTCTGAAATATTGTTCTAGTAGAGAGATGTGTTTTGCTTCAATATCACTTATATGAGGTTGAGTCAACAATATCCACACTCTGGTTCTATTAAAGCTTCTGTGGACTGCACTGTCTTATCAGTGCTTCTGGTATGAAGTCGTTGTCTCCCCAGTCACTGCTGGGCTGTTTTGTGATTTGCTGAAAGAAGAGCAGCATGCAGTGTAAAAGGTTCAACAGTGCTTATTACAATGAGATGCTCACTGAAGAGTTGAAGCCTAAAATCTATTCAAAACACAGAGGAGTGCTATCCTAGGGTGTTGTGTTGTTGCAAGACAATGGATGTGCACACAGTGATGCCCATACTACCAACACTTACCAAATACTTCATTTTGAAGGGATAAAGCACAGAATTATTTAAAATATTGTAGAAAATTACATACAGGTATGTGTATGTCTATGATATATATGTTTAAACTTGGATTCTGTCTCCCAAGGTATCTTATAATGTACAAATACAAAAAAAAGTTTTCAAAATTCAGAAACTTCCAAATTCCGTTTCAAAGAATTTTGGATAAGGGACACTCAACTTGTACAATTAATATGTTCTTTTAGTAGTGATATTTCACCGTCATTTTAACATGCCTATTACATGCAAAAGAAATGCAATATGCTAAACATTAAAGATGATTACTTACTTGCTGCCATTAAACATTTTATTTAGAGCATCTCTTGATATAATATGACCACAAACCAACTTCATAGGTGGGTTATTATCTGTTGTTTGCTGACGAAGGATGGGGCAGGCAAATATTGAATGGTACCAGCACTTTTTCCCAAGGTCCACTTCAATCTGTACAAAAGAAAAGCATTGCCACTCTTTAGATCAGGAACATACTCGGGTATCTGTTGGCATATTTGCTAGAAAAGGGCCAGAGAGCTCTGTTTTCTTCTCCCCTTATCTTCCTCTCATGCTCTCTTTCTGATCCAACTGATGTATGTCGTTGAAGTATTGTAGCACCACTGCCATAACTAGCAATATTATTTTCCTGGGCATATGAACAAAAGTATGTGGTTGAATGATGGAAGCAGGCACAAACTCCAATGATTACCTCTTTTAGAGAATCATGCAGACAGAGAACATGTATGTGTCTTATTTAAGGGAATGACACAAAAACTTCAAAACAACTAAAGTCAGGACTAAGACCTAGAAACAACTCATGAAATGATCACAGCACTTACAGTACATATCAGGGACAAGCCAGATGCACAGGAAAAATGGATTTAAACATTTTCACTATTTCCCTCTGTAATTTTTAGGGCAAAAGTAGGTTTTCATATAAAGTACCTATCTCTCAATGAAACAGTTAAAAAACCACACCAGATAACAGCATTTAATAATCACTGTCAGAAGCACATGTAATCCAGCTGCTAGTCTGCTTTTCTTTCAACTGCTTTTTCTTGGATAGTGACACAATTTCTGCCACTTTGGTTTGTCCCACACTGCTAACAACTCAAGCTTTAACTAAATAATATGTCTCTGTATCTGAAAGACCTGCATAACTGCCTCATTTTGTCTTCATTCCCTTGCATTTGCTTTCAGCACCATATTGAATTTCAGTTTGGAAGTTCTTAGAACTTTTTAAATTTTGTATTGCACTTTTTAAACTTGTCTAGTGTAGATTGTTAGCTGCCTTGAGTCCCACAAGGGGAAAGGCAGGGTATAAATAAAGTTAATAATAATAATAATATTGAGCCCTTACTTTTCTACACTTATAAGGTGTCATACATACTATAATACTAAAATAGTTAATCTACTTGAAACCATTTTACAATACTTATAAAATAAATTTTAACAATAAATAATTCAATGTCTTCTTAAGTAATCTGCAAATAAATCTTTCATAATCCCTGATCAAGATGTCTTCCACAGCAACACCATGACAGCATGAAGGGCATTTCCAATAAGATGCCACCATCTGTGAACTGGGCTTCTATTCTATCAGAAACATCTCATTTATACATCAAATCTGTTATATTATACTGATCAGACACAATTTTTAAAAAATCTGAACTCCATAAACATCCTTATTGTCCATTAAGCTACAAATAGCTCCCAAGATTTCCAAACATTGCTTATTTGTAAATGAATGTCACAACACTGCAGAATGAAAGTAAGTGGTTGGTTGCTTTTAAATATATTTCATTATCCAAGGAGCCATTTCCATAGGGGAGGGCTGTACCCCTAATTACCACAAAATGGAAAGGTGACTATATTTAAAATCCGACTATGTCAGAGTGAATACAGTATTCTTTTTGACAGAAGTAGCATCTCCTAAAATACACACGCTTGTGTGCGGTATTCCACAAAGTTACATTACCTGTGGCTATATTATGATCTAGTATAATTTTAGTAGATGGGGAGTTGTTTTAACAGTTATCACACAAAACTACTCACCGGTAATTCATCTTTCTGATTCCAAACACCAGTGCACTGTCTCTGTTCAATCACAGCTTTTATATTAATTAGAGCTGGCAATGCTACACAACCTGCTGAAAAGCTGGGGATACAGAGCAGAAAGTTAGAATTAAATATGGGCTTTGATAAACAGGCTCTATTTCAGTAGTAAGTACAGCACAACACAATTACAGTCATGCTCTTCTTAATGTAATTCTAAATTGACAGCACTGTCAAATTAACACATAACCATTAAACTTGGAAAAGCCAGGTGACATAGAACTAAATGCATTTATTATAGGGCTTTATTGTACTTCATACATATTGCTTCTTATAAGGGTCCCAAGCGAAGGGCAAGATCACATCTAGTTTTATAAGCATTCTACAGAAAGAAAGTCTTGAAAAAAATGTAATTAGACTGCAATTTTACTTCTCTTCCGGCCAAATGTTTGTTTGTTTTAATTGCATTTGTATCCTGACTTCTCTCAGAATGGGATCCAAGGAGGCTCCCGAAACAATTTTTAAAAAAGAACTAAAAGCAAGTATAGCATAGTAGAACAAATAAAGAAAACTACAGATTAAAATTTCCCAGTAAAAAGAAGTCAGAATTTGCTTTATAACTTGTTTTGTTCAGCCCAGAAAGGTGTTTGCGTGTGTATGATGAAACAATCTCAAGCAGACCACAATACAATTCCTGTAATATGATATGGTTACTATGATAGGGTGTCATTTTCTAATTATGTCTAGACACAGAAGCAGATGAAAGGCTCTCCCAACTGCCATTGCCTCGTGGCTTCAGTGAGAGAGAAGACCTACTGGATTTTGTTCCTTGTCATACTTCCATACCCTTTTCCTACTGTATCATGTCCAACACTAAAACCACTGCACCATGCTGGCTCACATGGTTTAATATACTGCATATCAATCTTTAAAAACCTCCTAGCTAAAAAGGGGATAAAGAGGCATACAAAAGTGCCAAAAAAGCTTCTTTAGAGGTTTTTAGACAATATTTGAACACTCCATTTCCAGCTACAAGTTTTTCATTGGACAAAACAATATTTTAGAAAGTGTATAATGTGAGTGTAGCCATACCTAACACTAAGAGGTGATTCAACTGAGAGTCCCAGGAGAGCACAAGCATCCCTTGTAAAGATGTCGCAGATGTCTGCCCATTGGTTTGCATCCAACAAATGAACATATGGGGAATTTTCTATTCCTTGCCTAAGGTAGACTAGGCTTCCCATTAAAACTTGAATATCTGTGAAAGACAACATAGCTGTAGTTTATAAATTGCATCCTATGGAAAACAAATTTGACCACTGATCCTTTACACCAGAGAGTTAGCAATAGCCAGGAATTCAATATAAAATAGCAATGCATATTTATATGAAACTTTAGATACTAAACAATCCCTCCAAGTGTTCAGAGAGATCTGAAAAAGGTTTTTTTTTCCAGTATACAATTTAAGAGTGGCCAGAACCTTTATCAATAGTTGAATTCCAAAGACACAATAAACAATGGTTTAACACAGTATATCGAACTGCAACTGGGACTAACCTTAACTAAAGTTTGTTTGTATCAAGTTAACTTTCCTAGATTATGAAGTTAGTTCCTTTCAGCAAAAAATAGTAAAACACAAAACATTTTTTTAAGAATGCATAGTCAATTGGAAGTATTTTCTGAACCAATGGGAATTTTAATATACAGCTAGTCACTCCTCGATATTCACAGTTCTGAATTTTGTGGATTTTATCCTTATTGCAAAACACATCTTTTTTGTAGCTTACCTTTTTGATGGTTAAGAGCGAAAGGTTGAAAATTTTTAGCATATTGCAAAGCTTCTCTCTGGTTTGATGTTCCACCCATTAATAAACTAATAAAATATAATCGGTGTAATTTAAACTCTAATGAGCTATTCTGTGCCATAAGCATTTCTCTGTTCGATACAGCCCACCTAAAAGAAAATGGAACAAATAAAATGACAAAAAATGTTAAAATTTAGGTAAGTCAATTAGCCACATTTACTGTAAGACCTTTAATATGCAGTGTTTTGAAAACAAGGACCCAATTTGAAATCATTGTAACTCCAACCACAAACCACCATCCTTGAAATAATGGGGCACAGAGTTTCAAATGATCAGCAATAGATGCCTCTTCCAGTGGGCAAACAATCCCGTAGCCTCAGTCATTCCAAAGATGGTGACTCTACTACAACATAAGGTCCCTTTGCAGAGTTAATCTTTAGATTTGTTTCTAGTTCAAAATGATTAGTAAAACTTAATTACTTGTTAAACTGTTTGTAACAGATTGCCACTGTGAAATACGGTTCTTTGAAATTGGAATATCCTGTAGTTTCAAGCATTGCACTTTTGAGCAAGCATGGTACCGTGGTTAGAGAACTGGACTATGGCTTTGGAGACACGGGTTTGAAACCCCATTCAGCTATGGATTCTCACTGGGTGACCTTGAGCAAGTCACACACATAGCTTTAGAGGAAGGCACAAGAAAGTCCATTTGAACAAACCTTGCCAAGAAAACAGCATGATGGGGTAGCCATACGTCAGGAATAACCTGAAACCATGCAACCCAATAACAAACTCCACCCTGGAGGTAGAATATTACTCTTTCTCTGAACACACCCAGCTTCTAACCAGTTTGGCTAATCATATCAATAAATCATCACTATTTTCTCTATCAGCAGATGTTCAGAATTAATGTTCACTACACTGTATGCATGTCAGACTTTAAAATCCACAGATTTCTCAGGGGTTGTGGCCTAACAGATCTTGAGAGAAACTAACACAACTGCCATGAATGTCATCAGATTCAAATCTTTTTACAGTACTTGGAAATAATCACCACCTACATTCCTATACCATATAAGAGTTATTTATTTATTTATCGTGTCAGGAGCGAACCAAACAGTTGTATTGCATTAAAAACAAACAAACAAACCACAAAGTTTGCAGACTTGGTATTATATTAAATGTCCTTTGACCAGTAGCTGGCCACTTGGGAGTGCCTCTGGTGTTGCCATAAGAAGGTCCTCCATTGTGCATGTAGCAGGGCTCAGGTTGCATTTTAGTAGGTGGTCTGTGGTTTGCTCTTCTCCACACTCACATGTCATGTGGATTCCACCTTGTAGCCCCATTTCTTAAGGTTGGCTCTGCATCTCATGGTGCCAGAGCGCAGTCTGTTCAGCGCCTTCCAAGTCGCCCCGTTTTCTGGGTGCCCAGGAGGGAGTCTTTCATTTGGTATCAGCCATTGATTGAAGTTCTGGCTTTCAGCCTGCCACTTTTGGACTCTCGCTTGCTGAGGTGTTCCAGCGAGTTTCTCTGTAGATAGATCTTAGAAAACTATTTCTTGATTTAAGTTGTTGGCGTGCTGGCAGATACCCAAACAGGGGATAGGCCGGAGATGTCACTGCCTTGGTTCTTTCACTATTGGTTGCTACATTCTGGCAATGCTAGCTAAACAGTGTAATTTCTCCAGTGGTGTAGGGTGCAGATACGTGATAATGCGGCATGTCTCATTAAGAGCCACACCCACTGTTTTAGTGTGGTGAGATGTGTTCCACACTGGGCATGCATATTCAGAAGCAGAGTAGCATAGCGCAAGGGCAGAGGTCTTCGCTGTATCTGGTTGTGATCCCAGATACAGCGAGTTGGACTGTTATGCAGTCCAACTCCCTTCACCAGGGCAAGAAAACATAATCAAAGTCCTCCTGACAAAGAGTGATCTAGCCAATAGATATAGATACTAGGCATGAGAAAAAAGTTATGAAAATGAAATGATTCGTAAGGGCGTAAGAAATGCTACTTTTGAGTATTTCATCTGGAACGCCAACCAGGAAGTGGACTTTCTTTACAGAACCGGGGCCAGGATTTTCTTAAGTGTCGTTATTAGGTCAGGGGGCACCCTCCTTCTTTCTCACCACCCTCCCGCCTCCCTTGCCAATAAGTATTATGGCCTGCCGCTCCTTCTTTCGGCTGGAAGCCTGGAAAATGTAAACAGAGAGGTTTATTCAAGTAAATCTGCAAAGGGGCACTTTGGATGAAGTGCCCCCTTGTGGATTTACTTCTGAGGAAACCCTGTTTACTTTTTCCAGGCTTCCCAGCTCCTGCCTGCCAGGATCTAAAGCATCAAAGAGTATTGGGGTGAGAAACCAACCTAATGTATAATAGAATGAATGCTACTGTAAGTGCCTAATATTAGGTGGTAATCCAACTGGTCATATACCTACATTCCATGCACATGCAATAATACAGCAGTAATAACAATGGGAATAAGAAGAGGTAAAATTCAAACCGAAGTATTCTGACTGTGGTCCCTCCTCAAGCGGTGCAAACTGCAAAAGGCTCTTCTCTACGAGCCCGGGAAAAGCCAAAACCCCGGCACAGCGTTTGCTGCTTGGGTGCACACACATACATATTCTTTTGGGGGATTTGCTGCAGAATCCCGGGCTCATAGAGAAGATTCTGCAGCAAATCCCCCAAAGAATATGTATGTGTGTGCACCCAGGCAGCAAACGCTGTGCCGGGTTTTGGCTTTTCCCGGCTCAGAGAGAAGAGCCTTTGCAGTTTGCACCGCTTGAGGAGGGACCACAGTCAGAATACTTCGGTTTGAATTTTACCTCTTCTTATTCCCATTGTTATTACTGCTGTATTATTGCATGTGCATGGAATGTAGGTATATGACCAGTTGGATTACTTATAATATTAGGCACTTACAGTAGCATTCATTCTATTATACATTAGGTTGGTTTCTCACCCCAATACTTTGATGCTTTAGATCCTGGCAGGGCAAGAGGAGTGGACGGCTTTCCCTGCCCCTTCTGCCTGCCAGGATCTAAAGCCTTGAAGAGGCTTCATGAGGGGCCAACTTCAGCCCTCCAGGTGTTTGGACTTCAACTCCCACCATTCCTCACAGCCTCAGGCCTCTTCCTTTTCCTCTCAGCCTGGGCAAACTTGGGCCCTCGCTCCCTCAGGATCGGGGTGAGAGAGAGGCAGCGAGGAGCGAGGGGGGGCTCTTCCTCCTTTTTTTTTTTTTATTGCTGCTTCCAAGAATAGAATACCCCTCCCTCCTTCCTATTTGGAGAGTCCCATCTAGAATTCAGTGTGATTTATTTTTTTTTGGCCTACAACTCCCAGAAATCCCAGCCAATTTACCAGCTGTTAGGATTTCTGGGAGTTGTAGGCCAAAACCAACAGGCTGGGGGCCGGACTACTAACGAATTTCGTTAGGGTTACATTTTAGAACGTTTGGAAATTTTTTTGTAAGTCTTTCTTTTACTAATCAAAAAAATATCCCCCCTTTGATTTTAGAATCACGATTTTTGGGTTCTAAACCATGCCTAATAGATACATATATATGATTCACACAGAGAGAGATTTAGTATCATAGATTTGAAAGGGATCCCTAAAGAAGGACAATTATATGTTGCATGTTGCAGAGTAGGCAAACCAGACAATCTCCATATCAACACTGACAAAGAAACAGCAAGAAACACTGTTTACCCACAAGCATAAAGAAATTACATATATTACAAACCAACACCTTCACATTACTTTATTTTCCAGATCACCAGACTGGGCCACAGCAATGTGTGGCAGGAGACGGCTAGTTATTATATAATTAACACATACAGCTTGTTCCCAGTATAACATCAACATTTTACCAAATTTGAGCAACCCGAGTATATCTAATCCAACCAGAGGTGTCATTCTAGAAACTCCAAAGAAGTGAAAATGCAAACAGTGGTAATTCTTCACCAAGGAGAAACAAAGGCACAGACAAATCAAAGGTAGTTCGCAGTTTAGACCAAGAACTAGAAGTGAAACCTAGTGGAATTACAGGCTATAAGAACAAAGCAACTGATGCTAAAGTGTCCTGTTCTGACTGAAACTGCATCCACACACTATTTCATGGATCATGTAACTGAGGTGGAAATACTTTTCTTTTCCGTTCTTTTCTGTATAAGCAGATTATAAGAATGTGACAGTGAAAAGTTCACAAAAGATCCTAGATTGGGATGAGCAGCTATGGAGTAACCATTCCCAGTGAGACGCTGCACTATAGAAATCCCATCACAACTAAAAGTGGCATAATGTCCCTTGCGGTTCTATGGACACTTTCTATGGTTTACGTGGATAGTGAGAGGATAAGAAGACTCAAACTGCCATTTTTGTGGTATTAAAGTCTTGGGTATGTGTATGTATGCATGTCTTTAAGCCAATTAAAGCATAGGGGCTGGGTCAGTAGGGTTTCTTGGCAGTCTCAGAGGAGCATGAAGAACCAAGACAGAAGGACTACATATCTGAGAGGTTTAACAAGTTACTCTCTCTCTCTCTCTGGCAAAAAAAGAAGCACATAAAATAAATTACTGAATTATAACTACATTATGATATTAGCTGATGCAGACTGGAAATATATCTGGCTTTTTAAATGGATCACAGGAAGCCACTTCTGGGATCACATTCAGCGATGGTGGAAATAACCAGTCCTGTCTTGATGAGAAAATGAGTTCTGATTAGAAGATAAACTAGGAAGAAATATACTTCTCACTTAGTTGAGAAGTGTATTTCAACTATATTTCATAGTTGTATATAAGTATATACATAAGTATATTTTACTTTTCCTCAATAGTTTCCAATTCAAAAACATGATACAATATTTGCTGAACTCTGAGTAACACAGTGCTTTTCTTCCTTGAAAAAGTTATACAAGAAGAGGCCCCAGAAAAAACAAAACTAAAAGATACAACTGATGTCGTCCCTCCCCAAAAAAACTACAGATGAAGGCTAAGTTCTCCCAGTAGGCAGCTGTCTTTCTTGTCTAATATGTGTGAAAAATGTATATGTGGTGAATAGACTCACATTCTTTATAATGGTTCTAACCACAGCATGTGTGTTCCAGAGAATTGCCTTCTTTGCATTCAAGGCTAGCTATTTTAAAGAGAACATGTTTAGCTTACCGCATGGCATATTTTTATTTGGATCAATGTAACCTTAATATAATGTGACATAACAATGTTTTTGTTGTAGTAGAGGAAGTCCTGACTTATCTGAGTTACGGACCAAAGCACTGTCAGAAAGTGGAACTGATAAAAAGGTGGAACTCTAGTTATTTCAGCTTGCAAATGCTAAAAAAATTAACATATCACATTGCATATAAGTTCTGAATCCATGAGAAAGCTAAAAGAATATCTGTGTGCAATCGAGAGTGATGCAAGGACGAATCTGCTCTTTCTGTAGTCAAGCACTGGGATTTCCAACATGCATGCAAACAATCTCAAGTGAGCCTTATAAGCAAGAAGACTCTTTATCAAATTAATGGAACTTGTTGAAAGAGCATGACATCAGAAAGCAGGTAGAAGAGGAACTGGATCCATGTACCACTTCACTTACCCCACAGAGCCAGATAATCTTTCTCTTTCAGCCAGGCAAAGAAAGGGAGGTGTCGGGTGGGGGACAGAAATATGTGGAATGTAGGAAGAGGAGATTCTTATCCACCAGATAAGTGATATTCCAGGCACAAAATCTGCCTAACTTGGGAGTTGAATTAATGTGTCCAGCTACTGGACAAGCCCTGCCACAAATTAGTCTCATTTGAATCTCAGGATCTTTGCTCACCTGGAAGAAGTAGCAAATTATTTATTCACCTGTGAAACCCAATGTAAATGAATCTGTTAAAGAAAAGAATTCCAAATTGTATCAGAAGATTTCTAAGACAGAAGAGTAACTCACTCTAATGCGGGTCTCAAAACTCTAACTTTAAGTGCTTCCAGTATTCGGTTCAGCTCCACAAATGGTTGCTTTTGACTTTGATCTATTGAAAGCCCAGACTCCTGAAAAACAAAGACACACACACATTAGTGATTTTTTTTAATTTAAAAAAAACACACCAGATAGACAAAAATAATTCCTGTTAGAATGTCAGACCAAGGATTTATATTGCCTCACAGGATGAGGAATTCTATCTGCAATTACCTGACAAAGCTCTTCCGCTACATCTAGCATTCCTTGCCGAAAAAAGTGTTCTACCATCACCTCATTCAAAATTCGCTGACTATCAGCCTGCCAGCATCCATCTATTCCCACACTGCTGATGTCAGAGTCAAAATTCTGTGAAGGAAAATTTGTCAGTTAATTTTGAGTGGAACAAGTTCTTCTCTTTTGATATTTATAATTGTATTAATTGGAAGAAGCATCAGTAACCACACTCTCAAGGACTTCCAAGGATACATAGTGCCAACAAAAAAATTACATAGTGGTCTATGCTCTTTACTTTTTACCCAATTTGGGTCCTCATGTTATTGAATGACAACTCCTATTCCTTTTGATTATCTGTCATGGGACTAGGAATAATGGGAATTGCAACCCAACAGCACTTGTGGCTCTGAGACTGGGGAAAGGTTAAAGAACATTTAAAAGTCAGACATCATCTCCATTAGCCTTTTATCTAAATTCAAAACCCACTCTCCTGACTAAACAGAACAAACTGCAGATTTCCAGATTTACTGTAGGCACAATTCCCATCAGCTCTAATCATGGCTAATAAGGAATTCAGGAGTTGTAGTCCAACATCTAGAGGACCACATAAAATGATATGGGGGGCCAGATTTGGCCCTTCATCTGGCACATGTGCCTTAGAGGCAAATGATTAAATTACCTCTCTAAATACCTAAATGGTATTTTCTCATCCAAGCAGAATCGTATATATGTAGCCAAGATAGCTCCAAAGAAACAACCCTACCTGACAAAAGCATTGAATCTTTCTCCCAGCAAGAAGAAATGCCACCAATATATCTCTTTGCCCTGTCCCAAATGCAACTCTCTAGTTTTGACATTTCTATCTAGCACCTGATGCCTTTCTTACTTCACCCCATCTGAATTTTAAAAAAAACGTCTTCATCGTGCGGAACTCCTTTTCCATCAATCTACCTATACTTCCAAGCAAAAACTTCTGGCTTTACCCCCTGATATTTATTAGACACATATTCAGATAGGTGATGGAAAAATGCATTACATTTACAGTGGTCAAATGACAAAGTCACTGGAAAATAAGATCTTAGCACCAATACACGGAATAACATGTGCATGGATGAGAAGTGGTAAACTAATCCAGGGGTAGGAAAGATACAGTTTTTAAAATGTTATTAGATTTCAAGTCGTAAACAGCATAGCCAATGGTACAAAATACTGGGAGCAGTAGTCCAGCAGTATCTGGAAAGTCAAAGAATCCCTATCTCTGAGCTAATCCAAGTCTAAGAGATAGTTTTAAATCTGTATGACTCTTTGTGGGTGGAGTTTTAAACAAAAAAGAGATTAAAATCACAAGCAATAAGGACTATCTGAGTAGTAGACATTTCACAAGTAGGGACCAATCACCTGCCTATGGATACAGATATCCACACACAGATGAACTGATTAGTACATGTAATGAGTTTGAAAAGCATTTTTTCTCCATTCAAATGAGAAATTTGGTTGAATTTTTTGATAAATTCTTGTTCAGCTTTTTCTGATTTGATCCAACAACTACTTTGAAAATTATCAGTCTATTTAATTAATCATAAGAAGCACATGGATTGAAGTGCATTAAAACATACACCAAAGAAAGCTTCTCAAACTCTTTGCAGATTTTACTGCAATGGACTTACATGCCTGCAGCACTAGCTTATGAATAGTAAAGTTCTATACAATACAATTACTATATCCATAAGGAATATGTTACTAGAATTCCTATGGATACATCAAAGCATAGAAAATAATCCTATTGAAATGAAGGCCTTTCAACCTAAGAACACCAAAGAGTTGCAATGGAGGACCTAGAAAATACTTAGAGCATATATTTGTCATAGATAAATGAAATCATGGGTACCAGTCCTGCGTATATGTGGTTCATACTGTATTCATTAATAATATATGGTTATACTAGGAGATTATAGTGTAATAAATGAATTCTGTTTTACATGTGTGAACACTATAACATCAAAAAGGAACATAAAAACTGTAAGCACCAAAGGCAAAATCCATTGGGAAGTTAATGGAGAGTGCAAAGGAGCACCCTGTCAATTGCGTTTTTTCTGCTTTTATTCATATCAACTAAGTTTCGAATACAAGGATGGGATCCCACTTTCAAGCATACTTGAAAAAAGACACACTGAAACTAATGGGCTCATGTCAGTCACAAATTACTGATTGATTTCAGCAGCCCTAAAGTAAGCAGGACTAAGTATAGCAAAGCAAATATTGAAAATAATAGCTACATTGATACAATAAGATTAATATTAAAAGTACCTTGTCAATAGCTTTCCCAACACGAGAAACACTACTATGGATATCCTTGTGATCTGAGGCCAATTTCTGAACAGTGTCCTTTATTCGCTTGCAACACTGAGTCATAACAAGTGATATGGTTCCTGATAGATCGCCATCTTGATCTAGAGAAAAGGCAGGAAAAGACATAATTGCACTATGAACCACCAAGGACATTTCCAAAGCTGCAAAATTCCTGAAATAAAAATCCCAAGCCTCGGACTCTAATTTAAATTTCAAAGAGTTACACTGTGGGAGGAGGAACTATAAGTACGTATAGTGGAATGTACTTTGTATAGGCTTGGCTAGCTTGCTAGCATTTGTAACACGGGTGGAAAGTAGAGTGGAAATTCAAGCTAAAACAATATGAAATTACAGTCCTGTAAACATTTGGTGTTTTAATTTGGAATACTACTAAATGGTTCCTTACCTGAAAAAAACCCAGCTCTTCCAATGAGTGAAGTATTATACACACAAACAGCTATTAGTGGAAAAAAACCAGCACAACTAAACAAATACACAACGAAGGGATGCTTATGACAACGCTGACAACGCTGCCAGATCGCTTGAACTATTTTAATTGTGTTTAGTTTTACTGCATTTTATCTGTTTTATATTGCATTTTGTATTTACTGATCTCATTTCAGAGACCTTCTCATAAATAAATAAAATAAATAAATAAATTACTGATAGTACTATTACTGACATTGCTCATTTCAGAGACCTTCTCAAACTACTAGACTACGCCACACCGACGCCTGGGACACCAACTCAGCGGAGACACTTCCAGATGACTTCAGCTTCCCACCCATCTCTCAACTCCACAGGAATGCATTCACAGGACCAGCAAAAACGTAAGATTTCTCTCTTTCACACCTCCTACACAACGAAGGGATGCTTATTACTGATAGTACTATTACTGACATTGTATTTACTCTCATTTCAGAGACCTTCTCAAACTACTAGACTACACCACACCGACGCCTGGGACACCAACTCAGCGGAGACACTTCCAGATGACTTCAGATATTAAGCCACCTCTCCACTCCACAATAATACATTTACAGGACCCGTAAAAAAGTAAGTTACTTCAGTACTACAAATCATTCACAAACAAGGAATACTTCTTACTAATAGTACTATCACTACTATTCTTCCTACATGAGCGACCCTGACCTTCACAGACCACCAGACTACACCACAGCAACACCTCAAACTACAACACCACTGAGAAACTTTTCAACTCCACAACCATGCATTTATGGGACCAGCAAACAGTAAGTTATTTCACTAATATAAGTACTAAACATAGAAGGCATGCTTATTTTTTATACTATTATCAATACTACTAAAGTAGGCAAACATTCTTAAAGCACCAGACTACGCCACAGCAACGCGTGGCTGGGTACAGCTAGTTTGTTATAAACTTCTCAAGGCTTGCAAGAACAAAAGAAATGCAAATTGGTTTGGTAGCCTAGGTCATATGGGCGGAATTTGGGACAGCTAAGAGGCTTGAATTTCTTCTCTGAGAAGTCCTTTCCAACCAATAACAAAGTTCAGTGCCCTGCATGAATTTAGGCAATGCCAGAAAATATGACAGTATTTAAGAATTATGTATAATCATGGAAACAAGCAACAGGCCTGTTCTGGGAAAAAACAGTCCAAGCACAATTTGGTGTAGCTTAATGTTCAAGAAATGAGGTTCAATTCAGGGTAACAGAGGTTCAACCATGTTTGATTTGTCCACTGATTTCAATGAAAGCCAAATTCAACTCACACAGTCTGGAGCCAACCTATAATATATAATGTAATTAATCGGCACACATAATTGTAGTGTGGCATATTAATGAGAAATATATTTTAGTTTTATTCAAGCGTTATAGACAAATACTCCCAATATCAGAAACTGAGGCCTCATATACACTTCCATATAATACAGTTTCATAATGCAGTTTAACAGTGTAGATGGGTCCTGAGGAGCAAGTTGCCACAACTGAGGTACCATTCATGAGAGTGTCTATGCATACACAGGCAGCACCCAACTTACGAAAAGAGATGTTCTGTAGGCTAGTTCTTAAGTTTAAGTGCCTTAAATAAGTAAATAAAACTCCTGCTAGAATCTGAGTAGCCATGAGAAAAATCCCCAGAAGATTTCATATGGGAACATTTAAATGTGTGAATTCGAATTTTGTGCATATTATACCCTCTAAATAGCATTGGCAATAATTATAAGAATTGTACTTAAATTCAGCTCCCAATCATTGAAGTCTGAAAATAATATTTAAATTCTGCTTTAAAACCACATGAAAAATATTTGACTTAAATCCAAACAATTGCTTAGTCTAAGTGGCCATAAAACCAATATTTAAACAGAATACCTAATCCTGAAGTGCCTCTCTAAAATCTTGCACAGAGATGCACACAGTTTTAGTCATTCAAAAAGACCCTCTGTGTATCTACTGTGTGTTAGAATGAACTTCGGAAAGTCAGCAAACCTGTTATTGTGGCTCTCCATTTACCTTTGCTGACTCTATGGTTTATTCTTTCAGGAACCACCAGTGACTCAATCTATTATTACACAGTTTGAATGAGTAAATAATATGTCTACGTGCTTATGCGGAAATCAAATATTGCGCTTTTTAAAAACTCATGAACACATGACTAGAAGATGCAAAAGATTACTTGGGTTGATACCCAACTCTCTCAGCTCTACAAGTCAAAACAAAATATTGTCTTCTACATCTCAAAGCTAAGGCTACATAGTCACTTTGGCTTTTTGAATCCATTAGTAGATTTACTCTCTAAATGACAATTTCATTTGCCAAATAACAATATGGCCTTTGAACTCAGCAACAATAGCTGCAACCCTAATTTCCAAAAGAATTTTATTTAAAATGCTAATAATAGAGAGATCTTTGTCATTTCTTTTCAAAAGCCAATGCCCATCTTCAAGCTATGATCTATTCTGAAAATTATGTTATCTTACAATAACACTTTGCACTCATTTCTCTCCCCCCCCCCTTAAGTTCCACATTTAAATATAATAACTGTTGTTAAACACTGGGGAGTGATACTGTTTACCCTCTATATTTCCAGCCTTCATAGACTGTATGGTCTCTAGGTGTTTCAACAGAACGCTGATCAACTTTCATCAGAAGTTGACCACAGCGTCACACTGGAAGTTCCTACAGAGGTGTTCTTTCAGTTAAATATAGTAGTTTTAAAATGTACAGTTTCCCACTTTTGCTTGGCTCCTGTGTCCTAATCCCAGAGAATGTGGAGGGTTGACTGTATTTTTTTAAAGGCTAATAGGAAGAAAATTTCAGACTTG
The DNA here is from genome assembly GCA_030556195.1 of Anolis apletophallus. NCBI lineage: Eukaryota > Metazoa > Chordata > Lepidosauria > Squamata > Anolidae > Anolis > Anolis apletophallus. The sequence goes on from JARBWK010000008.1 coordinate 94,158,058, forward strand.
GAGCTGGAAAAGAGTTCTGCAGGTATCATGGAATGTCCAAAACACAAATAAATGGGTCCTGGAGCAAGTCAGGTCCACATTCTCCCTAAAAGCCAGAAGATGTTGTACTTTGGCCATATAATGAGACGAGATGACTCACTAGAAAAGATAATATTGCTTGGTAAAGAGGAAAGAAAAGAGGAAGACCACATTCCAGATATATAGACATAATCAGAGTAGTCCTGAGTACACAAGACCTGAGCAGGGCTGTTGAGGACAGGGCAACTTGAAGGTCTCGCATTCATAGGGTTGACATAAGTCAAAGTAAACTTGAAGGCAGTTAACAACAACAGTCAACATTAGAAAAATTTAAGCTTGTCTTCATCATGTTTTTAAATCTGACAAACACTGGTCAAAGTAGAGAAGCAGATCCACTGTCCATATTAAATACCCTCTGAATGTGTGTACAATTCAGTAAATGACAATCCTTAGGCAAAATCTAGTTCTTAGATAATATCAACCAGACTTTATTTTTGGTAGACAAAAGACGAAAGTTGCATGACAAATGGGGCATTTGAGGCAACAAAACCTATAAAATGTTCTGAAGTAATTTTTGGAAATGATGATGAGGAACGTTTGTGGTTTTTTGTACATTATAACTGTATTCTCAATTTGTTTCTGACACAATAAATAAAAATAAAAATGAGGCCACACCATCATCCTTTACTCACTTCTAAAAATGGCCCTGCAGGAAAACTGCTACGCAGGGTTGCATAATTTGAAAGAGGCTGAAGCCAGTGAGTCATATCCTGGCCAATTACATGATGTATCTGTTTAACACTATGTGATTTGCCATGTTTATTTCCGATGCTTTTCTTCCTTATACTTTCTTGTTTGTTTTGTTTTGAAGAGAGAGCAATATAGACCTCTCCACTAGCTTCCAAATGTGATAAAACATATGTTTCACATCACTGGTCATTTCTATAATGCCAATAGGAATGCAAGAAGAGGCACAGATGTTACAGCTCTTCCAAGTGCCACTGTAAGAAAACAATAAAAAAAATAACAAAGCCTTTGAAGAGAAACAGTTCAATAAGTTACCTCGTAGAAAGCTAAGGCCATATTAAACCCAATACTACTCTGAGAAGGGCAAGAGAAACAGAAATCCCCCCTTGCATTTTGTGGATTATCTGCCTTGATATTCTGGGTTATATGGCTGTGTGAAAGGCCCAGTGTTTTTTGCCTTCCTAGGTGATGGAGATCCTTAGGCAATCCTATCATTGCAAGATCTGTTCAGACAACGTTTTGCTTTTGCCTTCCTCTGCGTCTGAGAGAATTTGACTCCGTCAATGGGTTTCTATGGCCGAGCATCAGTCCAATGCTCAAAAAACTACAACATGCTAGCCATAAAGCCCTGCAGCATCATTCCAGCCTTTCTTCTACTTCTGCTTTAGACTCAAGTCACTTGTCAATATCTCTCTTCAATTGTGGTGCCCAGAATTGGGGTAGCATGACTTCCCTGGACCTATACTCCTATTGCTGCAGGCCAAAATCCCATTGGCTTTTTTTTGCCACCGCATCAAATAAATCAAAATGATGTCGGGCTTTAAAATGTCCTCTGACCTTTCCCCAACCGCACCGCCACAAGTGCTGTTGGGTTGCAATCTCTCCAGTTTGTATGGCGGACAATGATCTCTCTCGGCATTACTTTGCAAATGAAGATTCTTAGGAAGGACTCATCCCACGCTTTTTACAAGCGTGTTGATGACTAAAAAGGCCAATCTGAGATAGGCAAATTTGGTTGCAGAAAGTCTTCTTGGGTGATGTTGTTTCCAAGTTGCGGTTCTTTCTGCGTTGTCGTTTCTCTTTGAGACCCATTCGGCGTGTCTTCTCGAAAGAGGCCACAGCATTGTGGATAGTGCATCTCCATGCCTCCCGATGTGAGGCCAGGGTGGACCATTGTTGGTGATCACTCTGGCCGAGCCTGAGATGTTGTTTCAGGGAGTCCTTATATCTCCTCTCTTGTGCTGACCTGTGGCGAGTTCACCATAGAGTAGTATCTTTGGGAGGCGGTGGTCCTCCATCCTAGAGACGTGCCCTGCGCAACTGTGTTCTTAATAGCATGGCCTCAATGCTGGTGATCCCTGCTTCCTCAAGGACAGCAACATTTGTCACATAATCGGTCCAGTGTACATTTAGGATTGTGTGAAAACAGCGCTGATGAAAGCGTTCGAGGAGTCGTAGGTGTTGGTGATAGGTGACCCATGTTTCAGACCCATAAAGGAGAATAGACAGTACGATAGCTCTGTACACACTGATTTCAGCGGACAATGAAGAGGGATGGAAATTATCCTTCAAAACCACCTGGGAACGCAAACTGGGTCAAGACTAAAGAGTACTTTTCACCATGACTTCCAAGGCTGAAGCACTATGAAGTCTTTAAGCCAGGCCTGGACAAACCTTAAGCGGCTGAGGGGCAAAAGGAAAGGGCCTGAGGCTGTGAGGAATTGTGGGAGTTGAAGTCCAAAACAACTGGAGGGGAAAGGTTTGCCCAGCCCTGCTTTAAGCCTATTTATCCATCCTTATTCATAGTAAACCTAAATTCCTAATGGAGCTCCTCTATATTACGGACTCTCTATATAGATATGCCATGGCCAACTTCCATTTTTCTAAAAAAAAAACAAAATCCTCATTGCTTTTGTTTCTCCTATTACAAGTTAGTTTGTCCATTAGCATATATTCTCACATTCTTTCCCTCAAATCCTCTTTGTGGGGAAGAGGTTTGATTTTGTGTATGATAATAGCGGTTCTGGGATGAGTGTATGGTGTGCTGTGTGTAAAATGTCTTGTGTTAATTTTCTGAATGTTATGGGAAAAATTGAATAGAAAGCTTAGATTGAAAAAAGTGGGTAGAATGCAGAAATGGTAAGTCTATATGTCTTAAGTAACTGATAATAATATGTACTCAATGTCAACATTAACTGGTTGATTGACTAATCGCTGAGCTTGGAACCCCAGGTCTCGGCGGTGGCCGGGGGAGCTTTTGCACAGTTAAGACTCATGCGCCAGCTGTGCCCGTACCTTGGGAAGTCTGATCTGGCTACGGTCGCCCACGCTCTGGTTACATCCCGAATAGATTACTGCAACGCACTCTACGTGGGGCTGCCTTTGAAGACAGTTCAGAAATTACAACTAGTCCAACGGGCAGCAGCCAGATTACTAACTGGAGCTACATACAGGGAGCATAGCACCCCCCTGTTGTGCCAGCTCCACTGGCTGCCTGTCCACTTCCAAGCTCAATTCAAATTTTGACCTTTAAAGCTCTATACCAGGGCTGTCCAACTTCTACCGGGTCCAGGGCCGGAATAGAGGTCACTGATGACCTCGGGGGGCGCTCGGCCCCGCCCCCAGCCCAGGCCCCGCCCTCTCCTAAAGCTGTCATTCTCCCTCCTCCTCCTCCTCCTCTTTCCCGGGCACCGTGGAAGGCACGGCGCCCGGGAAAGAGGAGGAGGGAGAGCAGGCAGCGCACAGGCCTGCCGTCCTCCTTTTACTCCTCCTTTCGGGCGACGGAGGGGGCCCCTGCCCTTCCTTAGAATTTTAAAAAAAAATTTTAAATGGCGGCTGGGGGCATAGCTGGGGCCGTGCCCAACAGGCTGGGGGGCCGGATCCGGCCCCAGGGCCGCCAGTTGGACAGCCCTGCTCTATACGTTTCTGGCCTAGATTACTTGTCCGAACACATCAGCCTCTACGTCCCACCTCGTAATTTAAGATCTTCTGGGGAGGCCCTGCTGTCACTCCCGCCAACTTCTCAAATGCGGTTGGTGGTGACGAGGGAGAGGGCCTTCCCGGTGGTGGCTCCCCGTCTGTGGAACGCGCTTCCAAGGGACATACGATCAATTCCATCCCTCCTGGCATTCAGGAAAAAAAGTAAAAGCCTGGCTGTGGGACCAGGCGTTTGCACACCAGCACAAGGCAGCATTTTAGACTGGATTTTAATGGAAAGTTGATGAATAGGGCTCAATGCTTTTTATGGACGGAACCCTGTTTTTAACTTAATTGAATGCGTATGATGTTGAATGTAACTGTATTTTAATGTATTTTAATGTCGAATGTTTCTGCGGTTTTATATTGTGCTTTACTATGTGGGCATCGAATTGTGCCTTTTCGTAAGCCGCTCTGAGCGGGGCAAAATGCCGGAAATAAAGTAAATAAATAATAAATACTGTTACCTGATTATACCTGCTATGATTTGCTTTCCTGTTGTGTTCTGTACCATAACTGAAATAGCTTATTTCTTTTTTTAAAACTAAAGAGTACTGGCCACTATGTCCAAAAAGTACAGCCTGGCTGAGGGCCCTCTGAGGGCTGGTGCAAGCGAGCCAAGAGCCCAGCTGCCTTCCCGCCAAGCCCTCTTCAAAGGCAGGCTGAGCGAGCGCAGCGCGAGCGCGGGCTTCCCAGGAGAGCGTGGCCTCAGGTAGGCCTCGTTGCCAAGGGCAACCGGAGGGGGGAGGGAGGGGGGAGGGGGCACCTACTCTCGCTTTGGAGGATCTCGCGGCGCAGTCCGGCCACGTACTGGATCAGCTCCTCCAGGCTCCGCTCGCAGAGCTGCCCGTAGCCGGAGAACTTCTGCAGCACCTTCTCCAGCTCGCGCTCCACCGTCACGCACTGGTCCATGGCCTCTTGTGCCCGCCGCTCCGGCCCACGGAGCTCCCGCCAAACAGACCCCGAGGCCAACCCGGGCTGGGGGTTGTTTTTGCAGGCAGCGCGGTAGACGAGCGGGGTCCTTTCCCGAGCGAGGCTGGCGCGGCGTCACAGGCGGCGCCCGAAAACAACCCCCAGCTCCTCCTCCTCTGAGGTTGGATTGGGCGCTGGCCCGTAGAGCTAGGAAGTGTTAGAGAAACGCATTGCCTTGCTCACGGAGAATGATGGCGGGTCTATTTTGGGGTTTCCCCCCCCCCCCCACTACTTATGGGCCTTTAACGCCCACAAGTCCTAACAGCTGGGTGTGGGAGTTGAAGTCCAAAACACCCGGAGGGAAATCCCAGAGTAGGATCATTTAAGTGGGGAAGTCCTTCCAATGAGTCCAGAAGTGGAGAGCTGTGTGTGACTCTTCCCTTCAGTCTATGTCTCCTCACTAGATAAACACATCTCGGCGCATTCAGCTCAGGCACCAACTCGGGCACCTAAGGCTGCCCTCCAATCGGAGCCCCTCGTTGCCTGCCCGCTTCGGGCTTCTTGCGTCAAGAGCTTTGACAGGCGCCCTGGAAAATAAGAGGGGAGGGGGGGGGGTGTTGTTTGTTTATATGCGAGGTGTAATGAGTAAACAGAGGCTGGGAAGCGGAAGTGACTCCTCGGGGTCTTCCCGCCTTTGGTTCAACTTCCGTCGCTTGCTGGCTAGCCATGCAAAAACCAGTTTGCGGGCCTCACCATTGGGAAAGTGGCCTCATCTTCTGGCCACAGAACCATATAACCCAGTGCTTCTCAACCTTCCTAATGCTGCGACCCCTTAATACAGCTCCTCATGTTGTGGTGGCCCCTAACCATAACATTATTTTCATTGCTACTTCATAACTGCATTGGGGGGGGTTGATTTTGTTATTTGGAAGTTTTAGTTGCTGGGATTTATAGTTCACCTACAATCAAAGAGCATTCTGAACTCACCAACAATGGAATTGAACCAAATTTGGAACACAAAACTCCCACGACCAACAGCAAATACTGGAAGGGTTTGGTGGGCATTGGCCTTGAGTTTGGGAGTTGTAGTTCTAAAGCAGAATTGGTGCTTTTAGCAGAAGTACAGTCAGGAGAGAGTGATGCACAAGCACAGAACTTAGTATAGCGAGGTAGCTTGCCAAAAATCATGCTAAATGCCATTACGAGAATAATGCACTTTGATTGGTAGGTCAGGCACAAGCTGTGATTTGTTAGAGTACATCATGTGCCTTTCCTTGATAACACTGGCCGTGATTGGCCTAGCTAGTACCCAGCGTGTATTTGTTTACATTGTTGCTGATTGGTAGAAACCGCGCATGGGCAAATGAAACCGTTCCTCCTTGCTGGCATAGAGGGATGGCTTAGAAATGTTGCGAATCCAGTACATGGTGCCCATCCGGCAGATAACATACTGTGGGAATGAAGAATTAATATTGCGTAGTGCTGTTAAGCAAATGAGAATGCTAATAGAGTATGATGCCAAATAAAGTGATGTATAATTGGATAATAGAAATGTGTTAATGCTGTGAACCAATGAAAATGATGAAGAAAGGAGGAGACGGGACCTGCCGCCATAGCGTGTATATAAGGGAAAGTTAGAGATTGATCGGGGTTCTTGCCCTGAGACAGCAAGTTCTGTGGGCAGGTCCCGTCAGCTGACATTGTGCAAATAAACTTTGGCTTCATTATCCGCAGTACGGTTGCGTTTTCTCTTGTTCCTGTGCTTGCACGGCTGCGCATCCTGTAAGTAAAAGTTAACACCTGGGAGTTTTGGGACTCCGGATTTGCTGCTACAGTTCACCTACATCCAGAGAGCACTATAGACTCAACAATGATGGGTCTGGACCACACTTGACACGAATCCTCAATATACCCAAATGTGAACACTGGTGGAGTTTCGGGAAAATAGATCTTGACATTTGGGAGTTGTAGTTGCTGGGATATATAGTTCATCTACAATCAAAGAGCCCCTTGCACCCTACCAATGATAGAATTGGGTCAAACTTCCTACACAGAACCCTGATGCCTTGAAGGAACTAGCTGGCGTGAGCCTCCATCCCACCTCACACACTCTCCCTCACCCACACATGCGCATCATGCTGCCTTGCGCCAAGCACGCCTGTTCTCCCATCCCCACTTGGAGTCTCAGAATCAGCCCTCCCGTTGGCTGGGAGGCCTGCCAATCACAGCAGAGGAGAGCTTTAGGTGGGAGAATTCGCAGTCTGTTTCCAAAAAGAAAGAGAAGAAAAAGCGGAGAGATCTTCAACCTTCTCTGCCAAAGGGCTTCCTAAGACCATCAGAAATACATGTTTTCTGATGGTCTTTGGCGACCCCTCTGAAACCCTCTTGCGACCCCCCTGGGGGTCCCGACCCCCAGGTTGAGAAACACTGATATAACCCATATCAAGGCAGGAAATGCCACAATATCTATTTTGAATAGGGTTGATATCAAGATGACCCCCCCTTTTTTTCTGGACTCTAAGTAAGATAGTAAAAAAAAAAACCCAAGGACAAGACTTTTCCTCAGCACATGCTTTTCGATTGATCTTTCTCCCAACTTCCAAGGACTCTCTAAAGCAGGGGTGCCCACACTTTTTCATCATGCGAGCTACTATATGAACAATCAAGTTGAAAAGATCACCTGTTGTGCATGTGAGTGTGTGCGCACACGCTCCTACTGCAGCCTTCCGTCCGCGCGGGGCTTCTTTCTTGCCTGCCCACGAACTCGCCGCCGCGCACACCCGGGAAGGGGATCCTCCTTGCCTGCGCACGCTCTCTCTATTTATTTATTTTATTGATTTATTCGGGTTTCTATGCCGCCGACTCCCGGAGGCTCGCGGCGGCTTACAAGAGCCGAAGGCACAATAAAATACAAAACGATAAAAGCAGTTAAAAAACAGAGCAACACAATAAAAACAAGCACAGTTGAAGCAGTGGCACAACCAAGAACGCGCGGGCCTACCCATCGAAAGCCTGCCTAAACAAATAGGTTTTACAAGCCCGCCTGAACGGGAGCAGGTCCTTCATTGCCCGGGTGTCGGCCCGGAGGGCGTTCCACCGTGCCAGCGTGGGAGCTATGACAAAAAAAAAAAATTTTATTGACAACGCTTAACATCACCAAGGAAGGGAAGGGATCAGGGTGGATGTCAACCGTATATTGCCTTCCATTCTCATTCTGCACTAAAGGTATTTCCAAGCTAAAGTTGGCATCCTCGGACCGTGTTGTGATCTCAAAGGGCAATATTGGACCGTAGTGATCTCAAAGGGCAATATTCGTTAATGTCTTCGTTGCTTTCCTCCTTCCTGCTGCATTCTTTTGCGAAGCAGGAAGTCCCCATCCCATCCTGCTTCTTGCGTGCACAGCAGGCCCCTCCCACGCACGCAGCAGGAGGGTATTTATAGGCGTACCTGCCAGCTCTCCGGCCAGATATGGCTTCGGCGGCTGCTCGGAAGGCACAGGGCTGGGAAGAGGGGCCGCCTGTCTGCTGCCTGGGCCAGGAAACTCAAACGAGAGAGGGACCCACGTGAGGCTGGAGCCTCCCCACGGCAGCCTCCCCCCCCCTCCCTCCCTCGAGGCTTCCTTACCTGGGCAGAAGAAGGAAGAATGGAAGAGGTGATTCCCCAAAGTGACAGATGCAGCGGGGGGGGGGCTACCTTCATTCCTTTTGAGGGTGTCACTCAGAAAGGACGCCCAAGTGGATGGCTGGCAGGAAGGAGGACCCCTCCCACTGGTGGCAGTCCATGCCCATGAGGAGAGAGAGGTGGCTCTTCCTAGCCGGCTCTGAAGAGCCACCCCCCTCTCTCGTGGGCCCTCACCACCTTTCTCCTTCGAGGGCGAAGGAGGCGAGGCGGAGAAAGGTGGTGAGGGCACAAGCAGCAGCAAGTGGAGTCTCCATCCCGCAGGCCCCCTCCTCCTCGGGTTCAGCCCCAGGAACATGGCGGAGCCCTCCCTCCTCACCCCCAACCAAGGAAAGAAAGCAGCCCCACACAGCTCACTCGCCCAAGTCTCTGCTTGGAATGGGAGTCCCGAGGGCAGCAGCAGGGTTTGCGGCGGGGCTTGCTTCGCTTTGCCCCACTTTGCCCGGCCTCCTTCGCCTTTCTCTCTCTCCCTCCCTCTCTCCTTCCAGCGCCCCCGCCTGCCTGCCTGCCTGCCTGCCAAAAGGATCCGAAAAAGTTCTCCGGATTTCTTTCTTCTCCTTGGCTCTCTCTCTCACACACACACACAAACACTCCATCCCTCCCACAGCCTCGCATCCTATCCGAGCGCATGCCTTCGCCTTGCTCCCCCAGCAGCACCCACTGCGCGGTCAGCTCACCACACGGCGTGGCAAGCCGAGCGCCAAGGCCCGCCCACTCCAGCCTCACGTTGGTCAACGCCCCGCAAAGGCGGCGGCGGGAGCGCACGTGCGCGCGCATGGCAGGAGCGCACTATTTGGCTGATCACCTGGAAGAGGGCCGAAGATCACCTAGGTGCTCCCGATCACCATAATGAGCACCCCTGCTCTAAAGACTTGTTTTCATGAACTTTGTAAACCTTTCCTTCTTTCCAGCCCCCCTGAATTTCCCCCTTCTCTGACCTACTGATTTCTATGGACTGGGATGGGAGTGAGATGGGTTGATATGAAATATGGTTCCTATTCCCCTATTGCCTATATGTTTTACTCCCCTGTGTCCCCCTATGAAATGAAATCTGAAGTGTCACCTTTTCATGAACCAGCACACACACCCTGGCTCAAGAGAAACTCACACCCTCGGGCCAGGAAGTTCCTTATCTCTGGGTTCAATCAAAGACACTTGCATGAACAATAGGGTGAACGCATTTCCTTCAAACTTCGGAGCAGGCCATTTGCAAGGGATTTGTGTCCCCGCAGGCAATCTCCTGAAGGTCTCAGAGGTTTTGACCACCTGGAGAGATTGCCCCATGGAGATTTCCTATTCATCGTAGAAGAAATATCAAGCCTTCGGAAAGCTTGCTTATTTCAACTGCCTCCCCATTCATCTTATCCCATTTGGGCCAAAACTCAGGACACCATCGCCAATGACTCATATCTCAAAGGACTACTGGGAGTTTGGCCACCAGGCCAGACTAAGATGCTTATTGATTCACACAAAGACAAATACCAGGTCAGCTTGAAGCCCCCCCAAAGGAAATCGCTGGCTCCTTGGACAAATATTTGAGCCATAATCCACCCAAATCTCTCCTTCCTGGTTCATTGTTCCTTGCTCGGACCACCTTCCTTTGCTCCTATTGGGCGGCACTAGCTTCCTGATTGGCTGAGGCGTGGCCAAACCAGCAGCACCTCCCAGCCAGCTGATGAGTCCAACCAATCAGCTGGAAGCTAGCAGAGGGGCGTGGGGCAGGAAGTTTGAACCTGGACAGTTCTGTTTGTCTATAAAAATGTATGTATTACATATATGCTTTGTACTAGCATGGCTGAAGGATCACGGTTCGTACCTCATTCCAGCTGGATGAATAAAACTCAGTGGCATTTTCTTCAACCTGGTGAGATCTTTATTGGGAAATTTAGGGGAAAGAGGATTGGTTTGCTTCCTTTCTCACCAGGGCATTTAGACCCTCTTTGGTGGATCTAACTGGTCTGCCTTCATGGCAAGACCCTCAAAATTCTGTTCCTTAACAGGGTTATCTGAGCCCACACTGCCTTATAATCTAGTTCAATGTAGATTTTATACAGGTGTGGAAAAGGCCCAAATTTACACCAATATTGGAAATAGAAGTTATTATCTTACAAATCATATATTTTTTTAAAATATACATGAAGATTATGAAGCCAATGTCTTAGAATGGCTCAAAGACGGGATATATTTTTTAAAAATAAACCTAGAATATTGACATTGGAAGGCCATGACTTTAGATAAGGACAAAGAAATAGGCTTCATGGACAAGGACTCTCCCTGGGATCAAGCGCTACAGATTCATAACAAATTCATTACATATATATATATATATATATATATATATATATATATATATATAAATTATTGGAATGGGAGACTGAAAAAGAAAAGGACTGCGTGGTAAAATGGGTGGCCAATTTTGGCCATACAATTAGCTTGGACGATTGGAAAAAAATGTGGACAAGAAAAATAAAACTTATTCGTACGACATCCAAGAAAACTGGTACAAAATGTTTTTCCGGTGGTATATAACACCGGAAAAACTCTCAAAAGTGTTATAAAAATACTAATGAAAAGTGCTGGAAATGTGAAAAGGAAAAGGGGACGTTCCACCACATGTGGAGTTGTGAAATAGCTAATAAGTATTTTAGAGGGAGATACATAAAGCGATCCAAGCGATCTAGAAACAAAATTTCAGTTCAAACCAGAATACTTCCTTCTGGGCTTTCTAGATTTTGATTGGGACAGAAATAAAGAGGCGCTATTTAATTATCTAATATCAGCAGCTAGAATAGTTTACGCACGCTATTGGAGAGGAAAATAAACCCCCAGCCAAAAAGAATGGTTAATCAAAATGATAGAAATCGGAAACATAGACAGCTTGACACAACAACTTAGACATAAAGTAAAATAGTGGTAGATTGGAGTTTGTTAACGAAATTTATGGACGAAGAAAAATGGAAATTTGGATATAATTGTTATGGAGAGAATAGACTTCATCCCTATAATCTTCGAAGAAGAAGAAGAAGAAGAGGATTTAGCACACAACAATTGTGAAATGGAGAAGACACAACCCAGAAATGAGAAGATGGGAAGCCAAAGCCCCCCCCCCGGATCCTACTGCCCTCCCCCTAACACCACCTATCAAACCCTTTTCAAACCTCCCCTTTTGATAACCCTCCCCCTCCATCTATTTCTTTCCTCCCCTCTTTCCCAATTTCAAAACCCCCTTGACACCCCCTCCCCCCTGTTTTTTACTTTTTATGTAACTGAAAAATCTTTCAATAAAGAGCTTATATTACACACACACACACACACATGAATATACAAGCTTTTGTTCGTATTCGCTTCCTGATTGTTACCCCTGCATGTCATGAATTTGGACTGTAATGCTGTTTTGAAAACCTGGCAGCACTACCTGTCCACTTTGGCCCCTTCTACACTGCCATATAATCCAGATTATCAAATCAGATCATCCACATTATTGTCTGAGCCTACACTGCTGTAGAATCCAGTTCAAAGTGTAGTCAAGCGTGACACACACCCCTCCCCTGGGTCAAAATCATTAAATTCTCTCACTGGGACTGCAGTAGGGACAAGCTGTGGCCAGCAAGAACCTTATGGAATAGTGCAATTTATGGAACAGCTCCTGGAATATGCTTTTGGATTGCATGGCTTTTAATATAACAGTTTTAAGATTATGTGTTTTAAATTACTGATTTTAATTTATATGTTTTATTTTATGTTAAATGTGGCATCAAATTGTGCCTTTGTTGTAAGCCACCCTGAGTTCCCTGCAGGGTTGAAAAGAACGGGATATAAATGAAGTAAGTAAGTAAATAAATTCCCATTTTGCCCAGGAGTAGCTATCGGCACCCGGGATACTTTTTGAAACAATCTTTTCCTCTTTGGTATTTATATCGCTCCTTAACCCCTAATAATACATGGACATTACAAAGATATCCATCACCTGGCATGATCTTCCCAACAATGAGATGTCATGCCCCATTTTCCACAATGTTTCCCCCTTTCCCAGGACTGGATTCTTAATTCTATCACTTTGGACAAATATTCTGCAGGAAACACAATGGACGCGGGCACTGTGGGTGCCAGAAACATTAATGGGTCACCCGTATTCACAAAAGACTCATAAAATGCATGGGACTTAATAGCCTCTTTTTTCTGTCTCTTGGTGGGACAATGGTGATTAATTCAAAGTACTCAACAATCCTTTGTCTCCCGGACTAGTTTGCCCACCATCAGCCATTGGAGAGCGGGAATCAGCATTGGAAGCAGGGAATGCTCTCCAATTGGCTGGCAGGTGCCGCAGTCCCACCTCATCAGGGAATCCCGCTCAACTGATTGGGGCTCCGCCAATCACAGCGAAGCCAATTCCAGCTTGGGCAGGCACGGGAATTCAAAGGGTTTCTGTCTATAAAAAATTATGTTTGACATTGCAATGGTATTTAGCTTCCTGTGGTGAACTACCGCGAGCTGGCATTCACCTCAGCTGACTTGAATAAAATACCTCAGAGGCTTCTTCAACTTGGCAAGATTGCTTTATTGGGAACATTGATTTAGCTTCTTTGTTTTGCCAGGTGCACAGACCTACAGGGCAGCCCGCTACTGGTACTGGTAACTGCTTATCGGGACATGGTATCCACGATTCGGGCTTCACTATCAACGGCCCAGATCTCACTATCTGTGGTTGCTTTAAATTGCTGTATTTCAAAATCAGATAATCTAGATTTTATATGGCAGTATAGAAGAGGCCAAATTGTGCAAACTACTTTTGCACTTTGAATCAGTTTGCACCAGTTGAAATAAGCTGAAGGAAAAGCAAGGAAGTGGAAGAAGCTGAAACTTGGGGTTGATTGACACTTTAGAATTAATGCAGTTTGAAACCAATTTAATTGGCTCAATGCTATTGCAAGTTGTATATTTTATGCACAGCTGTATAAAATCTCACATTATCTGCTTTGAACTCGATTTGATGGCAGTGTGGATTTAGGGTCCTTCCAGACAGACCCTGTATCCCAGGATCTGATCCCAGGTTTTTTCCCTTTAAACTGGATTATATGAGTCTGCTCTGCCAGATAATCTGGAATAAACAGAAAATCTGGGATCAGAACCTGAGATATAGAACCTCTCTGGAAGGGTCCTCACACACAGCCATATAACCTAGAATATCAAGGCAGATGATCCACAATATCTGCTTTGAACTGGTTTGAGTCCACACTGCCATATAATCTAGTTCTATGTGTATTTGGATGGGTGAGGCTTTGGATATCCCTTCTGCCTCACCCTTTGTTTTCATTCCCCTTGGCCGAAACCAATGACAAGATACCATCAATAGATCCATATCTAGGATTAAGGACTACTGGGATCTGGCATCCGCGCCAGACCAAAAATGTTTATTTCCTCCACTTGGGACAATAGAAGAGCTAGCTTGAGGACTTTTGAAAGTAATCGCCGGTGCTTGGACAAACATTTAATCACTTAATCCACTCATCATGTCATCCTGGTTCATTGTTCCCTGCTTGGACCACCTAATTCGCTCTCATTGAACGAGAGCCCGAAGCGGTGCTGGCTTTCTGATTGGCTGAGGTGCGGCAAAGCAGGCCGCACATCCCAGCCATCTGATGACTCCAACCAATCAGCTTGAAGCCGGCAAAGGGGAGGGGGGGGGAGTTTGAACTTCGACAGCTCTGTTTTTCTATTAAAAATGTACTGTATTGCCTTGCGCTTTATGTTGACTTTGGGCAAACTATTGCAGTTTGATAGCCGCTATTCCAGCTGGAACGAAATAAACAATAAAAATAAATTCGGTGGCATTACTTCAACTTGGTGAAATTCTTATTTGGGGAAATTCAGGGAAAATTGGATTGGCTGCTTCTTATCTCGCCGGGGTTATATCGGATCCTCTTTGGTGGGTCTAACTGGTCTAACTGGCCTGCCTTCATGGCAAAACCCCCAAATTCTGCTCGATATCAATATGGCGGTGTGGAAGGGCCCATAGTTTGGCAAGGCAGCAGGACTATTTGATAGAAGGCTAAAGACCTTTTAAAACTATAGTATCCTGTAGATTGACATTTTTAAAGTAGCTGGAAAAGTGGGGGTGGATCAGGCAGCCTTTTATCCCAGGAGCATCCATGTTTTAAAAACATGGATGTTCCTGGGAGGCCGTCTACACCCATCCCAGAAAGTGCGTGCTTTCTGGGGTGGGTGTCCAGATGTTGTACATTGGGACACTAACCCCACTCGTACCCTGCCTCCTTTCTCCTGGCCTGTCATTGGTGCTTGCCAGAAGAACTCCTGCAGCCATCCCAGGAAGGCCGGGTGAGTTCTTTGATTTTTTAAAACTCAGTTTAGGGGGGGCTTTGGGGGAGGGAGTTGGGATTCAAACAGTTTTCCAGGCAAATTTAGCCCGGAAAACTGTGGGAATACTGTCTGGACAGAAGTATTCTGCAGTCCAGAACCGGAAATAGTGGGTTTCAAGAAGGTGCGAAATAAACCCACTATCTAATTAATTTGCACTTGTAGCAAATTAATTCGGGACTATCCAGAACGTTGCCTGGACAGCCCTTTCTTTATTACAGTAGATACCGCAATAAAGGCACTGTCTGAACGGGGCCTGGGACAGTTGGAGGATGTACCACGGCATTTTCATGGCAATACTTATTCAGTGAAAAATGCTCCTAAATTTCTTTCATGCTTTTTATACTGATATAGGCTAACATAGGTATAACTTTCATATTTGAATGAAATAATCACATTCTCAAGAGAATCACATTCTCACATTCTCAATCATATTCTTAAGAGAAGATGGATAAAAAGGCAATCTTGATGCCTAGTGCTTTCCTAAGTTACCATATTCATTTTTTTCTCATTTTGTATTTTCACTTGTTCTTCTTTCTCCTAGAAGTAACTAAGGGCCCTTCCACACAGCCATATAACCCAGAATGTCAAGGCAGAAAATCCCACAATATCTGCTTTTAACTGGGTTATCTGAGTTCTCCATTTTAAATATTGTGTTGCTCTTTCATTCTTTTTGCACAACAAAAGAGATATGTGCAGTGTACAAAATAATTTGTTCATTTCCCCCCGATTCGTTCACACAAACACTCTCCATCCATCTGCCACTGGCCTGGCCTGTCTGTCAAATTTTAAAACTTAATGGGTCCCTGTGCCTAAAAGTTTGCCCATTATATATACATTATACACAGTATATATTATATAATATATAAACATTTCTTGGAGCTCCATGAGAAACTTTTGCGTCTAAAAGGGTTCCACGGCTGAAAACGTTTGAGAACTCCTGCTCTAAAGCCTCTTTCACACATGTGTATAAAATCCACATTGAACTCGATTATATGGCAGTGTGGACTCAGATAATCAAGTTCAAAGCAGATATTGTGGATTATCTGCCTTGATATTCTGGTATATATAGCTGTGTTGAAGGGCCCTTAGAGATATTCACTGAAAAAGTAGAACAAAATGTGCTGCAGGGTATTATGATAGAACCAAGTACAATACAATACAAAACTTTATTGTGGTCACAGCTCCCCACTGAAGCAGTTATTAAAAAGCAGATCAGAAAACAGTTTAAAATCACAGTTTAGAACACAGGTCATTGTGACATATAAATGTAAATTAAGAGATTACATTTATAATCCAGGAACAAATATCGTGTTACATAGTGTAACCTAGATCCAGAAACTGAATTATATTAAAGCGGAATTGAGGCTTTTAGCAGAAGTACTGTCAGGAGAGAGTGATGCACAGCAAAGGTTTTAGTATAGCTGGCCTTAGAATAGCGAGGCAGCTCGCCAAAAGCCATGACGGGAATAATCAGCTCTGATTGGTACATAGGCACAAGCAGTGATTTGCTAAGAGAACATCATGTGCCTCTAGATAAAAAGCGGCCTGATTGGCCTATAGTCTACCATGCTGCGTTGTTTACATTGTAGCTGAATGGTTAGAAAGCGCGCATGGGCAAATGAGGCCATTCCTGTTGGCAGGCACAGGGGAATGGCCGTAGAAATGTTGCGATTCAAGAACATCTTGCCCATATGGCAGATAACATACTGTGAGAATGAAAAATTAATACTGCGCCACATCTTCTAACAAATGAGAGTGTAATGCTGAATAATGCTTTGTTTAATTGGGTAATGAAATGGGCTCATGAGTGCCAGCCTATTGCAAGTTGTGAAGATGGGCGGGATCAAGGGTCAGTCGCCATTGAATGTATAAAACCTGAGTGTTGGCATTTGTTCGGGGCTCTGCCATTTTAGCA
Organism: Anolis apletophallus; assembly: GCA_030556195.1. Classification (NCBI taxonomy): domain Eukaryota; kingdom Metazoa; phylum Chordata; class Lepidosauria; order Squamata; family Anolidae; genus Anolis; species Anolis apletophallus. The sequence continues at coordinate 94,174,682 of JARBWK010000008.1, forward strand.
GCTTTTATGCTAGGCAGACTCCGTCAGCTGATGTTTTGCAAATAAAGTTGGCTTCATTTGTACCAGTATCAATTGTTGCGTCTTCCGTCCCGGTGCCCGCACGAAAGTCGCCGCCTGAGAGTTAGAAGTATTTGCCTGGGAGTTCTGGGACTCCTGATTGCTGCTACAATATGGCAGTGTAGATGGGACCTTGGAATGTGCTGGCCCTGTCTTAAATGTTGACTGTCCCCTGAGATGACCCATCTCACCACATTTAAAGGAGAAAGCATGTATGACAGTCCCTTTAAGGTAGAGAATCACCCCTCTTACATTGTCAGCAGTCATTTTTCGAGTTCTGTCTCCCCCATCAGACTCACACGTAGAAACTTGAGAGCTGGAAATACATTCATCTTAGATTGGCTGGAACATTGTTGGTGATCAATCTGGCCGAGCCTGAGATGTTGTTTCAGAGAGTCTTTATATCTCTTTTTGGAAGCGCCTCTCTTGCCCTGACCCGTGGCGAGTTCACCATAGAATAGTATCTTTGGGAGGTGCCCAGCGCAGCTGTGTTCTCAATAGCATGGCCTCAATGCTGGACTGGTGATCCTCATTAGTCACATTAGTGACTAATGTGACTAATGTGGATGCTGGTGATCCACATTAGTCACATAGTCGTTCCAGTGTATATTTAGGATTGTGCGAAGACAGCGCTGATGAAAGCGTTCGAGGAGCCGTAGGTGTTGGCGATAGGTGACCCATGTTTCAGACCCATATAGGAGAATAGACAGTACGATAGCTCTGTACACAATGATTTTTGTGCTTTGCCTCAGGTGCTTGTTGCTCCGGATTCTTTTGTGAAGCCTTCCAAATGCACTATATGCCTTTGCTAATCTGTGATCTATCTCTTTGTCAATCTTGGCGTCTGAAGAGATAATGTGTCCCAGGTAGGTGAACTGCTGAACGGACTTAAGCAAAGATTTGCCTATGCTGACGTGGGGATGATGGTGTTCTTCCTGTGGTGCGGGCTAGTAGAGGATTTCCATTTTCTTCAGGCTGACTTCCAGCCCAAACAGCTCTGCAGCTGCTGCAAAGCAGGATGTTAGGCGTTGCAGGGCTGCTTCTGAATGGGCAACAAGGGCAGCATCGTCAGCAAAAAGCAGATCACGGACTGGATAGCTTAGAGTCTTAGTGCGAGGGATAGACAGATATGGACAGAATAATTTAAGCATAGAATAAATTATGAGAATGTCAAGAAGAGAAAACTCCCTGTGGAATGGACTGGAAGATAAACGTCCCTCTTTTCTCCCTTTCCCACCCCTTTTTTTCTCTTTTCTTTTTTTCTCCTTCTTATCTTACCCCATCCCCATCCAGATCCCCTCCTCATCATCCTATCCAACATTTTTATTGTTCTGTCATTCTAATAATATAAATCATATAAAATTCATATAAAACCAATAAAACTATAATCAACACACTGCCATGGGTCAATGCTAGAGAATCCTGGGCTTTGTAGTTTGCTGTGCCAACTCTCCTTGGCAGAGGCAGCTCAAGGCGTAGAACTAGATCTCCTAATATGAATTCATATAAAATTCATATAAAACCAATAAAACTATAATCATCAGACTGCCATGGGTCAATGCTAGAGAATCCTGGGCTTTGTAGTTTGCTGTGCCAACTCTCCTTGGCAGAGACAGCTCAAGGCGTAGAACTAGATCTCCTAATATGAATTCATATAAATTTCATATAAAACCAATAAAACTATAATCAACACACTGCCATGGGTCAATGCTAGAGAATCCTGGGCTTTGTAGTTTGCTGTGCCAACTCTCCTTGGCAGAGGCAGCTCAAGGCGTAGTAGAAGAACTAGATCTCCTAGGCTTCCCTGGCGTTGAGCAGTGCAAGGAGTGTCCCTAGCCCACTGCATTCATTCAGCCTTCCCTGGCTCCTCCCCCTTCGCTCCATGGAAGGGGCGGGGCTTAAAGGAAGGAGGCAGAGTTGCCGGAAGCGCGTCCGAAGGCAGCCAGGCAACTCGAGAGAGGCGGCGGCCTGCGGCCTGAGAAGGCTTGGAAATATGAGGGAGCAGGTAGGCTGACGGAAACCTGGGGGGGACTCCCTTTTCTGGGGGTTCCCATTCCTAGAGTGGGGATTATGGGAATGGGACTCCACAGAAAAGGGACCCCCCAGTCTCTAGACTAGGCCTGGGCAAACTTGGGCCTTCCAGGTGTTTTGGACTTCAACTCCCACAATTCCTAACAGCCTCGGGCCTTTTCCTTTTCCCCTCAGCCGCCTTAAGGCGGCTGAGGGGAAAAGGAAGAGGCCTGAGGCTGTGAGGAATGGTGGGAGTTGAAGTCCAAAACACCTGGAAGGCCCAAGTTTGCCCAGGCCTGCTCTAGCCTCTTCAGTGAGCGGCGACTGCGGCCTTCCTTTTCTAACCCCTCACGCCTTTTCCTGAGGCTGCGGCCTTGCTTTTTCCCTCCTCCCCTCTCTGCTTGTCGCCGGCAAAACACGTCACTTGTTGTGTCTCCTCCGACTGGGGCTCTGCGACGACGAAGGTCTCTCTCTCTCTCCTCAGGAGCCCTCCTTTCCCTCATTGCCCCCCCCTTTTCAACCTCTCCTCCCCACTCAATGACAGCCCCCCTCTTCTCTCAGAGTCCACACCTTACCTCTTACTCTCATCCCGCGACAAGAGTTCCCTCTCCTTTCTCTTTCGTGTGGCGAGGAATGTATCCCCATTTTTGTGCCTGCCCACCCCCCCCAGTGGGCCTGAAATGCCCCCCAGCCTTTCCTCCTTAGTTTTCCCTATTGGCAGGCATGTAGCCAGGGGGGGGGGGGGTGCTAATTCTCAGGGTGGTCCGCGAAAAGGCCTTACTGGTACATTATTTAAACTGTTATGTTTATTCATATCATGATCTGATCACCATGCTCATTATATCCCACATTAATGGGGTTATTGGGATAACAATACAAAAGGTTTGCTAGGGTAGACCCTCTTCCACCCAGTCTCAGCCCCCCCCCGAATCAAAATCCTGGCTACGGCCCTGCCTATTGGGATCTTTTAATTAAAGGAGGCTCAGGGGTTGTTATGGATCCTTCCCACTCTTCGCCTCCTCCATTTCCATCCGGACATTTCTCCCTGTCTCTTTTGTAGGATTGATTGACTCTCCCCCCAGAGAGTCAGGAGAGAAACCTTTCCAGGCCAAGATGTGGCTCAAGCTGTTTTTCTTGCTGCTGTATTTTTTGGTCCTCTTCATCCTGGCCAGATTTTTTGAGGCCATTGTGTGGTACGAGACGGGCTTTTTTGCGACGCAGCTGGTGGACCCCGTGGCCCTGAGTTTCAAGAAGCTGAAGACCATCCTGGAGTGCCGGGGCCTTGGCTATTCTGGGCTTCTGGAGAAGAAGGATGTCAGGGAGCTGGTTGAGAAGTCAGGTAAGGAAATACCCATTTGTCAGCATTCTGGCATTTAATGTTTATTTGCATTGCTGATTCCTTTTCTGGGTCCTTCTACATTATCATATAAAATCCAGATTATCTGCTTTGAACTGGATTATATGGCAGTATAGACTCAGGACCTTTCCACACAACCATATAACCCAGTATATCAAGGCAGAAAATCCCCGCAGTATCTGCTCTGAATTGGGTTATCTGAGTCCACACTGCCATATATTCTAGTTCAAAGCAGATAATGTGGGATTTTATTCAGATGTGTGGAAGGGGCCTCATATAATCCAGTTCAAAGCAGATAATGTGGAATTTTATTCAGCTGTGTGGAAGGGGCCTCATATTTATTTATTATTTTTTATTCAGATGTGTGGAAGGGGCCTCATATAATCCAGTTCAAAGCAAATAATGTGCGATTTTATTCAGCTGTGTGGAAGGGGCCTCATATAATCCAGTTCAAAGCAGATAATGTGGGATTTTATTCAGCTGTGTGGAAGGGGCCTCATATAATCCAGTTCATAATGTGGGATTTTATTCAGCTGTGTGGAAGGGGCCTCATATAATCCAGTTCAAAGCAGATAATGTCGATTATCTTTGTCGATAATGTCGATTATCTTTGAACTTTGATAATCTGGATTTCTTGACAATGTGGACTTTAGAACCTTTGCTGGGTTTTTCCTTTAGTTCAAGAAATTCGTTGCAAGCAGGTTTATCATGCTGTTGCTTGGGTTTAACATAATGGTTGCATTTTCTGAGCAAAAACTAAAATCAAAGTACACAATAACAAAGATAAGTCACAGTCATGATCCACGTAAGGCTTAGAACAAACGACACATTTAGTTTATAATTCTTACAGGGGCGGCGCAGGAAACGTTAGATGATGATATGTCATACTCCTTGACACACTTTTTAGACATGCATCATTTTGCAACACAGTAATTCAGTTTTTCGGCAAACTGAAGGTTACCCCAACCACTTACAAGAGACACGGACACATACATAAACTGTAGTAACAAAAAGTATGGAGATAAAACATGTCTCACGAAAACTTTTCATGTATTATATGATTTGTAAGATAATAATATCTATGTCCAAGATTTGTGCCATTCAGAAATAACACTATATGATTAATACTGATATTAGAGTCTCATTCTCTGGGGGGTTTTAAGCAGAGGCTTTATGGCCATTTGTCAGGGGTAATTTGATTGTGTTTTCCTGCATGACAGGTGGTTGGACTGAATGACCTTTATGGTCTCTGCTAACTGTAAGATTCTATTATTCATTACTAATACTCATCAACACCTTTCCCACATAAACATGTATGCAAGTTAGTATCACTTATTTCACACAGACTCGGAGGTTTCTTGTTTCATTCGTGTGACACCTACACACACTGCACTAATGCGACATTCAGTTTGGAGAGCTCTGCTATAAAATGTTAGTGCACTCGGCAAAAAGAGCAGAAGAATCCTGAAATGCAGCAGGCATGGCGTACCATTTTGAAATAAGTAAGATCTGTATGTGAGTGGGTGGTAACACTATTAAGTCCGGTGTGTAAAACTACTTAACTGTAGCAGAATACGCACAAATACTTTTATCACATAGTATCAAGTACTTGAAGAAAGCTCTGTAGGGAGTAATGCTAAATTAAGATTCCCAATAATAGCAGGAATGCCCTCAAAGGTTGAAATGCACCCAGATTCTTCATGGAGAATTGCTTGAATATGACTTACATTCTGCACAGCAGTACAGAGGAAAAATATTTTCCATGTGCAAATGAAATTGATCAAGGAGTATGACAACATCATCTGGTGCTATCTGAACAGCATCAGAAACAATTATAAAATGAATTTGTCACCTGTTCTAAACCATAAACTGATCATTACTTTGACTTATCTTCATTATTGCCTACTTTGATTTTGGTTTCTGCTGAGAAAATGTAACCATTATGCTAAGCGTAAATAGTAGCATTATAAGTCTGCTTGCCGCCTAATTCCCAGCACATTTACTTGCAATTTACAGTAGATCCTGTTGACCTCTATATAAGTAAGTGTTCACACGGTTGATCTTTTCCAGTGCAAACTACAGCATATTTGCACAGAAGTGGGTCTTGCTCAGTAGTAAGAAAACCATCCCAATATAACATACTGTTCAGTACAATTAGGAAATGGAAGCATTTTCAGATAAACTACATGTAATAGTTTCCTTGGTTGTTAAGATTTGTTTGCAAAGTGAGGTGTGTCAGAGGTGTAGCTGTTTAAACATCTTTTTGAAATACTCTCCTAAGCATACTTTCAAACTGACTGTGAACATTTATGTGTAATAAATTGATGCCTACAAATGCAATAAATAATAGTTTGGTCATGTAAATCTTTGCCTACCAACAGCAATAGTCAGATGAGATAAATTTATATGACTGACTAGTGACTTAATGTCCCTGGATGCACTGAGTTGTTAAAAAAGAATGCAAGTATAACAATTCTGTCTGTGTATATAATTCCTTAAAACATGAATTGTGTAAATAGCAATCCTGGCTCTTAGCCTCTGCATACTTCTTGGGTGGTTTAATCATTTTATTAGGAACATAGGAAAGTGCTTTATGCTGAACTAGGCCATTGGTCTGCCTTTCACACTAGGATTGCCACTTTCTAGAAAGTCAGAGAAATGGAAATTGGTCAGGGAGACTGTTCAAAAGACAGGGAGGCACAAAGAAGTTGAGACTACAATATACTTGTGTAACAGATTTTTGAAGTGCCCCTGCAAGAGTCTGCACTTGTGGCAGTTAGAGTAGAAAAGAGTAGAATATGATGTACTGGTTCACACTTTCCATAATATGGCTGTAGAATCTTGGAAATCAGTATTTTCAAATTCATATAGTCATACTATGGTTGTTTACAGTGACAGAATGTAATCGACTCTTCACATTTACGGTTATAACTTTTGAGGTTTATTTGTGGATTTGATTAATATGTTATCAATTTGTGCACAAAATGGCTCTGGAGAGCATAGAGATTCCCTGAGAGGTGCTCTTCAGGTTTTTAAAAAAATGCATTTTAAAAATTTGTAGTTTTTATGGAGGTTAGGAGCACAAGACCCCCCACAAAAGCTGAATGCCTCATGTCAAATGATCCTCTGCATGATAGTATTGTTTGTCATGAAAAAATGCATGGCTCCATGCCGCTGAATAATTTGAACAATTAAACAAACTGGAATCAATTTAGTTGATTTGAGGATGTGAATGTTGTGATAGTTGTCTGGAGTTAAAGGCTAAACTCTGTTTCTTCTTGGCAACTATAACGTCTAATCTTATCCCAATACTATTGTGTGGTAAACAATAAAATATGGTTGGTTTTGGAAATTAGTTTTTATATGAAAAATTTAAACTTAGATTTTATATTTGTATGATAATGAAAATAAAAGTAAAGATTCCTCAAACTCTTAAGTTTTGTTCTTGCTTAGTTATTGCTTACTTTGAAACTTCCTTTTTCATCTAAAATTTAGTACAATTTAAAATTAGATGTTTCTTCAGTTGCCAGTTAGTTTTCAAAGCAGCTCATGTTTTAGCTCCTGTCTTGAAACTGAATCGCAGAACTGACAGAAGATAAGTTCAGCAGCCTACCTGTTCCAGAAATGAATCTTAGGACTAAATTCAACATTATGTTTTTGTTTTCAGTGGAACTTCCTTGGGCATATCTACACTAATCATATAATTAAGGCCTTTAAAGTGATTGAGACAAGCTGGGGGTAAATCTGAGATAACCCCCTTAATGCACTTCACCGAGACTTAAATCTAAACCGCATAGCATGACAAAAACAGATCTGCAGATTGTGAAGCTCTTTATATACATCCACCCATACCGGGGCACATTTTAACATTCAGGGGACTGCAAAAAAAAAAACAAAACACCCCAGGGCTATAGCTAGGCAGCAGGGAGATAATTGACCCTGTTGGACAGCTAATTGATTACCTTCACTTTTAAATGTCACACACCTCGCATTCTCATCTTCTCGACTAGAAATGAAGGGGGGGGGTGCATTCTCTAATGGGATACTTCAGATTCTGGAACTGATTTGAGGCAACCTTCTGTGGCTAATGCAATCACCTTCCTGGCCTCAGACCTATTGCGGACCTGTCAGTCTAATCATCAGCACAGCAAAACCAGTTTTTCTCTAATCAGTTCCAAAGCAACCTAGGTGGTTAGTAAAGATGTGCCCCCCTCCCATCTGCTCTGGCAGGTTTTCTAGCCAATATTGAAGGCACAGCATGGCTACAACTAATTTGGAGCTTTCTGTTCTTCTGGAGTGTGCACTTTTGCCACCCTTCATTCATAGTGGCTTTTTTTTGTACTAAAACAGTAGCAGGATGTGTATACAAAGGGTCATTTGGACAAAATACCCAGTTGGGAATGTGATATGCTAAATATTACAAACAGAACATAAGAAAAAGGGCATGATTATCACAAGACCAAGCACTTCAGAAGGCAAAGAAAAACAGAAAAGGGTTGGATAGAGCTATAAGAAGATATGTGGATTGAAATAGAAGAGTGGAAAATATATTTACTTGAGACTAATGCGCACCTCAATTTTCAAAACCCTGAAACCAAACCAAATTTTGCTGCTGAATGTAATGCACTCATTGTAATTTGGCCAAAAAGGTTCATTACAGTTGCTGCATGCTTAGAATTCCTTCTTTTAAAAACAAATACGTTAGAGCACTAAAGCTTCCAGCAATGAAAAATAAAACCTTTGGGTGCATGTATGCTGTATAATGAATCCACTTTAACTGTTCTGGCTCAGTGGTATGAAATCATGTGGTTTTACAAGCTCTTGAACTTTTTCTGCCAAATAATGCTGATGACTCGCCAAACTATAAATCCCAGGATTGCATCGCATTGAGCTGTGGCCATTAAATTTGAGGTGACATCCCTTAAATAGGAGTTCCAGGTGCTTCTGAAGCAGCTTCCCCATTTGTTTTGGCTCAGCACTAAGATTACCGTATTATGTGACTAATGTGCACCCTAATTTTGGTGAGCAATTTAGCCTTTAAAAGGTGAGCATTAGATTTGAGTAAATATAGCCCAGTATTTCAACATCAGTTCCTGCTGGTATCTTCTTCAGCAGCAACAACAACCAAGGAGCACTATAACTCTCCAAAAGCTTAATGTTTTCCAAATGCTTAACTAATAATGAACAATTAAGCACTCTCTGCTTGTAGACCCATAATCATATACTGTATACTGTCTGTATGTGAAAAGAAATGAGATAAGGACTACAGCATTGCTGCATCCTTTGCTTGATAAATGAGGCTGACTTGGTCTTCTCCTTGCAATGACTTTGCTGATAGGCAACGAGAACAATCAGTGGTCCTAGATTCACTGTCAAATGAAAAAAGCTAGAGTATACTATAGTTTTGGTGAAACTCATGAAGCTTTGGCTATGCATTACTCCTTTGGGCCCTATTTTAATTAATGTTTTCCATGTGGCCTGTGGTTGTGTATCTTACAAAAGAAAGAACAAGAAAAACAAAAGCCCTCATGTTGGTATAAGATATTTAATCATGTAGGTGCTCTAGCACTTTTTCTTACAGCAGAACACATTTTACCTGGGATGTATTCACTGACATTTATAAAATGTACAGTCACCCTTCCATATCCACAGGCTTTGAATAGACAGGTTCAACCACTCACAATTTGAAATTTGTTTCTTTAAATAATAATAATAAACTTTATTTATAAGCCACTTCCCTCTCCCCAAAGGGGACTCGGAGCGGCTTACATGGGGCCGTGCCCAAACCACAAATCACAAAATATCAGACATTTAAAAAAACAATAAACACAATAAAAACAGTAAATGCAGTAAAATGAATACATCTAACAAAAACACAATAACAAATACACAAATCCCAAAAAGCAAACCTTGATTTTGCCGTATTACTATGCCACTGTATATGGGACTTGGGCATCCATAGGTTGGTCTTGGAACCAAACCCCAGCAAAAAACCAAGAACATACTGTAATGGAATAGCTCAGATGTAAGGCATGTAAGAACTGATTCGAGTTTCTAGTCCTGGCGACTGTAATCACTTTGAATAATTGGAACATAAACAATCATTTACCAAGTTACCACTGATGCAATGGGTCTGTTCTGATTAGAATAAGCACACTTTCGGAATAATATTTTTATAATACATGCTTTTTTCTGTCTTGTAGATCTGCATTTCTATGATGTTTATAATAATACTAACAATGAACTTAGTTTTCAAGGTTATCATCCTTAAATAGTCACACCCACACCGTACATTTTAAAAGTAGAAAGTAGTTAAGGGTTCAGGAAAGTTTTAAGGATTTTGTGAATGTTGACTGTCTTCAAGGTGACTGATGGTAGAAAAAGGAACCTCCACATTACCATGTTATTATAGTAGTAGTTTCTTCCTTTTGTGAGCCTATCTAATCAGCATTTACAGATTGTATTGCTTTTCAGATTGTTTTACATGAAAAGATGGATTATTCATTGGTAGGGAGGGAATGCTATGGAACCTGTATACAGAAAAAATGACCATTTGTGAATGTTGCAAAGTTGAATCAAAGCAAAGATTGTGCTTCTTAGTCCTACTCCCAATGGGCTTGCGTAATAATAATTTATTACAATCAATCAGGCAAAAATATAGACTAGTCGATTTGCTTCATGGGATTTTAGATGGATCAAGTACACCCAGGAGACACAGGCTGAAAGAGATGGTGCAACTAAACATTTTTGAAGTTACATATTATCCTTTTACCATATTTGTTTCAAAAATGAACATTGCCCATGGACCTCCATTGAAACATGTCATATTGGATGACACATAGTAGTTCAATCCTGGGAATTTTTGGTCAGGTTTTACTGGACTGTCTGTGTAACTATATTTGCGATGTGCACAACAGTACATGACTTATTATATGAAAAAAACAAAATATTTTCAAAAATATATGAGGCATCTGAGACTATGCTGTTGAACCTGTGTAATTCACAAATATTAGCAAAGCTATAAATGACATCTTTATTAATGAACTGTGGGGTTTCTTACAATGTCTTGCTTAATCATAGTTTACATGTATATTCTTCATTCAAGCATTTAATCCACTTCAAATACAGTTTCTCTGTAATCATTACTAACAATCCCGTAATTCAAAGTGTTAATATTGCTGTACTAGGAAACACTGAGTGTTTCAATTCATGCCTCGGGTAAGATTTGCATTTTGGACTTTCATTCCTACCTCTTAATACCTGCTATTAAGCTTTTTGATGATGTAGAAAACAAATCATTTTATTGCTCTTTCTGGTATTGCTTGATCTTTCACAGATTTTTCCCACGTGCTGCCTGTAAAGCTTTTGATTTTTTTAATGTAAACTTGTAAACATATTTTTTAAACCACCAGAACTCATGTAACAACAAAGTTGAGATGGATATTTTAAGTAAACTTCTTTCAAATGACCTTTGCTTTTGCTATAGAATGAAATGCCACATTTCAATCAATATAAAAAAGTAATAGTCTCAGGTACGTTTGGTTTTTCATATCAGAGAGCAACATACCATTATGTCTAATTTGCTTAGCTCTTTAAAAAGAAATTTATTATCTAAACCAACACCTCAGCTGCCTCTTTGACCTTTGGAGATCAATATAAATATTGATTCTTTATTTTTTCACTCAGGAGACCTCATGGAGGGTGAACTTTATTCTGCCCTCAAGGAAGAGGAAGCTTCTGAATCTGTTTCTAGCACAAACTTCAGTGGTGAAATGCACTTTTATGAGTTGGTGGAAGATACAAAGGATGGCATCTGGCTAGTACAGGTATACTCCTTTTGAAAGTAAAAACCATCTCATGTTTGAAGCTGCATGCTCAGCCGGAGGAATGAAATAAAGTGTGAATGAAATCCTCTGAGTTTTTGTACACGACCATTGTACGTAACACTATGTAACACGATTTTTGTTTCCTGGTTCTAAATGTAATTTTCTAATTGGTTCTTTCATAAAAACATGGACAAGTTTATTAAACTGCAAAAACTTTGTTTTTGCTGGACATCCTGCAGCACATTTTTAATGGATATCTCATAGAGTCACAACTAATTCAACAGATTGTCAAAAGCTTTCATGACTGGAATCACTGGGTTGTTGAAGGTTTTTCGAGCTATATGGCCATGTTCTAGAAGCATTTTCTCATGACATTTCGCCTGCATCTATGGCAAGCATCCTCTGAGGACAACCCAGTAATTCAACATAGTTTGTGACAGCCATAAAAACAAAGTTTCTGGAGTATATGAACTACTTTCAAAGTAAGGACCGCACAATAAAACACTTTCAAACCAGGAACAGACAAGTGTTTCAAATTTTGTTACATGGTGTAATTGCAGAATGAATTCCCCAGTCTAAACTTACTAACTGGGAAGACTATCAATTTACCCAGAATCCCTTTAAACTCCATGTGGACATGCTTATGTCTAGACTACAAGAGTAATGATTTCCATTTGAATAAGTACAGTACGTGCTCTTCATCTTTGTGCCTCTTATCAAATTGTTACTAGTGAAATCAGTAGCAAATCCCATTTAATCTCATGATTTTTATTCCCAAGTAAAAATACATACATGCATTCAGACTCGTTATTAGTTGAATCCAAGCGTGCCATCATGCAGCCCACAGGCATATTTTGTGGCTGAAGAGAATTTCTACTACTACTGCCACAAAATTGAGGAAATCATTTATTTAAAGCATATCATATTTTTGTTGTGTTAAGTTTTAGTTTGAACCAGAACCTTGGTCATGGAGCAGTGGATTCAAATAGTAGGAAAATAACTCCCACCTATACATTTGGAAGAACCTTGTGATGAAAAGGGCTGTTGGACAGTGGAATACACTGCTTTGGAGTATGGTAGAGGTTTTTTTCCTTGGAGGTTTTTCAACAGAGGTTGGATGGCCATCTATCAAGAATGTTCTGGATATATATTCCTGCATAGCAGGAGCTTAGCTTCGATGACCCTTATGGTCTCTTCCAACTCTTACAATTTTATAAGCGGGGAGGGGTCACCTCATTTCAAAGGACTTATGCAATCATCAGGAAATCCTGGGATTGGAAAAATAGCACTCTCCAACTAGAGAGTATTTTTTTACAGTTTGCTTTTGCTGTTTGCACTTCATTGTACTCTCCTGGTTCCGCCTTTTCTTTAGAATAAATTCTTCACCATCTTTTTCCTTGCTAAAGATTTATAAGGGGTGATTATAGCCAGAAAAGTTCCCATTGCTGTGGATTTGTGTTCCTTTACTCTTGGTCTGCTTGTGGATACGTGCTCTATATAGATAATTTTCAGTTTACTGATGAGAGATTGCAGGGTAATAGACATTCGTTATAGAATCTCAGTTCTGTTACCCATCCATGTGAACAGGAATGGGTGCATGGTACTTAGATGCTTGATCCACTAGGGGAGCATTATGGCGGTACCAGGGGTCCAAACTTTTTAATTGGAGGGCCGGTTCATGGGCCCTCAGATTGTTGGTGGGGGTGGACTTTGATTGTGTGTGGGTGCAACACACTTGCAATCTCACGCGCACGCACTTGCTGTTGCTGCATGCAGGTGCCGCCCATGCATGTGATCATGGCTGCAGGGGCTGAGGAAAAGACCCAAAGGCTTTGGCCCATAGGCTTTAGTTTGCTGATCCATGGGCTACATTTTCCCCACCTCTGCTTTGTACTTTTTTCTTTCTCTGAAACTTTCTTCCCATTTTGAAGCTGCTGTTCTAGGCTGACCAAAGTCCTGAACAACAGTACCACTCATAGGGTAGGGTGGGGATGTATATTGTGGAAGTTCAAATTTGTTGTGCTGTTTATTAGTGGCACAATTATGCATAGGATATACTGTTCTGTTGAAATGCATTCGAATGCTGTCTTCCATGCACTAAGTAGCAGAATCTCTTTGATACCAGTGCTTTGCTTGTAATTCACTGTATGGCACATTGCCATTCAAGTTGTTTAAAAATTAAAGTTAGTAGCATCTTCCAATTCTAAATAGCTTTTCCAGAAATCATACAAAGTAACAATCTAGAAAAGTGGAAAATATTATAAAATCTTTACTACTTAATAGCATGTAGTTTGAATATTGTTGCTTCCTAAGAGAATGATCAAGTGCAGGTAACTGAAATACAAAGCAGTTGTTCCCATTTATAAATAATGTATCTATGTTAGGAAAACTTTGCCCAGTACCATTGATCAAAATGCAATGGTATTTAGTTCACACAATAACAGCTGAGCACACTGCAGACTGATAGATATCCTAGATGTCAGCATCTAGGCAGAAAAAGCAAACTGTTTATCTTCTTTATATAATATTAAAACAGACTGTTGTTTTTTTATTTTTGTTCTGAGAGAGAGATGTTTGGGGCTTCCCTTAATATAGTTTCTGGCCATCTGGTTAATTGTATGCCATTCTAGTTCATATTCCATATTTCTGTTTGGCTGTCTTCGTGGAACAAAGGTGCCAATTCATCTACGAGGTTGCTTTGCAAGGTTGGGGCTAGCATCTCTCTGCATCAGATGGGATATCTGAAATGTAGGGCTGAAATAATTTGTCAGCCATTTAGCATATAGTCACATGAGACATTCCTAAAATAATCAGAGTATGTAGAAACCGCAGGGCACAGTGAGTCATGCTTGATCAATCGTGGCATTTAAAATTGCCTGTCAGGCAAAGCAAACTCCTCTCTTCTTCCCTCATGCTTCTATCAATCCTCATTCCCCAAATGGTTTATCTTCCTCATACATATTAATGCTATACTAGGAGACATTTGGGATACAATCTGCAGTCATTCTTGGGTTTTGATGCTCTTCTCTATTTTCTGTGGGCAGTCTCCAAAGGAGACCACAAGGGTCTGCTTTGTAGTTTTAAGCTAGATGTGGGAGCCTTTTATTTCTTACTGAGGCTCACATCCTCTCGGAGGTTATGTCACACTGGCAACAGGTTAGTCACTTCCCACAGTTTATCCTCCAAGTCTATCACTTCCTTGAGAGGAAAGGGAAACAGTGGGGTATTAATTGTACCAGGAGCCTTTCTGGTACAAATGGAAAATCCATCAAATATACATATACTTTGACTTCCAGATAGATACATACATACATGACATAAATTAATTGAATATTGTTTTCTCTTTTCAAGAATTTCCCCAATGTTTACTTGCTTGTTTCTACTACCTGGCTTTCTACACAAACTGTACCCAAGGTAGCAGTAACCACAATGGGTTGCTGTAAGTTTTTGGGCTCTATGGCCATGTTCCAGAAGCATTCTCTCCTGACATTTCGTCTGCATCTATGGCAGGCATCCTCAGAGGTTGTGAGGACCTCACAACCTCTGAGGATGCCTGCCATAGATGCAGACGAAACGTCAGGAGAGAATGCTTCTGGAACATGGCTATACAGCCCCAAAAACTTACTGCAACTCAGTGATTCCGGCCATGAAAGCCTTCAACAACACATAGTAACCACAGTGTTTAACTAGGGAGTTGGTCACTGCTCTGGGAGGAACCTGTCTTCACTGCCCCACCCAGAGGGCTACCCCTGTGCATTGTTGGTAACTTAGAAGTGACATGTATCACTTCTACTATAGTTCAGCCATGGTAATGAACGACTCAAAGAAAAGGGTTGGGGCGCATGCAGTCCAGGATTTTTTACCTGCTCTGGCTTTTTGATATGACTGCATTTTGCTAGTTTGTGCTGTTTATGACTTTATTGTTCCTCTAAGTTTGGAATTGTAAACATCTGCAGTCAGGTTGAAAACAGAATTTTTATCCTAGCTGAGCCAGTTTATACAGTCATTTACTTAGTGGTTTTGACACAGAGCAGTTATAAATCAGGAGTCTACCTGCTCTAAGATAGTATATAATATTTTGAGTTCCTTTAAAGCATACATGAATTAGTCATTCATACAACAATTTGAAGAGTTCTAACAAGATTAAGGGACAAGCTAAAGTTACATGACCACCCTACAAAAAACCTGCATGGGTGATCATTTTCACAAGCACGTCTTATGTAGAAAAGTACATTAATTTCCCAAGGATCATTCTGTCAGGTAAACAGAGCACTAGAAACCACTTTTTGATATGGTTTCTAGTACTCTGTTTTCTTGACTTTTTCAGAGTCTTGGACCTGATAGAAAGCTACTGCCAGTGATCAGAATTCTAGACTTTCTAGCATAATAAAGCAATTGTTTGAATGCATGTTCAAATAATCCACTGAACACAATGCAGTAGTGCTCAATTGATTGTTTGATTTCACAGTGACTCCTATGCTTCAAGGGGGTGCAAACCCAAGTTAAATTTATTAAATAATATTTAAAATATAGTGATAAATATTACAGGGTTTTTTGGGGGGGAGGGGTAAAATATAAATCTGGATTTAACCATAAACCAGTTTGTTAGCTTTAACATGAAGTGAAACAAGGGTATAAAATGTGTGTGCATGTATGTGTAAAATTAGTTTTCTACAATCTGAGCAAAGTCTATTAAGTATGTATCAACTCACTCAAATGTTTCCTAACATCCAACCAACAGGTCATCGCAAATGACAGAAGCCCTTTAATGGGGAAATTTCATTGGGAGAAAATGGTGAAAAAAGTATCAAGATTTGGAATACGGACAGGCACTTTTAATTGCTCCAGTGACCCAAGGTATGTTCCTGCAGTAGCCTCTGTAATTATGGTAACTTTGTGGAATACAGTTGAGATATAATGAAAAATAAATACTGTCATGAGAGATAACATCATACTTTGATTCAAAGAAATCTCCTTTGTGTGTTTGTCAGAAATGGCAAAAGGGAACACAACAATCCACACCTTTCTGTGCTTGTAGACCACGTGTGAATGGAGGAGTCATATGTCTCTCTTTGTGTCTGTCTCTGAATTCTTGTGCTATACTGGTATTTGGCAGTCTCAATTGTAGCTTTACCGGTAATTTTTATGAGCCGGGATGCCTTTACCATTAGCCTTTTGCTTTATATGTAAGGAGGGGTTAGATACAGCTACTACATTCCCATCTTTCAAGTCATAATTGGGTCCCACTTTCCTTCTGCGTATGTGATTCAACCAGGATATATTTAGAGTCACACGTGTATTAGATTTGTTTATTTATTTTATTTATTATTTAAACTTGTGAGTCGCCACTCCCGGGTGGCTCGGGGCGACTTACATAAAATACAAGATTAAACAGAATAAAAACAGCATAAAAACACAATAAAAACACTCAGCGCACTAAACACACGATACTATGAACACAATAGTACATCAATATGAGATGCAGAGCACGGAAGGCAGGTGCCTACCCATCTTAACATTAACACCCGAAGGCCTGTCGAAACAGTAGGGTTTTGCACGCCTTCCGGAATACAACTAAGTCTGTAAGGACACGGACTCCGGGAGGCAGTGCATTCCACAATATCGGAGCGATTATAGAAAAGGCCCTCCGCCTTGTGGACGTCAGATGATACATTTTGATGCTGGGTACCTCCAATAGTTGGCCCACCTCTGAACGTAGTGACCTCGCGGGACAGTATGGGATAAGGTGGTTCCTAAGGTACGCTGGCCCCAGACCGTTTAAGGCCTTAAAGGTCAGAACCAACACTTTGAAGGTGATCCGGTGTTCCACTGGTAACCAGTGCAGCTCCTGCAAGACAGGTGTTATGTGGGCGGTCGCCGGAGCGCCAGCCAAAAGTCTAGCCGCCGCATTCTGGACCAGCTTCAATTTCCGGATCACTGACAGAGGAAGGCCACTGTAGAGAGCATTACAGTAATCCAGTCTCGAGATGACCGTGGCTTGGACCACTGTGGCTAGGTCGTGGCGGGAGAGGTAGGGAGCCAGCTTCCTCGCCTGACGGAGGTGGAAGAAGGCAACTCGACTGACGGCGGAGATTTGCGTCTCCATCGTCAGTCGAGAGTCCAAGGTGACACCAAGACTTTTAACTGCAGATGACAGACATAATGTCACGCCATCCAGGAGAGGAAGCTGGATCTCCACCCCGCCCGGACGACCCAGCCACAGGATCTCCGTCTTAGCTGGATTCACCTTCAACCTACTGGCTCGCAGCCATCCAGTAACGGCTTCAAGGCACAGATGGAAATTATCGGGTACGGTTTCGGGCCTGCCCTCCATCCCCAGAACGAGCTGGGTGTCATCAGCGTACTGGTGGCACACCAGCCCAAAGCTACGGACCAGCCGAGCAAGTGGTCGGACATAGATGTTAAATAATAGAGGGGACAGGATTGCCCCCTGGGGCACCCCACAACAAAGTTGGGAGCCCCCGGATACATCCCCGCCCCTCCTCACTCGCTGCGAGCGGTTCCGGAGGAAGGAGGACAGCCAGTTTAAGGCCGTCCCCCTCACCCCGGCTCCGGCAAGGCGGTGGGTCCAAAGATCATAATCGACAGTATCGAACGCTGCCGTGAAGTCCAATAACATGAGCAGCGCCGATCCGCCCTGATCGAGCTGGCACCGCAGCTTGTCTGTGATGGAGACCAGGGCCGTCTCCGTCCCATGCCCCGAACGAAAGCCGGACTGGAAGGGGTCTAACCAAGTAGCGTCCTCTAGGAAGGACTGCAACTGCTCCATTGCTGCCCTCTCAATTACCTTGCCCAGGAACGAAAGGTTCGAAACTGGGCGGTAATTGGAGGGGACCGTAGGATCTAAACCCGGCTTTTTCAGCAATGGAGCAACCACAGCCTCTTTCAAACCCTCTGGAAACACTCCTTGCTCAAGGGAGCTGTTAATTAATCTCAACAGAGGGTCTCGTAACCCCTCCAGGCAGGCCTTCACAAGCCAGGAGGGGCACGGATCGAGGGAGCATGTGGTCGACCTAGTTGCAGCCACTACCCTATCGACGGCTTCTGCGTCCAGTGGCCGAAACCGGTCGAAGGTGGGCCCAGCAAGAGGCCACGGAGTCTCGAGCTCGCTAACTGTATCAAGAGTAGGTGGAAAGTTCCGGCGGAGAGCCGAAATCTTGTCCGCAAAAAAGCTCTTAAAAGCCTCGGCAGAGAGGGCCTGATTTTCATTGTTTGGCATGGTAGGGACCGTCGTCAATGACCTAATTACTTTAAACAATTGTGCTGGGCGTGAGCTGGCGGACGCTATCAAGGATGCATAATATAATTTTTTCGCATCCTTGATAGCGCACTCATAAGCATCCTTAAATAGCTTATAAGCAGATTTCCAATCTTCGCCTCGGAGTTTCCTCCACTTGCTCTCTAGCCATCTCTTTTCCCGCTTCATCAACCGGAGTTCCTCGGTGAACCAAGGAGATCGATTACGGCCGGGTCTGAGAGGGCGTCTAGGGGCAATCTCCTCAAGAGCATTGGAAAGCATAGCATTCCAGTTGTTAACTTGCTCATCGATGGAGACGCTGACAGACTCCAGATCCCTCAGAGCATTCAGGAACCTGGCCGGTTCCATAAGTCTCTTTGGGCGAACCCAAATCGGTTCGGCACCCTTGCAGGGTGGGGGAGCCAGTTCTAACCGGATTCTCAGGACACCGTGATCCGACCATGGCACCTCTAAAATAGAGGTTAGGTTGTTGCTGATGTCATGTATCCAGCAGTGCTTTTGAAAGAAGGTATTCTGAAACAAGTCAGCATATGTCAATATTTATTACGTTTTATCTTAACCAGCACTGAACTTTTGTCCTTTCTTTCACTGCTGTTTTCCTATTTTCTCCCCTTCACTGTTGTTTGTGAAAATGTGACCTAGTTTTTATAAGAAAAAAGAATAGCACCATACACGCAAACACAAATACATGGAAATAATTGCTACAAGGTGTGAAATTTTGGAATGTAGAATTTCCAATTTCACTAAAATTACACATAGTTTAGTTAGAAATGTTAGATTCTAATCCGTTTTTAATATATCGGATGTAGGATTATTTCTAAAACTTAAGACAAGGATTGTATTTTTCCTATCTTAAACTTCAACATATTTTAGCAAAAAGACATCTGGAGTGTATTTGGGAAGTCATGTTCTGATAACATTGGAAAGCTAGAGAAGATTTTGGGTACTTTTTATGTTCCCGCACACAAAATGGATCTATTTTCAGAAGCACAAATAGTTTAAGGTTTAAGGAATAATTATGTTCTGCTTTTGATACAGTTTCAATTGACTTTAATTTAATCTTTTCTTTGTAGATACTGCAGGAGAAGAGGTTGGGTAAGATCCACATTAATTATGTCAGTTCCACAGACTAGCACATCCAAAGGGAAAGTGATGCTCAAAGAATATGGTGGACGGAAAATTGAGACAGAACATATTTTCCAGTGGATAACAGCCCATGCCGCTTCCCGGATAAAAACAATCTTCAAATCAGAACACTTGAAAGAAGAATGGAATAAAAGTTATCAGTATAGAGTGAAAATATACTTGTTTGCTAATTTAGATCAGCCACCAGCTTTCTTCTCTGCTTTAAGTGTAAAATTTACTGGCAGAGTGGAATTTATTTTTGTGAATGTAGAAAACTGGGACAATAAAAGCCAGATAGCCGAGCTGGGCATCTATAAGACCCCATCTTATATACTTAGAACTCCTGAAGGAACATACAAGTATGGGAATAACACCGGTGAATTTATTTCCCTCCGTGCTATGGACTCCTTCTTACGTTCCTTGCAACCAGAAGTTAATGATTTATTTGTTTTAAGCCTGGTTTTAGTTAACTTAATGGCTTGGATGGACCTGTTTATCACTCAAGGCGCTACTATAAAGCGCTTTGTTGTACTTATAAGCACTTTAGGGACTTACAACTCTCTCTTAATTATTTCTTGGCTACCAGTCTTGGGTTTTTTACAGTTACCTTATTTAGACAGCTTCTATGAGTATAGTTTAAAACTGTTCCGATATTCAAACACAACAACCTTGGCTTCGTGGGTAAGAGCTGACTGGATGTTTTACTCTTCACACCCAGCTTTGTTTCTCAGCACTTATCTGGGTCATGGCTTATTGATCGATTATTTTGAGAAAAAAAGACGGCACAATAGCAACAGCGATGAAGTAAATGCCAATAACCTCGAGTGGCTGTCAAGTCTTTGGGACTGGTACACTAGTTATCTGTTCCATCCCATAACTTCGTTCCACCATTTCCCCTTTGAATCCGATTGGGATGAAGACCCAGATCTCTTTCTCGAGCGCTTAGCTTTCCCCGATTTGTGGCTTCACCCTCTGATACCAACTGATTACATAAAGAACTTACCCATGTGGAGGTTTAGATGCCTTGGTGGGCAATCTGAAGAGGAAATGATGGAAATCTCTCAAAGCGAAAGTGACTCAGACAGCGAATGCAGGGATGTCCCAAGTCGCAGCAGAGAAGTCTCAGAGGATGAACAAAGCACCCTTCAACATCCCTGTGAGGGAGAACCTTTGTGCAATTCTGAGACCTGTTCGTGTGCCAAAGCCAGGTCATATGGATCGTCCAATTCTACAGAAGATGTGGAGCCTGACTGGTCTGTTTGGCCTGTGGGTATGTTACACTGTACAGAATGTGTTGTGTGTCTCGAAAATTTCAAAAACGGGTGCCTATTAATGGGCTTGCCGTGCGGCCATGTCTTCCACCAGAATTGCATTGTGATGTGGCTAGTTGGGGGGCGACATTGCTGCCCTGTTTGTCGGTGGGCCTCTTATAAGAAAAAGAAGCCATACACGCATCCTCAGCTTTTGTCAAACCACAGTCCATCTTAGCTGTGCACTAATACGTCCTTTGTAATCTTCCTACATATTTACTGCTTGCCATTTAAATGTTAGTCACAAACAGGCCCTGTGGTTTGGAGTTTTAGTTTAAATGTTAGTGCAGTGGAGTAAAATAAACATGATGCTAACATCAATGACAGAATCATTTGGTTGCCTTGTATGTTGAAATAATGAATACGTATTGTACAATTACATCCTTATTTTTTACAACATGTGGTCATTCAACAGTTAACATTTGTTTTTTTGGTTTGCCTTTTTCCGCAAGCACAAAAATCAAACATTTGTCAATAAAAGTATATTTCAGCGAATGTTTAACAGGATAGGCTTTGAGTGAACATGGAAATTTTAACACAGAAGAATTGTTTTATTTAAATGTTTCTTCTTTTAGCTTTGTTCAGCACATCTCTGTTGAATAATGTATGGTCTGTGAAAATTTAAAAAACAAATCCATGCAAATAAATTATTTTAAAAGAAGATTAGCAGTTTGTTATTAATAATTATTTTGTACCAGTCTGTTTCTCTGTCTCCTATTCTAAAACTATTTCCATTAGCAATATTCATATCCAGCAACAAATAACATCATTTCAACTCAAAATGTTGCAGTCCCTCACTGAATACATAGGAAGGTCATGTTTCTGGGCTAAATAAAACTAATTTAAATATAGTGGACTCTTGATTTGCTGGAGCTTGGTTTCAGGATCCAATGTGGGTAACAAAATCTCTGAGTGCTCAAGTCACAGAGATTGCTGCGTGGGAGATTTGCAGGCACTCCATACAATGAAAGACTCTGCCCATGTAACAAACAGGAAGTAGAGTGCATCTACCACATTCTATTGTCATGCAGTTTCTATGAACAGGCCCAAGCAGACATAATCAACCCCCTACTAAGGATTTTACCAGCAAGTTCAGTGAAATTTTATGTGAAGTTTCTACTTCGTGACAACCTTCCCCACGTGACCTTGGTTGCCAAGTTTCTTTCTGAGGCAGCCAAAATTAGACAATTCCCAATTTTAGACACAGGCTGAAAGTCTTTTACATATGTTTTAGCCAACATGTGTTTTAAGCAATTTTTAACTGTTGTTAATTTTACCCATCTGTGTGCCCAATCAACTGGTTGTTCTTAATCTCATTGCCTGCATACCTTGAGGCTGAAACATGCCAGCACTTCTTGTAGTTTTTTAAACCCTTTTTTTAGCCAACATGTATTTTAAGCAGTTTTTACTGTTTGCAAATTTTATCCACTGGATGTTCTTAATCTCATTACCTGTTTAACTTGTATGTTACAGTGTAATAAGGGTCTCTGGACCATAATAAAATTTATCTACAGTATATAAAATGGCAAAATCAAAGGGTGCTTTGGGGGTTTTGAATTTTTTGAATGTTTTCAAGCCATGGATAACGAAAACTCTGGATACAGGGGGCCAACTGTTATGTTGTATTACTTTGCGTATTTATGCTTTTAAGGTAATATACTGATCATATCCTAGTCAGCCTAGCCAGTGGTGAAGTGTGATAGAAGTTATTTTGAGAAAACCAGAAATAAAAACAGCACAAGGAACCAAGTATCATCAACATTGTTCACAACCACTTTCTGCTTTTATTCCCTTCTGAACTCAAGATTGTGGGTGGAGTACAACATTTACCACTTAACAAGTTGCAGTTGCAATGTTCTATGTATGATATGATGTAATCACACCCAGTTTGTTGCAGATTAACAAGATTTACAAACATCAGTATCATTGGTACAAAATGAAACGGCTTTACTGAAACATTTTAAAATAGACCTTTATATCCCTTATGTGAAAATATTATGAAACAGGAAAACATCTCATCAAATTTGACAGCTGATTAATGTTTTAATGGGACATCTTTTTAAATGCAGACTTTCAAAAGTGATATTTAAATCTACAAAACAAAAATAAAGTTAATTTGCAGATGGATATATGTTCTTTTTGTGGTTTGAATGACAGTTTACAAAGATTCAGAGCAGATAGGCAACAGAACTACTGTCAAGGACCTATTATAACAGAGAGAATGTAGCTTGAAAATAGCAAGACATCACAATGTACTGTATCATTGTGCAGACAGAAAAAATAGTGTGTGCATTCCAAACAATGTAAATAACCCTTAAACAAAAAAGCCTTGGGCTAATTCAGAGAAGTGTACGCTTTGAAAATAACCTCTTCCCAGCTCCTTTTTGCCCCTGAAATTCTGTTGCCTCTAATGTTTAGGAAAAGTTTTATCCTACCATACTCCAAAATAAGGTAGTCATGTGTTTTTACTCTACAATGACAATATTCTGTTCCAGGAGCTATCCAAGCATTTGCACTGTTACTGTGTGACTTCAGGTAGTTTTTGACCCATAGCCACCTGAAGGAAAACTTATCACGGGGTTTTTCTTGGCAAGATTTGTTCAGAAGACGTTTGCCATTGCCTTCCTCTGAAGCTATGAGAGTGACTTGCCTAAGTGCATTTTATGGCTGAGCAGGGATTTGAACCCTGATTTCCAGAGTTATCGTTCAATGCTCAAACTACTACACAATGTACTGGATAGTTGTTTCATACAAAAATACCCTGTTTAGGGAGCTATTAATACAATCTCAGTTTAAAGACATTAAGAAAGCAGAAAAGCAGGGCTTTGAAGCTTTACCTGAACGCCTAAGTAAAAAGGCAAGTACATGATCTGGTCATCTCTGCTATGAAGAAAGGGATTTATTTAATGTATAGTTTTTCTTTTTTACTCTAGGAACATCTGAAAATTAATATAAATAAACTCAATAAAACTCGTGCCATAATAGCAAAGCCACAATTTAAAATAGAACAGTATAGTATAAAAATAGTAACTAGATTTGAAATTGAAGTTGTGAATAGAAAAGTTTAAGATGACCTGGTCTACAGAGGTTCTATTTTCATCTTCTCTGATTTGGTTTCTGATATGGTATAAGTTCACTTTGCATATGGAACTGAAATGTTTTGCTCTTTGGCAGATCCATATGCTTTATTTGGAAAGTTTCACAGGCATCTCCAAAGCAGGGAAAAATTCACAATCAAAGAGCTTAGTCATTGAAACATTCTTGGCAAATCTGCAAATTGAACTGTGGATTCCTTGCAATCATTCAAGCAACCCACAGATCTCCTGTTTATTTTCTGCAAAATGCAAACTGTGACCCTGCTTTGGGGAAGTTCCTTTTGGGTTTAAGGCACAGAAAACATCAAAAGCATGGAAAGGGGTATTTGTTCGGTCTAATGAGGATGGTCAGAGCCAGTTGAGCTTTTCTGAATGGCCTACCTCCAGTAGTGATAATCATTGCCGAGATCTTCAGCTAGCGTGGGAGTGGTCAGGTAGGAGGCAATGGAGTGTGACTGGTTGCCAGAGAGATGAACACAGCAGAGTGACAGTTGGGACAGTGAGTGGGAGAGATGTGGATATGGAGTGGATGGGAAATAGCTACAGCATTATGTTAAACTTTTGAGTTATGCATGTAGTGATTTTTATAACATAGCTTTTATAACATTGCTTCACTTGATTGAAGTAATCACAGCAAAATGCCAGAGCTTATCCTTGTAATAGAAATCATGTTAAGTCTATTTAAGGATAAATTCAGAGGTGCAGAAAAGCTATAAACATTTGGTACCTGCTGCCAAAAACATACAGAGGCAATAGCATCACCTGAATGCTATAAGTCCGTTTTACTCAGTTGTTAAAAGGAAAAGATTGGGTAAATCGATCTATGGCAGTTTGAAAACAACCACAGCAGCAAAATAATTTGAAAACAAAAGTTGAAGCAAGTCTCAACCTAGAGCAAGTAAAGCCCTCACAAGTATCCAAGCTGGGAATTTTGTAAGGCTTTCCCATTGCTCAAATCTGTATTTTTTCAGATCTAATTAAAATTAAAGCTCCTTACCACATGTGCATTTTGACTGTGATATCTTTTCATAGTCGTATCAGTCCACAGTGAGGTTGCCAACCCTTCAGCTTTCACCTAAAGTCTCTAGGAATCAATCTCCTCAAAAGCCCATGAAATTTTGACGAGCTGCCACTGCTGTTTTATAGTTGCATTCTGAGTGCAAGGTGCTCCTAGCTACCTATCATAGAATCATAGAGTTGAAAGAGACCACAAAGGCTATCCAGTTTAACCCATTGCCATGCAGGAATAGACAAAGTCCTCCCAAAAGCCTTTGTTTAAAAATCTCCAGGGAAGAAGACTCCACTACCCCTCCGGGCAACATAATCCACTGTCAACATAATCTACAACTTACTGTCAGGAAGTTCTTCCTGATGTTTAGATGGAATCTTTATTCCTGCAATTCGAAAGTTTACGCCCTCCTCAATATGACATTCTTTGAAATATTAAAACATGGTTGTCATGTTCCCTCTTAGCCTTCCCTTCTCCAAGCTAAACATACCGTGTTCCCCAAGCGCACTTTCAGACAGCGCCAAAACCTGTGCCAAAGTGGGTTTTAAAAACCCGTTTCAGCATGGGTTTCTGTCTCCATTGTCCCACAAAAATCTGGGCTTTCCTGGGGAGGAGGGTGGCTATATGCCAGGGCTGTCCAACTTCTACCGGACCTGTGGCCGGAATTCCAGTTACTGATGACCCCCTCCCCGGCTCAACCCTCTCCCCGCCTTGGAGGTGTCTGTGGAGGACACCGGGGCTTTGACTTGGAGATAGAGATGAACACCAAAATCCCAGTCTCAAGTCCCAGTCCCTGCTTTGAACTGGATTATATTGTAGTGTGGACTCAGGGCCCTTCACACAGCCGTATAACGCAGAATATCCAGGCAGGAAACCCCACAAAACCTGCTTTGAACTGGATTATATTGCAGTGTGGACTCAGGGCCCTTCACACAGCCATAGAACGCAGAATATCCAGGCAGGAAACCCCACAAAACCTGCTTTGAACTGGATTATATTGTAATGTGGACTCAGGGCCCTTCACACAGCCATAGAACGCAGAATATCCAGGCAGGAAACCCCACAAAACCTGCTTTGAACTGGATTATATTGCAATGTGGACTCAGGGCCCTTCACACAGCCATATAACGCAGAATATCCAGGCAGGAAACCCCACAAAACCTGCTTTGAACTGGATTATATTGCAGTGTGGACTCAGGGCCCTTCACACAGCCATATAACGCAGAATATCCAGGCAGGAAACCCCACAAAACCTGCTTTGAACTGGATTATATTGCAGTGTGGACTCAGGGCCCTTCACACAGCCATAGAACGCAGAATATCCAGGCAGGAAACCCCACAAAACCTGCTTTGAACTGGATTATATTGCAATGTGGACTCAGGGCCCTTCACACAGCCATATAACGCAGAATATCCAGGCAGGAAACCCCAGAAAACCTGCTTTGAAATGGATTATATTGCAATGTGGACTCAGGGCCCTTCACACAGCCATAGAACGCAGAATATCCAGGCAGGAAACCCCACAAAACCTGCTTTGAACTGGATTATATTGCAGTGTGGACTCAGGGCCCTTCACACAGCCATATAACACAGAATATCCAGGCAGGAAACCCCAGAAAACCTGCTTTGAAATGGATTATATTGCAATGTGGACTCAGGGCCCTTCACACAGCCATATAACACAGAATATCCAGGCAGGAAACCCCAGAAAACCTGCTTTGAACTGGATTATATTGCAATGTGGACTCAGGGCCCTTCACACAGCCATATAACACAGAATATCCAGGCAGGAAACCCCAGAAAACCTGCTTTGAAATGGATTATATTGCAGTGTGGACTCAGGGCCCTTCACACAGCCATATAACACAGAATATCCAGGCAGGAAACCCCAGAAAACCTGCTTTGAACTGGATTATATTGCAATGTGGACTCAGGGCCCTTCACACAGCCATATACCACAGAATATCCAGGCAGGAAACCCCAGAAAACCTGCTTTGAAATGGATTATATTGCAATGTGGACTCAGGGCCCTTCACACAGCCATAGAACGCAGAATATCCAGGCAGGAAACCCCACAAAACCTGCATTGAACTGGATTATAATGCAATATAATCCAGGCAGGAAACCCCACAAAACCTGCTTTGAACTGGATTATATTGAAGTGTGGACTCAGGGCCCTTCACACAGCCATAGAACCAGAATATCCAGGCAGGAAACACACAAAAGCTTTGAACTGGATTATATGCAATGTGGACTCAGGGCCCTTCACACAGAATAACACAGAATATCCAGGCAGGCTTTGAACTGGATTATATTGCAGTGTGGATTCAGGGCCCTTCCACACAGCCATATAACCCAGAATACCTGCTTTGAACTGGATTTTCGGAGTCCACACTCATATAATCTGGTTTAAAGCAAATAACATGGGATTTTATTCAGATGTGTGGAAAGGAAGGCAAATAAGAAGCCAGGGCCCTTCCACACAGGCCTATAACCCTGAATGATAAGGCATAATATTCATTCTGCCTCTGCTAATAATAATAATAACAATAACAATAACAACAACAACAACAGGTTCCTGGAGTAGGAGACCTCCAAGGGCCATCCAGTCCAATCTCCTTCTGCCATAAGGGGAAAACACAATCAAAGCATTCCTCACAGATGGCCATTCAGCCTCTGATGATGATGATAATAATAATAATAATAATAATAATAATTACAATGGGTTCCTAGAATAGAGACCTCCAAGGGCCATCCAGTCCAATCTCCTTCTGCCATAAGGGGAAAACACAATCAAAGCATTCCTCAGCCATGTTGAATCAAACCTAAACTCTCATGAGAGCAACAGAAAGTACTGAACCTTGAGTTTGGGAGTTGTAGTTCTCCTCCATCCAGAGAGCACTGTGGACTCAAATAATGATGGATCAGGACCAAACTTGGCACGAAGCCTCAGGAGAGGAGGAAGCCGGAAAGGGAATGAATGAGCACCCCCTGCTCCGAACTCGGCCCCGCCCCTTTTCGCTCTGGCCACGCCCCTCTCACTCGTGCACTCTCTCTCTCCTTCCCTCTTCCTTCAGGTGGTGGAAGGGGAAGGAATGAAAGGGGAAAGAGAGAAAGGAGGGAGGGAGAGGGGGAGAGGGGGAGGAAGTAGGAGGAGGAGGAAGAGAGCCTGCTCCTCCTTCCTGCCCCCCTCCCCCGCGCGAAAAAAATAAATAAAAATATTCGAAAAATATTCCAAAAAAATATTCCAAAAATATTTTAAATTTTTTTTTAAATCTTAAAAGACAGATATCTTGCAGGAGGGTAGGGGGCCGTGGGGAAGGGGCTGGGGGCCGTATACGGCCCGGGGGCCGCCAGTTGGACAGCCCTGCTATATGCCATCCTGATTAAAATCAAGGTGCAGTGTACTCACTCCAAAGCCCCCCAGTTTCCCCCTAAAAATTAAGTAAAAGGTACGTAGCTGCCATGAGTTCTCTTCTTGCATCCTCCTGGCATGAGGAATTGATATGCAAAGGGAATGTGGGTGGGGAGGAAAATCCCTCCTCCCGCTCCCCCTCACCTGGTCTCGCATATCAGGAACCCAAGAGGTTTGGGATGGCAATGGAAACTCACCCCTGGGTAGTCCTGAGGCTCTTCACAGGCCAAGTACCCCATTAGGTGTGTGTGTGTGTGTGATGGCATTAATGATTAACATTAATGGGACTATTGAAGTAGCTATGTGCCATATGGCTCCCACATTCAATGCAGGAATGGTCTTACTACTAGAAGTTTTCTTATAAGGCTGAACAGGCCTCTAAATTCTGCAAAATGCATGAATTGCAACAATTTAAGGACTTTAAAAAGAGGAATGGAAATCTCTCATAATCCACAATTGCCTCATGTATGAGATAAAAAAATTCAATGTTCATGTAGTAAGATTTGTCCTCAAATATACAGTGACATTTCCTTCTCCATGAAGAAAGCTCAGCTTACTGCTCTGAACAAACCTGACCTTGTCTGACTAAGCACCTAAACAGGATAGGGCTTGTTCAGGGGTGCTCTAAGGTATTTTTATATGGTAAGCGAACATTATTTTGGCGCCCCCCCCCATGTAAAACAAACATACAATTATAATATCACAATATCATTAGTAGTATTATATTGCATCAATGTATATACAATATATTATAGTACATACTCATACTATATTATATCATAATTATATTATACTACATTACAATATAATTATATTATAATATATTGACATTATAATATAATATAACATTCTATTATATTATTATTATAAAATAATAAATAAAATTATTTATTTAAATAAAATTATCCTCTACTAAATATTTTCATTATGCCTATAAAACTCAAATAACCCAAAATAAAGTAAAATAAAATATTATATATTACTATTTGCCTGCGCACTTGCGCCTGTCTCTCCTTGATGTTCCCAGCTGGCGTGCGCAGGCGCGGGGGGAGGTGGTGGTAGGGTTCACACGTGATTGGGCCTGGCGAGGGAGTTCGCCTCAGCGCGTGGCGGCTACTTCCGGTGGCGACTGTCAGGAGGCAATACGTCGCCAATACCCCTTTGTCTCCACTCCCCTCTCCCTTTGTCTCCGCCCCCTGCCTGCCCAATTGGGTCACCGTATACGGCGGCAGGGCGGAGACAATGGGAGAGGGGAAGCACTCCCTGCCTGCCCGATAGGGAGTGCTTTGCTTACAGGCTTCTGCGCACAGGAGCTACTGGGCATGTGCGGAGGTTTTCGCGCATGCACAGTTGCTCCTGCGCTCAACTTCAGCTCCGGGGCAACTGCTCCTGCGCGAAAACCTTCGCGCATGTCCAGAAGCAGCATCAGAGCGCACAAGGCCGGGGCCCAAAAGCAGGCAGCCACGGTGCTTACTGAGGAACATCCCAGATGGCGCCCCTTCCCAGATGGCGCCCCATGCAGCCACTTCCTTGGCCTACCTGTAGGACCGCCCCTGGGCTTCTTAGTACTTGTATGGGGAACTTGTATGGTTCAACCTGAGTGCAAGAACAGTAAATATGAAACCCTATTAAAATGTTATAAACCTCTACAACTAGTTTATATACTAATTGTCTACATGTGGTACTTAACACTAAAATTGGCAAGAAATAGCGCTCTCATTCCCACTGTTAGAGGGGGTGTGATTTACTGCAGTTACCTACCTGGGAAGCATCATCTCTTCAGATGCCAAGATTAATAAGGAGATAGATCACAGATTAGCAAAGGCATATAGTGTATTCGGAAGGCTTAACAAAAGAGTCTGGAGTAACAAACACCTGAGGCAAAGTACCAAAATCACTGTGTACAGAGCTAACATACTGTCAATTCTCCTTTATGGATCTGAAACATGGGTCACCTATCGCCAACACCTATGACTCCTCGAATGCTTTCATCAGCGCTGTCTTCGCTCAATCCTAAATGTACACTGGAATGACTATGTGACAAACGTTGCTGTCCTTGAGCAAGCAGGGATCACCAGCATGGAGGCCATGATATTGGAAACACAGCTGCGCTGGGCAGGGCACGTCTCTAGGATGGAGGACCACCGCCTCCCAAAGATACTACTCTATGGTGAACTTGCCACGGGTCAGCGCAAGAGAGGTGCCCCAAAGAAGAGTTATAAGGATTCCCTGAAACAACATCCCAGGCTCGCCCAGATTGATCACCAACAATGATCCACCTTGGCCTCACATCGGGAGGCATGGAGATGCACTATCCATAATGTTGTGGCCTCTTTCGAGAAGACATGCCAGAGAAAGAACCGCAGAAAGAACCGCAACTTAGAAGCAACATCACCTAATTAACATTTCCATCTGGCCCCGAGATGCCAGGTCCTTTGTCTTACTGTCCTGCGATATAGGTTTCATTGATGAAGCAGAGATTGGTTTCGGAGATTGGGATGTGACACAGCAGGAGAGGCAGTGACAAATCTCTGGTTCCTCGCAGATGAGATGTCCTTTGTGTTGAGTGATTCAGTATGTCCATAGACTCCATTATCCTAGATGGCCTAGCGGAAGTCCAGAAAAAGGGAGCTTTACTTATTGTCCATGCAAATGGTTTTGGTTAACTCCTTTCTTTAGGGATTATTGGTTTAGGAAGTTGGAAAACTCCAAGAACCATGAGTTGCTGGTTCATGAAAAGGTCACTTTTCTTCATATTTTTCATATAGACATACATACATATAATGAATGGGGCATACACAGAGTTCATAGGGAAAGGGGAAGGCATGTAGGGTCAAAGGGGAATTCGTTTCAGCCATCCCAAAGTTCATTAAAGTTCATGAAACTTGGCAAAGTGTCCATAAAAGTTCCTAAAAAGTTCATGAGAGTTCATAAAAGGACTGAATAGTCAAAGTCCATTCATAAAAACAGGAGGAGAGACAGGGGATTATGGGATCATTCTAGCCTGATGTCCTTGGCAAAACTATGAATTTCCTGATTTTGAACTATCTTTTACAGAATCCTGGGGGGGGGGGGGATCACCTCCGATCACACTGCCCTAAACTACATTTCCCAGAATTCTGCTTAGCATGAGAAAGCCTCAATCAGGAGAGGGGAGAGATTTGTCCCTCTGGCAGCAGCTAGCCAGAGTTCCAATAAATTGTTGAATCTGCAAAGAGGAGGACTGACTGATACTTCTAGTCAGCAAATCTCTGTGCTGGACTGGGGAGAAATCCCTAAATGGACTCTCTGTTGGTTAATGTGAGAGACATTCAATGAGATTGCTGTTGTGGCTTCTTTCAACCCCCCCACACACACACACACACATTTTTTGTCAACACTTTAAAAAAAATCCCTAAAACCAGTAGATATAGGGATATTTCTGATAGTTGAGATCCACTGTTATCTTATGTCATTGTATAAAAAAATCAAGATATATCTTATAGTTTTTTTATCTATATAAATAAAAACGTAATGTTCGTTTGTGGGATTAGCATAACTAAAAAAACCACTGGATGAATTGACACCAAATTTGGCCACAAGACAACGCAAGGAGTGACCATCACTTAAAAAAATGATTTTTTTTCATTTGGGAGTTGTAGTTGCTGGGATTTATAGTTCGTCTACAATAAGAGCATTCTGAACTCACCAACAATGGAATTGAACCAGACTTCGCACACTGGACTCCCATGACCAACAGAAAACACTGGAAAGGTTTGGTGGGCATTGACTTTGAATTTTGGAGTTGTGGTTCACCTACATCCAGAGAGCACTGCGGACTCAAACAATGATGGATCTGGACCAAACTTGGCACGAATACTCCATATGCCCACATATGAACACAGCTGGAATCTGGGGGAAATAGACCTTGACATTTGGGAGTTGTAGTTACTGGATTTATAGTTCACCCACAATCAAACCCCACCAACAATGCCATTACGCTGCATATGGTTGTTTTATTGGGAATGGGGTTAATTGGGGTTTTTTAATTGGTTTTATGATGTTTTATATGTTTTATCTGATTTTACCCCTGTAAACCGCTCTGAGCTCCGGAGAGAGCGGTATATTAAACCGAATAAATAAATAAATCAATAAATAGAATTGGGCCAAACTTCCCACACAGAACCCCCGGGACCAACAGAAAATACTATGTTTTCTGGTGGTCTTTCATGACCCTTCTGACACCCCTTCACGAACCCCTCCCAGGGGTCCCGACCCCCAGGTTAAAAAATGCTGCCTTAAGGCCATCCGGTCCATCTTT
This sequence comes from Anolis apletophallus, assembly GCA_030556195.1. Taxonomy (NCBI): domain Eukaryota; kingdom Metazoa; phylum Chordata; class Lepidosauria; order Squamata; family Anolidae; genus Anolis; species Anolis apletophallus. The sequence continues at coordinate 94,207,465 of JARBWK010000008.1, forward strand.
GTTCACCAGGTCAAGAAAACAAAGTCCCCCTGACAAAGAGCCACCCAGCCATAGATATAGATATATATTATCCACAGAGAGAGAGAGAGAAAGAGAGAGAGAGAGAGAGAGAGAGAGAGAATCATAGATTTGAAAGGGGCCCCTAAAAGGGGGATAATTCTATGTTGCATCTTCTAGAGTAGGCAAACCAGGCAATCTCCACATCAATACTGACAAAGAAACAATAAATACTGTTTCCCCACAAGCATAAAGAAATTACATATATTAGAAACCAACACTTGCTCATGACTTTATTTTCCAGATCACCAGGCAGGGCCACAGCAACGCCTGGCAGGGGTTGGCCAGTAAACTATAAACATGTTGAACATTCCCCAAAATGGTTTGGGGCCAGTGTACTTGAGGGAGCGGCTTACCCCATATATGCCCAGAAGATCATTGCACTCAGAGGGCTATAATCTTCTTGAAGTCCCAGGTGTGAAGTCCTACAGGTTGGCCAGCACCCGACAGAGAGCATTCTCGGTGGCTGCACCGACCTTGTGGTACTCTCTGCCGGCTGAGACCTGATGGCCTTTCGCAGGGCTTGCAAGACTTGGCTGTTCAATCAATCAAAAACTTTATTACGGTCACAGACCAGCACAAAGTGGGCACAAGCGCCCTAAGAGGAGAAGGACAACTCCCCAGTAAACAGTTATTTAAAATCAGACTAGAAATCAGTATAAAATATATTTTGAAAGACAGGATATTGTTGCCTTACGATGTCAATCATCACCCGTCTGATATTAAGAGCAGCAGCACAGAACTTAGCAACACTGTAAGTCATTGCAGTGTTAGAGTCTGAAAGCAGCAGGGTGGAATAACACAAAATGTTGGCAATAAATGTCTACATGCCCCCTATGAGAAGAAATGCCCAAGTCAAAGCCACATGGTCTGAGCTGGAGTCCTATATCGAGGATCTCATACTGCAGAATCCAGATGCATTTATACTCTTGGGAGGTGATTTCAATGCAAGGATGGGCCCAGATGACCCCTCTCTTTTTAAGCAACAGAACTGTCCATCTCCAATCAGTGAGGATGAGGGACCTTTCCCTTACCGTGTGTCCAAAGACCCAAAATCGAATTTCGCAGTCTTCTGTCTTGCCAAAACAGCTTATAGGCTAAATCTCTGCATTTTAAATGGGGTACTGGAGGGTGACCATCCAGCCGAATTCACCTTTCTTTCAGGCACAAAAATGAGCCATTTCAAGGGATTTCCTTCCTTATGCTATATCCCTAAAAGTTATGCCCAAACTTGAGAGCGACCCTCTCCCAGTCTCTCTTCAATTGAACTCCTTCTCGCAGGAAACTCACATAACGGAACAATACCAGCCTCTACTACTGCCAACAGAAAGATCTTATAACCGAGCCAAATGGACCCCACACCTGAATCAAAGAATAACTGATCTGCTGGCCACAGATCAGCTTATGAGCCTTCGCTCCTCTCTGACTTGGCTGCTTCAGCAGGCATTTGGCGAATGACTGGCACTTGAACATCAAGCCTCGCCACCTAATTATGCTGCCTCTGTACTGAAGATTGGCCTTAACCGATCTATTGTGATGTTTTATTGACATATCTGATTGTTTTTAGGAATGTTTTCATGATGTTTTTAGGCTGTTCGTGTAATTTTACTATATTGGAAACCACCCCGAGCCTTGGGGAGGGGCGGTCTAGTAAATTTGAATAATCTATTATATAAATGGGCTCACGTCATGTGATGTATACCTCAAACAAAGAAACCTTACAACGCAGAAACACAATATTTGCCAACAGAAATAGGCCTCAAGCAAGGTATGTTTGTAGCAAAGACTTTCCCCCCCAAAACCTAAAAGGCCCCCAAAACAACGAGTAAAAATAAACTACATTTACCAGCATCCTCCGGGGCAGCCAACGACTCACCCAGCCTCTACATTCTGAACAACATGATTGGCTGCCAATAAGGGTGGATTTGCATAACTGCTGTAACCATAGCAACGCTGGCAAGAGCCATCCAAGGCTAGGATAGAATGCTGAGAGATTTCAGTTGGTGTTTGAGGGTTAAACTGCCAAAACCAAACTCTGAGGGAGCAATTCTCCAGCAAATTCCTACCCACACAACACAACTTCCAATCACAACCCATCCCACCAACCTTACGGGACTCTGTACACACAACACCTACAAACACCACAAACTAAAACCATTCCTTCCTTCCACACAGACATAAACTGACCCAAAAGACAAGCCATGCCTTATAAAAATAACAGCATCGGACGACACACTCACAACGCTACATACATCAAACAAAAAAGGGCAGAACAAACGCCAGAACAGAAACACGCTGCGCAGCAGAGACACTGACAACAGGTCACTGCACGACGCACAGCTGAGAACCAAATGCAAAGAACTGCATGACAAGAAGAAGCGCGCAGCCAGGAACAACAAAGACGCAGAAATGCAACACAACAGCAGCGCGCAAGGAACGCAGAAACACGACGTCGCAACACAGAAAACAAACTTCAAAAACATCCACAACCAATTCCACTGCCTAGCCTTCAGATACAACGCTGCAGAAGACTACCGCATGGCGCCAGAGGCCGAAATTGGCACCCTAACGCACATCTGCAAACACTGCAAAGCCCTGAAATACCCAGCAGAAACAACAGGAATGTGCTGCCTAGCCGATAAAGTCTCTCTACCACCACTTGCCACTCCTCCACAACCACTACAGACTTTGCTGAGTGGACACACTCCAGAATCAAAACACTTCCTCCGCTATATAAGACAATACAACTCATGCTTCCAGATGACATCATTTGGAGCACACATAGAAAGAAAGTGCGCAATTCATGCCTACATGACCCCACCAAGACCGTAAGTAACATCATTTCCAACCCTTACATCTCGCATCTCCTAAATAGGGCACAGCAACGCGTGCCGGGTACAGCTAGTATAGAAATAAATAATAAAATTCCGTGGGCAAGTGAAATGTTCTGAAACATTTCTAACAGTGGTAGCTACATGTCTTCCACCATTGTGGGAAGTTTCACTCTAATAGCTGTCAAAATGAGAGAGAAAGGAGTACTTGAAATGCCCCCCTTGTGCAATTACAATAACGAAAAAAGGAACGACCTGGCGCTATAATAATAGCCATCCCAGGAGCGGGCACTAGAGGGCAGGCAACCTCAAAGCAAGTCCCCCTTTCCCGGAGGAGAAAGGGACGGGAGTAGCCTCACCCTTGCATTAGAGCAGGCCTGGGCAAACTGGGGCCCTCCTTCCAGGGGTTTGGGACTTCAACTCCCAGAATTCCTCACAGCCTCAGGCCCCTTCCAAAGTTGGGCCTTTCAGGTGTTTTGGACTTCAACTCCCACAATTCCTCACAGCCTCAGGCCCCTTCCAAAGGTGTTTTGGACTTCAACTCCCACAATTCCTCACAGCCTCAGGCCCTTCCAAAGTTGGGCCTTCCAGGTGTTTTGGACTTCAACTCCCACAATTCCTCACAGCCTCAGGCCCCTTCCAATGTTGGGCCTTTCAGGTGTTTTGGACTTCAACTCCCACAATTCCTCACAGCCTCAGGCCCCTTCCAAAGTTGGGCCTTTCAGGTGTTTTGGACTTCAACTCCCACAATTCCTCACAGCCTCAGGCCCCTTCCAAAGTTGGGCCTTTTGGGTGTTTTGGACTTCAACTCCCACAATGCCTCACAGCCTCAGGCCCCTTCCAAAGTTGGGCCTTTTGGGTGTTTTGGACTTCAACTCCCACAATTCCTCAGCCTCAGCCTCAGGCCCCTTCCAAAGTTGGGCCTTTCAGGTGTTTTGGACTTCAACTCCCACAATTCCTCACAGCCTCAGGCCCCTTCCAAAGTTGGGCCTTTCAGGTGTTTGGGACTTCAACTCCCACAATTCCTCACAGCCTCAGGCCCCTTCCAAAGTTGGGCCTTTCAGGTGTTTTGGACTTCAACTCCCACAATTCCTCACAGCCTCAGGCCCCTTCAGCCTCAGGTTGGGCCTTTCAGGTGTTTTGGACTTCAACTCCCACAATTCCTCACAGCCTCAGGCCCCTTCCAAAGTTGGGCCTTTCAGGTGTTTTGGACTTCAACTCCCACAATTCCTCACAGCCTCAGGCCCCTTCCAAACTTGGGCCTTTCAGGTGTTTTGGACTTCAACTTCACAGCCTCAGGCCCCTTCCAAAGTTGGGCCTTTCAGGTGTTTTGGACTTCAACTCCCACAATTCCTCAGCCTCAGCCTCAGGCCCCCTTCCAAAGTTGGGCCTTTCAGGTGTTTTGGACTCCAACTCCCACAATTCCTCACAGCCTCAGGCTCATTCCAAAGTTGGGCCTTTCAGGTGTTTTGGACTTCAACTCCCACAATTGGGACTTCAACTCCCACAATTCCTCACAGCCTCAGGCCCCTTCCAAAGTTGGGCCTTTCAGGTGTTTTGGACTTCAACTCCCACAATTCCTCACAGCCTCAGGCCCCTTCCAAAGTTGGGCCTTTCAGGTGTTTTGGACTTCAACTCCCACATTCCTCACAGCCTCGGGCCCCTTCCAAAGTTGGGCCTTTCAGGTGTTTTGGACTTCAACTCCCACAATTCCTCACAGCCTCAGGCCCCTTCCAAAGTTGGGCCTTTCAGGTGTTTTGGACTTCAACTCCCACAATTCCTCACAGCCTCAGGCCCCTTCCAAAGTTGGGCCTTTCAGGTGTTTTGGACTTCAACTCCCACAATTCCTCACAGCCTCAGGCCCCTTCCAAAGTTGGGCCTTTCAGGTGTTTTGGACTTCAACTCCCACAATTCCTCACAGCCTCAGGCCCCTTCCAAAGTTGGGCCTTTCAGGTGTTTTGGACTTCAACTCCCACAATTCCTCACAGCCTCAGGCCCTCTCAAAGTTGGGCCTTTCAGGTGTTTTGGACTTCAACTCCCACAATTCCTCACAGCCTCAGGCCCTTCCAAAGTTGGGCCTTTCAGGTGTTTTGGACTTCAACTCCCACAATTCCTCACAGCCTCAGGCCCCTTCCAAAGTTGGGCCTTTCAGGTTTTCTGGACTTCAACTCCCACAATTCCTCACAGCCTCAGGCCCCTTCCAAAGTTGGGCCTTTCAGGTGTTTTGGACTTCAACTCCCACAATTCCTCACAGCCTCAGGCCCCTTCCAAAGTTGGGCCTTTCGGGTGTTTTGGACTTCAACTCCCAGAATTCCTCACAGCCTCAGGCCCCTTCCAAAGTTGGGCCTTTCAGGTGTTTTGGACTTCAACTCCCAGAATTCCTCACAGCCTCAGGCCCCTTCCAAATTTGGGCCTTTCAGGTGTTTTGGACTTCAACTCCCAGAATTCCTCACAGCCTCAGGCCCCTTCCAAAGTTGGGCCTTTCAGGTGTTTTGGACTTCAACTCCCAGAATTCCTCACAGCCTCAGGCCCCTTCCAAAGTTGGGCCTTTCAGGTGTTTTGGACTTCAACTCCCACAATTCCTCACAGCCTCAGGCCCCTTCCAAAGTTGGGCCTTTCAGGTGTTTTGGACTTCAACTCCCAGAATTCCTCACAGCCTCAGGCCCCTTCCAAAGTTGGGCCTTTCAGGTGTTTTGGACTTCAACTCCCAGAATTCCTCACAGCCTCAGGCCCCTTCCAAAGTTGGGCCTTTCGGGTGTTTTGGACTTCAACTCCCAGAATTCCTCACAGCCTCAGGCCCCTTCCAAAGTTGGGCCTTTCAGGTGTTTTGGACTTCAACTCCCACTCCAGGCCCTTCCAAATTCCTCACAGCCTCAGGCCCCTTCCTTTTCCCCTCAGCCGCTTCCAAAGCGGCTGAGGGGGAAAAGGAAGGGGCCTGAGGCTGTGAGGAATTCTGGGAGTTGAAGTCCAAAATCCCTGGAAGGAGGGCCCAATTTGGCCAGGCCTGCATTAGAGAGACTGCCATAGACTGGAGAAGCTATCCTAGCCCACCCTCTCCCTCCTGCGCTGGTCCTGAACGAGCCCGAACACATTCAGGGAGGGCGACCAGTGGAAAGCAGAGAACACGGAGCGGCCGCTCTACTTCCGCCTGCCTGCGTCTATGGTGCCTCCCTGGGCGGGGCAGCGAGGGAGAGAGGCGGAAGCCGGAAGGGGAGCGCGAGGACGGCGGGCCGGAGATGGGCTTGTTCGGGAAGACCCCAGAGAAGCCGCCCAAGGAGCTGGTAAAGAGGGAGGGGGCCGGCCCCCTGGCTTTCCTGTGGGGCGGAGGAGGAAGAGCTTGGCCCACGGAGTGAAGGAGGGCGGCAATGGCGGCGCTGGGCAGGCAGCCTCAGGCAAGAGGCGCCTGGGCTCCGTTTCTGAAGGGCCCCTTCGCCACACACTTGCACCCTGGCCCTGCCAGGCCATCTCAAACCCAGAGGGCCTGCTCTGAACTCGATTCTATGGCCGTGTACATTATGAAGAAAGATTCTAGAGCAGGCCTGGGCACACTTGGGCCTTCCTCCAGGTGTTTTGGACTCCAATTCCCACAATTCCTAACAGCCTACCGGCTGTGAGGAATTGTGGGGGTTGGAGTCCAAAACACCTGGAGGGACGAGGTTTGCCCAGGCCTGGAAGGGGCCTGAGGCTGTGAGGAATTGTGGGGGTTGGAGTCCAAAACACCTGGAGGGACGAAGTTTGCCCAGGCCTGGAAGGGGCCTGAGGCTGTGAGGAATTGTGGGGGTTGGAGTCCAAAACACCTGGAGGGACGAGGTTTGCCCAGGCCTGGAAGGGGCCTGAGGCTGTGAGGAATTGTGGGGGTTGGAGTCCAAAACACCTGGAGGGACGAAGTTTGCCCAGGCCTGGAAGGGGCCTGAGGCTGTGAGGAATTGTGGGGGTTGGAGTCCAAAACACCTGGAGGGATGAAGTTTGCCCAGGCCTGGAAGGGGCCTGAGGCTGTGAGGAATTGTGGGAGTTGGAGTCCAAAACACCTGGAGGGAGGGCCCAAGTTTGCCCAGGCCTGGAAGGGGCCTGAGGCTGTGAGGAATTGTGGGAGTTGGAGTCCAAAACACCTGAGGGACGAGTTTGCCCAGGCCTGGAAGGGGCCTGAGGCTGTGAGGAAGTGTGGGAGTTGGAGTCCAAACACCTGGAGGGACGAAGTTTGCCCAGGCCTGGAAGGGGCCTGAGGCTGTGAGGAATTGTGGGAGTTGGAGTCCAAAACACCTGGAGGGACGAAGTTTGCCCAGGCCTGGAAGGGGCCTGAGGCTGTGAGGAATTGTGGGAGTTGGAGTCCAGAACACCTGGAGGGACGAAGTTTGCCCAGGCCTGGAAGGGGCCTGAGGCTGTGAGGAATTGTGGGAGTTGGAGTCCAAAACACCTGGAGGGACGAAGTTTGCCCAGGCCTGGAAGGGGCCTGAGGCTGTGAGGAATTGTGGGAGTTGGAGTCCAAAACACCTGGAGGGACGAAGTTTGCCCAGGCCTGCTCTAGAGCACATCGTTAAGCAGGCAGTCTTGTAATGACTTTTAGGACGTCATCACACTCGAGCAGGCATGGGCAAACATATAATAATAAATAATAATAAACTTTCTACCTCACCACCATCTCCCCAACGGGGACTCGGGCGGCTTACGTGAGGCCAAGCCCAGCATACATAAAATAATACAAAACAAAATACAAAACAGCAACAAGTAAATAAATCATAAAATGCACTCAAAAATATAAAAATATAAAATAAAATACAAAAATATAAAGTAAATATAATATATGTAAACTGAAAATATTAAAATATAAAATAAATATAAAATATGTAAACCGCCCCGAGCCTCCCGGAGTGGCAGCCAAAAATCGAAATAAATAAATAAATAATAAATAAAATAAAACCATTCAGACACAGTAACAATGAGCGGGCCACGTGTAAAAGATAACATTTTAAAAACATTAAAAACCCAGGGTGAGAGAGGTGGAGCAGAACATTTGTACTGGGAGAGAACCGTATAGTTAGGCCTTCTAGTAGTGGGGAGAATTATTCCATAGGGATTAAGGATTGAATGTGAGGTTAATCTCCAAATGCGCAATGGAAAAGCCAGGTTTTAAGTGCAGGCATGGGCAAACTTTGGCCCTCCAGGTGTTTTGAACTTCTGACCTGCTGTTAGTAATTGTGGGAGTTGAAGTCCAAAACATCCCGAGGGCCAAAGTTTGCCCGTGTCTGAACAACAACAATAATATAACTTATTTTATCTGGCCATATCTCCTCAGAGGGGACTCAGGGCAGTTCACAACATACAGTGACAACATTCAATGCCGCAAAGTATGACCAAAACAACAGATAAACCATAAATCAAATAATAACATTACACATCAACATCAGACAATGGTGTAACGCTGTCCACTGTGGGACCACAAGCAGGTTCCATTGTATTTTAAGAATTTTATAATTTTTTTATATATAATTTTATTAATGACATTTTTATGCACTGTTGATTATACTTATTTATTTATTTATTCAGACTTATTCGCCGCTACTCCCAGCCAGCTCGGGGCAGCGCACATACCAATCACAGTAAAACAGATTTAAAAACATCACATTGAAAACAGCATCATCACATATATGAACATTAACAATAAAAACAGCATTAAGAGCAAGAGGGAGTCCAACAATATTCAGGACCCGAAAGCTTGCTGATACAATAGCGTCTTGCAAGCTTATGTCATTGTATTTATACTAATGTATTGTTGTCTGCATGTGGCACTTGGAGTGCTTCTGTAAGCCTCTCTGAGTACCTTTGTGGAGATGATGGCGGGGTACAAACAAAGATTATTATTATTGTTGTTATTATTATCAAACTTGGTTGTTTACGCAAGCTTTTGAAAATGCAAGGTAAAAGACAGGAATTGGAATGACTGGATGACGAGATGGAACAATGTTTTTATTAGAAGACGCAAATGATGTATGCTTTTAGTATTCTTGTTATGGTTTTATAATATGTGTTAATGTTTTTAAATGTTTTCTGATGTTTTTGGGCATCGAATCGTTGCCATTGTAAACTGCCCTGAGTCGCCTAAGGGCTGAGAAGGGTGGTATACAAATATAATAAATAAATAATTATTAATATTAAACATTATAGCAAATTAGGTATCACACAACTAAAAATTCATGTTTTGACAAATAAACATTTAAGAATGAGACTTAAAAATTGAGACTAATAAAAATAAAAATTTAATAGCCAGAGTTACAAGCCATTTCCATATTCCATTTCGTTTTGTTTGTGACAGATGTTTCATATGTCCTGCTCTTTGTATGCTTGTGAGCATAAAAGGTCTTCAATTGTTTTTTGAAGGAGCGCAAGGAGGGGACAATTTTGATCTCCTTAGGGAGAGAGCTCCAAAGGCAAGGATTGACCATGGAGAAGGCCCCGTCTCTCATTCTGACCAGCCATGCTGGGACAGGGGTGGGACCAAGAGCATGGCCTCACCAGCCGAGGATGGGTCCACTTTAAATCCAGTTTCTGACCTCCTGATGAATTATGGTGGTTTTAGTTTAGGGAGGGGCCTTTAAATTGCTCAGCCAGGCAGGTCCTGGGCCTCACAAAACTACAAACCCCAGAATTCAGAAGAAGGCAGAATCCAGATCTAAAGTGGATCCATGCTCTGCTGTGATGAAGCCGTTAGAAAAGAATGCTGTGATTACTAAAAGTCAACATGGATTTCTCAAAAAGAAGTAATGCTAGACTACTCCGATTTTTCAATAGAGTTACAAGTTTGGTAGATGTAGGGAATGATGTGGATGCAGCATATCTTGATTTCAAGAAAGCCTTCAACAAAGTCCCCCATGATTTTCTTGCAAGCAAATTAGTCAAATGTAGACTAGGCAATGCTACTATGCGGTGGATCTGTAATTGGTTAAGCGACCAAACCCCAAGGCTGCTTTTTCCCATGGTTCCCCGTCATCCTGGAAAAAAGTGACTAGTAGAATGTCGCAGGGTTCAATCCTGGGCTCATTATTATTCTACATCTTTATTAATTACTTGGATGAAGGTTTAGAGGACATGCTTACCAAGTTCGCAGATGACACCAAATTGGGAGAGACAGCTAATATTTCAGAGGACAGGATCAGAATGCAAAATGACTTTAACAGATTCGATTGCTGAGTCAAAACTAACAAAATGCATTTCAACAAGGACAAATGTAAGATACTCCCTGAATCCCTATCAGGAGCGTCTTAAAGAGCTGGGTATGTTTAACCTGTACAACAGAAGGTTGAGAGGAGACGTGATGGCCATGTGAAAGGATGCCATAAGGAAGAGAGGGCAGGCTTGTTTTCTTCTGCCCTGGAAACTAGGTTATTGTACTAGGATTCTTTTCACATTTTTAATTTGTCAGACAAAATGTATACATTCTGGAATAACTACCTCAAGTATTGAAATATCAAGTGGGCAGGAACTCAGTTTGCTGAATATGTTGCTGTTAACTTGCTAAAGGAAGCACAGTTTTCTGCAAATTGAAGCTTAGAAATCTTCCTATGCCAAGAGAACAAAACTGGACAGACCAGAACATTCTCAGGGAAGTTGCCTGTTTTGGACAAATTGTAAGACTTTTTCTAAAATGGCTTTTAAAATCATGAGAAAGCTTAAGTGCCAGAGGTTTTAAGTTAAGGTCTCTCTCATCTAGAAAGCATAAGTGGGGAAGGCTGCCTATTTGGAAACTGAAATTTCATTGAAAGAAGTCTTCAAACAATGTGTCCGATGTTAATTTCTTTTAAAGATGTAACTCTTGCATTCAGACTTAACGGTATTTTCTTTTTACAGGTCAATGAATGGTCATTGAAGATCCGAAAAGAAATGAGAGTGATTGATAGGCAGATCAGAGGTTTGTATTTTCACATGTTTTCTCTGAAGTGTTCTTTCACATAGTCTAATTATGTAATAATGAAGTGTTGCAACCCAGTCACAAAGCATACAGCGAGGCTACTAAACTGCAACTAAATGCTTTAATTCAAAACTTTGATTTATAAGCTGTGATGAAAGAATGTGTTGTGATATTCAGATAATCCCAACAGAGAGCTCGGGTGTGGATACTCTTTCTGTATTACTTGAATCCCAGAGAAAATTGATAAAAATTTAACCTGGGAACTCTGCTCATTTCAACACTTGTCTACATCAGATTTTCTCCCATTCAAATGCAGCCTCAGACCTAACAGCATAAAGAGTAGTAGTTTCCCCTGACATTAAGTCTAGTCATGTCAGACTCTGGGGGGTGGTGCTCATCTCCATTTCTAAGACGAAGAGCCGGTGTTGCCCATAGACACATCCAAGATCATGTGGCTGGCATGACTGCATGGAGCACCATTACCCTCCCGCAGAAGCGGTACCTATTGATCTGCTCACATTTGCATGTTTTGAACTGCTAGGTTGGCAGAAGCTGGGGCTAACAGTGGGAGCTCAACCCGCTCCCTAGATTCGAACCGCCAACCTTTCAGTCAGCAAGTTCAGCAGCTCAGCGGTTTAATCTGCTGTGCCACCGGGGGGCCCTTTCACCCAACTAAAAGGTAGTTGGGTGAAAACAACACACCTGAAAAGAATGCACAGTGATAACACTACAGATTTGACTTGTCATTTGTTACCACCAAAATACCTGCATTCTGGGAGCTATAGACATGAACCTGAGCTGCATCTCACTCATTCTTCCCTGCGTAAGATGACGACACCCTAAGGATAATTCTTGCTCAAAAGAAATCTTCCAGTTGCATGAAATCAGGTGAAACTGTTATTATTTATTCTTGTTTGTGTTTCCTCCCAAATCCAGATATTCAGCGAGAAGAGGAGAAAGTAAAAAGATCAGTCAAAGATGCTGCTAAAAAGGGCCAAAAAGATGTGTGTGTGGTTCTGGCCAAGGAGATGATCCGTTCACGAAAGGCTGTCAGCAAACTGTATGCCTCCAAAGCCCACATGAATTCAGTGCTGATGGGGATGAAGAATCAGCTGGGTATGATACAGCTGTGTTTCAACAATATAATGGTTTCAGAATAGAGTTTGACAGACTTATTGATACTATGTCCATATGATTGTATTGCCTCAGCAAACAAACTTTTGAATTCAAAAATTTTACTATCATAAATTTGTTTCCTGTATTATGCTGTCCAGTAAAATGGCAGGTACTGGCAAATGGGGCCCTCATGATTGGGGCTTCCTAAGCTTTTTCCACTTGTGACTTCTTTCCTCCCAAGATTTTTAATGTGACCTTGGGGTATATAGGTATATAAATAAAATAGATATAAAAATAGAACATATACTGGTAATAAATCAATATTTGCAAGGCTTTCTAAGCAGACTGATTTTTTTTCTGGAGTACAGCTGAAGCATTTTCGGCAGAGTTCACTGTGGTTAACAGATTTTTGCAAATGAGTGGATTTGAGAAACATTTTACTGTTGCCAAATTTTTAATGACCCAACATTAAGCTAAGGGAACCCCAAGTGGGGTGAGGACCCACAGTTTAAGAAGGAGTGCTCTAGATTATTTGGACTGCAACTCTCACTAGCCCTAGCCAATGAATATTTTTAGGAATTATAGTCATAAAAGTGTCTGTATCCCTGTTCTACAGCTTTTTCGTACCCCATTTATTCTTTGAAACCAGATTTGTTCTAGGGAATTAGTCTTTTATTTTTAGCCTTTTCTCCTTTCTTTGTTTTAATCTCATGAGACCTGGACATTCTTGGAAATAAAAATGTCATTGGAAATCAGCTCTTTCCGTTTGCCATTTTCCTAGTTAATTTACATAATTTTATTTTCAAAAACCTTTCAAAATCAGGAGAAACAGGAAATATTACACATGCCAAAGGAGAAGATATCTGGGCACAGCTGTAGACGTGAGCACTGTGTGGTGAACTCAAACACTATGTCCTCTTTTAAAGCTAGATTTTAAGAGGGGTTGGATATATCCATGAAGAATATCACAGAAATTGTTGGCAGGGTTGACAGAGAAAAAAATTATCAGAACATACTTACAGGTACCACTGGTTGCCAGATGATCTTATGGGAAGGAACAAGACAATGAAGCAATGACTCTCTTGGATACGTCGGTGTTTCAGATGGACAGTCAACTGCCCTGTATCTGGATTCATTGTTTTCTTCTGATATTGCCCTATGCTTGGGTTTATGTTATTTTATTTTACTTGTAGACTGCTTTGGAATAATTTATTTCACAAATGAAATATTAAAAGGACAACAAATACCAATAAACTGGATGGGAGGAAAACAGGCAGTAGTTTGGGATTTAATAGTAGATCTCTTATTTGTAGCAGACGGGCAAAGGATTCTGATAGTTTTATAAAACAAGAACAGCTTTAAAAGACAGTTTTCTTACTAATGGTAATTGAGGAGAAAACCAGGAGATGGTGCATGTCTGTATGGAAAGATGATGTGTTTCTTTTCTAGTCCTGTTCACAAATTCCAAGACTAGTTCAAAACAAAGTAAATTGTGTAAGCCCAAAGTATGCTTTTATATCTTTCATATAGGCAGCCCCCAAGTTATGAACAAGATTCTGTAGGTTTGTTCTTAAGCTGAATTTGTATGTAAGCTGGAATGGGAACATTTTTTAAGTTTAACTCCATGTATGTATGTATGTATGTGTATATATATATAAGAGAGAGAGAGAGAGAGAGAGAGAGAAAGAGGGGAGAGAGAGAGATAGCATAAGGAAAGGGTTAACACCTCTGTGGTGTTTGTTTTGCGGTCTGTTCCACAGTTCAGAAGATTTCACTTCACTTTCTATCCCTGTGATAATTGGTTTTTTGAAAATATTGGCTTGTTGTGGAAACAAGGGTCGGTTCTAAAACTTCAGTGGAGGCACTTTTCCCCCATGATAACTCATTCATTCATGAATTTCCCCTCCCAAGTGGTAGATTTCGCTCACTTCTTTTTGTCTCAGCCCTGTTCTTAACTACGAGTTGTTTGTAAGTTAGATGTTTGTAACTTGGGGACTGCCTTTATTCCTTTTTATTTATTTTTATGGTCTTTTATGTTTAAGATTGCAAAAAGAGGTGGACATCTTGCAGTTTTGAGCATGCCTTCCCCTGTCTGAATAGATAAGGCAATTTGCCCTGCTGGCTGGAAGTACCCTTATTGCTAAAGATATTTCACTTGTTTGAACTTGAGCTAAAAGCTTCCCGTGTCTTCTCTTGGCAGCTGTCTTGAGGGTAGCTGGCTCATTGCAGAAGAGCACAGAAGTCATGAGAGCCATGCAGAATTTAGTAAAAATCCCTGAAATTCAGGCTACCATGAGGGATTTATCCAAAGAAATGATGAAGGTAAGTGTGAGAATCTGTATATCTAGCTGCCACTAAATGTAACGATGTATAGCTGACCGTTGACCACTATGCAGGGTGGACGTCAATCATGTAGGTAATTTACTGACAACTAGTTCTAATACTGCCACCAACTAATGCTGAGGTAACTATTTGACCAGTTTGTAGAGGGAGATGATGGGTTAATTACTATTGGGCTTCAGAGTGAGGCTTATCTTTAGTAATATTAACACCATGAGAGTTATGAACCAAGAAACTGTAACAGGTTTATTTTTAGGTTGTGAACTTGGTGGTTACAATGTTTCAGTATTTTCTCTTAGAGGTACAATGCTTAGTGGTTATTCTTTCACTGAGACTTCTTTCTTAAAACGTTACAAAGTTATGCAGTTGTTACTTTCTCATTTGGATTTTGTCAGGTCAATTTATAATCTGTTCTACTAGTATACACTAGTCTTAAAATAGGCGTTTCTTGCCACCTTTATGCCTCAGCATAAACTACAGGCTGGCTCTCCTCCTTGACTATCTTTGCCTGGCTATATTATTCCTTCTTCTCCAACTGCTACTTATTTCTTCCTTTTAGAAGTTATCTCTTAACTCCTTCCTTCAGCTGTTATCTTATGCTGAGTATCTTAACACCTTCTCAGCTCCCTGAGTTGGACTGGGCTGACTATCCACCTCTCAGCTCCTTGAGCCGGTCTCAACTGACAAAATTCAAATTCTTGCCTTGCTGCTAAGGTAGTTAACACCTCCCCTATCACCATGGCAATGGAAATGAGCTGAGTCTGCCTTCCTCCAGCTATGTTATCCTTAAAATCACTTTAAACATTTAAACACATATACAAAATTATACTGAATCTGTAACAAAATTATATATATAAAGTCCTCATCACAGTAAGATTAACAATATTTTTATTTTTCCCTCCTTTGCTTCTTCCATAACATGGACGTGTAACTTGTAGCAAGAAAAGCTATCTTATTAGTAAACGATGATCAGTTGTTCTTGTATCTGCATTTTCTCTTCCTCTTGTCAGATAAGGCAGTTGTTGAATCATTTCAAAGCAAATCGGTCACCATATTTTTCCCATCTCTGAGTTTGAAAGTCTGCTGGTTCCATGCAGTTGCATATTTGTCTCAGCTGAGAATGAGAATGGGACCTGATTATTGTAATTGCAACTCTGTTGTCTTGTTCTGTATTTATAAACTGAACAATATTGTAATTTCTGTGTCTTCTTTAGGCCGGGATCATAGAAGACATGCTGGAGGATACCTTTGAAAGTATGGAAGACCAAGAGGAAATGGAAGAAGAGGCAGAGATGGAGATTGATAAAATTTTGTTTGAAATTACAGCTGGTAGGTGGAAATATATGTGTTTATATACCAATATAGGTATATCTCCTCTTATTGCACTGTTATTCCTTCCTCCTTTCCCCCAGTTAATGGTGAAAGTAGCCATCTTGTTTTCTTATTTTGAAAGGGCAGGTTTAAATTAAATTAAAGGGCAGGACCGACTCACCCCACACTGTCCCCCGAGATCACTACGCTCCGAGGATGCTAATTTGTTAGAGATACCCTCGGCGAAATCGGCTAAACTGACATCTACTCGCCGGAGGGCGTTCTCCGTTATAGCTCCTACGCTGTGGAACGCCCTCCCGGCTGGAACGCAGGCTATAAAAGACCTGCTCCCGTTTAGACGCGCCTGCAAAACTTATTTGTTTAAGCAGGCCTTCGGTGAGTAGGTCCTGCCCATGTTCCGCTTTAGCCGCTGTCCTGGGGTGTCACGCTATCTAATTTCTGAACTGTACCTGGGGGTTTTGTATTTTGCTGTTTTAACTGTTAATTGTTTTAGATGTTTTATCGCATTGCTTGTGTGTAGTTGCACCTTCGGTTCCTGTGAGCCGCCGCGAGCCTCAGGGAGTCGGCGGCATAGAAACCCGAATAATAAATAAATAAATAAATAAATAAATAAAAATTTTTATTTATTTTGGTTCAAAGCATTTTATTGGTGCTATCTTATTGGATTTTCTTTATGTTTTGGAATTTTGGAAATGGCACATAATATGATGGAGTAGGATTGGCTGAGACCTGATGAGTGCCATTTTTAAATGTTTAGCTATCTATGGGCTTCCATGGCAGGGGAAGAATCCATAACATGGGTTAATGCAAGAAATATTCAGATTCAAGATTCACCAGATGACACATCTCAAGCTTGATTAGGTGACCCAAATCACCTGAAAGGTGTTTCTCATGGAGGCATATATTCCTTATGCTGAAGCTTGAATGTAAATGCACTGTGAGTTGCATTAAAGTGCAAACGGAGTAGCAACTCTTTTTGTAATAAAGAAGAGATTTTCAAATTTCATTAAAACATCTTGGATTGTTTGAATAACAGCAGTCAGCATGATAATGGAGTTCTATAGGCAGTCCCTGAGTTAGACATGACTCATAGTTACAAACGGAGCTGAGGCAACAGGAATGAGAGAAATCTACCCCTAGAAAGGGAAATTCACTCCTGAAAGAGTTACGGGAAAAGGGGTCTCCACTGAAGCTTTCTCACCAATCCTTGTTTCCACAACAAGCCACTTTTTTCAAAATCCAGTTATCACAGGGACAGAAAGTGAAGTGAAATCTTCTGAACAGGGGTGCAGACAGCGAAACAAATGTTACAGGGGTGTTAAAATGTACCTGTTCTGGCTTACAAACAAATTCAACTTAAGAACAACCCTACAGAACCTATTTTGTTTGTAAGTTGGGAACTGCCTGTGCTCTAACAAAATAAAATGTCCAGGTTCTGGTCTTCCTGAATAAATTTTCTGTAGTGGAGAGCAGTTCTGCATTAATATGGTTTTACATGGCATAATTTGTACAGGCTTTCAATAATCATATTGAAGTTTTGTACAACACCACATGGTATCTCGGTTTTACTGCTTCCTTTTAACAGCTAGCTTGCTTCCTTTTGCTTTGCTTTCTTTCAGGAGCCCTGGGTAAAGCGCCTAGTAAAGTCACGGATGCCCTTCCCGAACACGAGCCAGAAGGAGCAACAGCAGCCGCTGTGGTTGATGATGAGGAAGAGGAAGATATTGAAGCTATGCAGTCACGGTTAGCTACTCTTCGTAGTTAGCTATAGAACACTGTTAAAACTTGATTTATTTTGCCATGGGCTGTTCTGCCTTTACAATGTAAAACTCCTTATGAAAAATGTTTCCTGTATATATTCCGATATATATTTTTTGTGGGTTTGCCTTGGGAGATATTATTTTTAACTTTTTTCTGTCAACCTTTGTCAGCTTTAAACAGCTCTGGTGGAATGGAGAGAAGATGCTATATATGTATACTCAACTAATAAACATTTTGAAAGAGTCTGCGGTTTATGAACTCGTCTTCTCAAAGGCATTTCTGCAGGCTGAAACTACTGCAATACCTTATGTACATTTCTGAAACACTAACTGGATTTTAATAAACAGCTTTTAACACTTTCTTTGTAGTCTCTGATAAGCTGGTATTTCTTACAAGTACATGAACATGTATAGTACGTAGCTAGCAGGAGTTGGCAATTCATGGTTTTGGCCTTTTGGGAGCCTTTGGGTGCCACACAAATTCTCACCCCCTCTAAAAATATCTGGAATTAGCCAGAGTCCATTTTTATTTCTAAAGACACAGTTTATCTGTTTATTTTAAAGTGTGAGTTGTGAGAGTCAAATCTATTTTTAAAAAATTCACTACTAGAAGCTTCCAGGAGAGGGTGTTCACTTTTGGGAGGAAAAATTGGGGACTCACAAAAACAGCTTTGTGGATAATATATAGCTCCTGGGCTGTACTATTTCATAAGCTGTAAAATCATGAGACTCCGACATATGATATTATAGCTTAAGGGAAAATATACAAGCTGCTTTTTCAAACTTCTCAAGAGTATAAATAAATTAGGAAGAAATATCAGATGTAACATAAGAGTAGCCATGGAGGGTCGGGCCAAGAGTCTACTAAGTCCAGCATTCTCTTTCCACTGGCACCAGAAGCCTATGGCAAGGAGTGGCAGACCTTATGGTTGCAGGGTCTATGTTGTGTTGTTTAGAAAGATCAGAACCATTTTTTCTGCAAGGTATTTCCTTGATCAAGCATAAGAAACAACTCTGAATCTAAACTAAACCTTGAAAAGAAATTGAGTCAATAAATATTCTTATTTATGGAGTAAGTCAAGCAGGAATGAAGGAGGGAAAATGCTTAATTGTGAACGGGGAAAATATGTCTGTTGCATATCCGGGTATTTACAGGCAGATGAAAAGAGAATAATATAGTTATTTTTTAATCATGACTTCAATTGATATGCTTATACATTGTTTATATTTCAAGGGTTTTAAAAGGTTTTTTCTTAATTCTGTTTTAATAATTGTTTGTATTTGCTTTTTATTCATGCTGTGGGTTGTCTTGAAACTCAGTTTTGGAAGAAACACATGCTACAAAT
This sequence comes from Anolis apletophallus, assembly GCA_030556195.1. Lineage (NCBI taxonomy): Eukaryota > Metazoa > Chordata > Lepidosauria > Squamata > Anolidae > Anolis > Anolis apletophallus. Next base: position 94,226,150 of record JARBWK010000008.1, read on the forward strand.
CAAGCAAGGAAATAATAGAGAATGTAATCTAGTTGGCTAATTAAGGAGTTCCAATGGTTCTGTTATGTTTGATGGTCTTCATAATCATAAGATCTCATTTCTCTCATTCTCATTATGATTTGTAATTGAAATGGATTTAATCAGGTACTGTGTGAGCTTCAACTCGGTTTCCCACACACTAGGATCACTTCGTGTGGCCAGATTTCCATGGCTTTTAAATATCAGATGTTACAGGAACACTTACTGCCAAAGGCAGGATAGAGATGGCAGAAAGCCTGCAGCTCAGTCAACACCTTTCTAGAAGCTTTTAAAAACCTAGAAAATTTACTGTTTGTTTCTGAAAAGAAAATGCATGTCATCGTCATAGGCTTTCCCTCATAGCCGAGTATGATTGCCTTCCAAGTGTAGGGTCTTGGTGGTTGATCCGTAAGTGGCTGTAGAGACCTATTCTGGATCTGCATGGCAGTGAGGGCATACATTTCCAGATGGAAGGCGGTCCCAACAATGGTTTGTTTGATGCACCTTTCTCTTGAAACATTTCTCTCATTCTCTCTTCATGCTTCTTCAGAATCCACAGCACTGTTGGTAACAGCTGACCTCTACTTAGAACAGTCAAGTGCCACAATTTTAAAGGTTAGATTCAAACCCTTATTTAAATCTGTATTGTTGTCCACCAACATTTTTATTTCTGTTCTTGAGCTGAGGGTAAAGTAACTGTTTTGGGAGATGGTGATTGGTCATTCGGACAATGTGGCCAGTCTAGCTAAATTGATGGTGGGAATCATTATTTCAATGTTGATGGTCTTTGCTTCCAGAATGCTGATGTTTGTCTGTCGTCCCAGGAGATTTGCAGGATTTTTTGGAGGCAATGCTGATGGGATCTTTCCAGAAGTCGAGAGAGATGTTTGTAGACTGTGGTTTGCAAGTATACAGTAGAATTAGAAGGACAATAGTGGGGACTTTCACATCAGTTATGACACCAGTTTAACTGTCGTGGCAATATCTATGGACTCCTGAGATTTGCAAGTTAGGGAAATGTGTTTAAAATTCTCAGCCAGGAAGCTCTAGTACCTCATTAGACACACAAATCCCAGGATCCCATGGGATGTTTCCATAGTTATTGATGTGGAAGTATAGTGCTATAATTATATAGTGTGGAAAGACTCCTTAGAGAACTAGTCTGGCATGTATATTTACTAATGAGAAATTATAAAAGACATAAGCAAAAGACTTTGAAACAGTTGATAACCAACTTACTAATGCATTGAAAGATCTCTCCAGCTACTTAGATAACTGAAGCCTAACCCTTCCAAGGCACAAGTGTGTGCTTTCCATCTACATAACCATTAAGCCAACAGGAAATTGAAAGTTACCTGGGAAGGCCAAGAGCTCGAGCACTGTTTCCATCCTAAATATCCATCCTAAACACAAGCATTTAGGAAACACTGTGTGAACACCAAGCACAAAGTAGCTGCATGTAATAACATCCTGTGGAAACTTACTGGCTGTGCATGGGGTACAGATCCAAAATTAATAAGAACATCAGTCCTGGCCTTGTCTTACTCAACTGCTGAGTATACCTGCCCTGTTTAGTACAAGTCTGTTCATGCAAAGCAGGTGAGCATAGCTGGCATCCCCCCCAGATGTGCAATGGGAAGTTGCTGCTGAGAGAAATAAGGTTGAACACTGAAAGCTGTCCACTGAATGGCTATCAGCCTCCTCCCAGTAGACTCAAATCAAGGAAAAGCTTCATGAAAACCACCACTCCTCTTAATGTTCCCCCAGCAACAGCAAGAGCATCCTTCTGGGCAGCTAAACCAGGAAATCCCAATTGGATGTCCCCCAATGAGGGTCTGCCTCCAAGAGCAAATCAAGAATGGGCAACCTGGAAGTCCCTGAACAGACTCTGAAGTGGAGTGGGCAGATCAAAAGACAACCTGGCAAAATGGCACTACCTAGAAGAATCCTCCACCTTGTGCAACTCTGGAGCAGTACAGACAACACCGCATATGTATGCTTGTCCACAATGCCTTGCCTCATGCACAGGAAGAATTGTTTAAAGCTACAGACAATGCAATCACTGTTGTCCATTTTTGTCAAAAACTATTTAGCTGCTTGTGCTCCTATTTTTCTCAGTTTTATATTTATATTATATTTATGCAATGCTTTTGATATGAAATAAATAAATGAGACATAGCCAGACACAAAGGAATTTCATCATGCACAAAGTTTTACTGAGACCTCCAGAGGTCTCGGCCACAAATGTAATGATTTTGCTTCTGGCTATTGAGACTTAAGGCCCTTACACACTGCCCTTTATTCCAGGATTTGATCCTAGATTATCTGCTTTAAACTGGAATATGTGCCAGATAACCTGGAATAATCAGATAATCTGGGATCAGATTCTGGGATATCGGGGTAGTGTGGAATGGCCCTTAGAAGCTTCTACAATCCTCACTGCTTTTCTTCAGGCAGAAATAGCTGTGGGTGGGAGCTTCCCAGTATGTTTGAGAGGTCAAGGTAGATCAGCTTTGATCACTGCTGAGGAAGAAAGGGATACCACCCTCTCCACCTACCAAAAATAGATATAGAATATCAGTTGTAATAAAGTGTTGATTATAAGTTTAGATACGTATATAATGGAAAAAATTGCAGCAGATGGAATTGTACAAGAGTCAACAAAACTAAACTAAGCATCTTCAGTTTAGAGAAAAATTACGTTGAAAAATGCTCTCTATTCATAGTGAAGACAAGAGTTAAGAGAGGAAAGGATGAATGATTCCCACTGTTTGCTAGATCAGGGCCTGGCAAATTTCCTTTTTTAACTATAACTTCTAGAAAACTCAATCACTGTGAACAAGCTCTATGCCTAACTGCAAGCCCTGAAATTGGCTAAAAACATGCAGTTGCTTTTTAAAAGATGGCAGTATCTGGAATATACAATAAAGTGCTAGCATATTTGTAGCCATGTCCTTCCCAAATCTTGAAAGTCCAAACACACATCCATTGTCTAGGCCAGTGGTTCTCAACCTGTGGGTCACCAGATGTTTTGACCTTCAACTCCCAGAAATCCTAACAACTGGTAAACTGGCTGGGATTTCTGGGAGTTGTAGGCCAAAACACCTGGGGAACCACTGGTCTAGGTTCTTCTGGTAGTTCTAGTTGGTCCCACTGACAATGTGTTCAATAGAAGTATCATTTTTGCCACAAGGTTTTCTTCTGATCTTCCTTTCCACATTACATTTCTAATTATCATATTGAATGTTTCTCCACCCCTTTTTCTTTTACAGTTACAGTACTGCAATAGTATAGCATTTTAATATTATGACTGTTAATATTTTTAATCATTTTTATTAATCGTTGATTTCCAATACAATAAAAGAGGGGGAACAAAATACGAATGGAGAAAAGTAGGAAATTTAGTAAGTAGGTAGGTGGGGTGGTGGTGGTGGAATGGGTTGGGGTGGTAGGGTTAGGGATAGGGTGGGTAGAGAAGGGGAGGTAGACAGGGGGGGGTCTTGAATGGCTTCCAGTCCATTCCACAGGGAGCAATTATTCCTTAGTCTATTTTCTTCAAAGTTCACTATCTAATTGGGGCAGTTTTTCCTTTATCATTATTTGATTGTTTGTTGTTCATATGTTCAATTTTAGTGTCTCCTGCAGGTACGATCTTAATGATTGCCAGTTAGTTTGGTTAACTTTGTTTTGGTCTTTTAGTATTTGCGTTAAAATGTCCATATTAATATATTCCATTGACTTGCTCATCCAGTCTTCAATTGAGGGAGGTTCTTTTTCTCTCAATTTCTGGGCTATTATTATTCTTGCCGCTGTTGATAGGTAAAGAAACACCCTCTCTTCATTTTTCTGTCTTAAAATCTATTATATTAAGCAAATAATATTCTGGTTTCATATCAAATTTCACCTTAATATTTTTTTGTATATGTTTGTGAATTATTACCCAGAACCTTTTTTTGTTTTACACCCCCACCATGCATGGTAGTAAGTTCCTAGTTCTCTTTCACATTTCCAGCATTGATTGTTGTATATTTTATAATATTTGGATAGTTTCTGGGGCGTTCAATGCCAACAGTAGAACATTTTGCACCAATTTTCTATTAAATTTATAGCTCTAGTATATCTTAGTGTTAATATTTTTAATGTTAAAAACAAGGAACAATTAACCACACATCAAGATGTGTGTAAAGAATCAAAGAAATGTAGATATATTTAGGGAATTTCTGGGCATGGGTGCTAAACAACTGTTACAAGTTGTTTAGTATGACATTCAGAAACAGAAAGCCCAATATGTATCAAAATTAGAGGTCCATCTGGAGAAACTTGAAAAAGGTAAAATCTGCTAATACTAGAGAAAAGTCTCCTGCAAAAGACAGGTCATAGCTTGACTTTTTGCCCTTGAATGAGTTTTTGGTATGAAGAACAGACCTGAACACTTTTGAACAATAGGACAGAATAAAATGCACTTCTCTACTTCCGTTTCAATTACAAATATTGCCCACCATAATACACAATGGGGTGAATATGATCTGAACCTTCATCTGTGTGTGATTCTCATCATCCCTCACCATTAATTATTTTGTTTGGGGCTGACGGGAACTGCAGTCAAACCATCTTTCATGGGCTAAAACTGCCCTCCTCTGCTATGAAGGAATCCCAGCATGTCCTTTTAGACTTTGGCCACTGATACCCCTGAGGTCATGGATTGAAACAGAGCTTTGTAGGGCTACAACACCCAAACCCCCACCATCTTGACTGGCCAGTGGGGGATTCTAGGTCAGCGAGGAGATCCCGGGGGGGAGGAGCGACAGCATGAGTTATCAACCCTCGTGAGGCCACTACCTCATGCCTTCAATTCAGAACCTCAGACCTCTTTCCTTAGGGGAATGGCCTCTTTGGCTAAAACTACAAGGCTAAAGCCCTAGGCTGATGTACTTTTTTGAACTTTGTACTGAGTAGTAACGACAGAAGCTGTCATTACTACTCAATTACAATGAAACCTGAATTCACATTCTTTCCAGCATTCACTAAAAACATGTGTTGTTATTTTAATTGCTTTTTTAAAAGTATATATTCATGGATTTTGTCACATTTCCTGGCATGTTAGCTGCAATACTCCTCTCCATTGGTGCCCCCTTGTTGTGGGGGAGAGGCTTGTGTACCCTAATGAAGTTGTGAGCTATGCTGGCCGTGGCATAATAACCACCGGTAGGGCCTCCCATGCCAGACAGGTCACAACCAAAGGGTCTGACAAAGCGTCAACGGGCAGGATGGGCTCTCTAGCCTTTTGGCAACCATTCTAAGAGAATTAAAACTCTAATTTCAAACCCAGGCAGATGGTGCTCGTCTAACCCTGTAAGGTCAACCATCTAAGAGAAGGAAACTCTAATCAAACCTACGATCTGAGGACCTCGCTGCCACCGTCCCAGCTTGCTAGGCCCTGGCAGACGAACCTTTGGTTTAAAGGGTGAGGCCAGTTCTGTGCATGCTGCACTCCACCAGAAAAATCCTTTGCACAGACTCGAAGGACACATCCAACCTTCAAATCATCAATGCACTTGTAAAAAGCGAGGGATGAGTCCTTCCTGAATCTTCATTCGCGAAGAAAAGCCAAGAGCTGCAATACTGCAGTGTGGTTTGGCTGGGGAGTAGGCCCAAGAGGGTGATGCCCTGATTGACTGCAGTGAGTGACATCAACCTCATGCCTTCAATCCAGATCCTTAGCTCTGTCCCAATATGAATGGCTCCACTGAGGAGTCTCAGGGTTGGGGAGGTGGAAGGTGGCAGTGATTCCTCCCTACTGCCATAGCCTTGCCTCCCTAATTTTCCTAGCCTGAGACATAAAAGCCTAACAAGATTGGGGTGTTGTGTGGTTTCTTGGCTTTATGGCTGTGTTCTAGCTGCATTTTCTTCTAATGTTTTGCTTTCTGTGGCTGGCATCTGCAGAAGATTGGATGCAGGTGAAACGTCAAGAGAAAATGCTGCTAGAACACAGCCGTACAGCCCAGAAGCCACACAACACACTGTGAAAGTTTTCGACAATACAATGCAAGATCTGGTGCCTTTCACCTAGACACATTTGAGTGTCCATCAGTGTCTGGGAGCTTCCAATTACACTATTAACATCTTTGAAATCTAGTCATGGAAGCCATCACACAACTAATCCACAAAACCCAGTCCTCATGGAGGCCTAATTGAAGAAAGGTAATGGAGGGCACGAAGGACGAGAAAATACCTTGATGTTCTTCCCAACAAGGATAAAAAACCAGCAATCTGAAGGAAACAAGAAGGACAAAGATCTGACCAAAATGACAGTCAAATGCCTTGAGGAAAACAAGCTCAAAAGGACCCGAGAGGTTCCTGAACTCGACTGCCGTGAGGACGAAAGGCACAAAGGGGTTTGTCTGGCAACCCAGTCTTATAAAGTCTGAGAATGGATGGTGGGGTTACCGCTCAAAGGTTTTCTTCCTGATGATTGTAGGTTCTGAAGAGGCTCTGAGCAGGTACGTGATACCCACTGAGACCAGGAAGCAGGTAGGTAGGTAGGTAGATAGGACATAGGTAGGTATGTATGTAACATATTTATATAGACTAATGTGCTGTCTGTTCTCCTTTGTCTTTGATATCTATGTAGTATTGTTTTATTCATCTAGGACAGATGCTCCGAGAAAACATAGGGTGATCTAAGGCCTGTTCAGTTCAGCCACCTCTTCCTTTGTGCATTGATTGAATGCATCTCATATTAACCAATAGAGCTTCCATTTAGTAAGTAAATCTCTCAGCCCAGCACAGAGATTTACTTACTAGAAGTATCAGTCAGTCCTCTTCTTTGCCGATTCAACTATTTATTGGAACTCTGGCTGGCTGCTGAGATGGAGACAAATCTCTCCCCTCTCCTGAATGGGGCTTTCTGATGCTGAGCAGAATTCTGGGAAATGTAGTTTAGGGCAGAGCCTTTTAAATTCTCTGGCATAGGGCTCTTCGCCTTCCCAAACTATATTTCCCAGAATTCTCTGCTTTCTCCCTGTTTATTCTCTCTCCTAATGGCAAGAGGCCATTGGTTTAAAGAGGAATGGCAGCCTTATTGGCTTTGCTTTGCTTTGCTTGCTTGCACTGAAAATAAAACTTACTTTGAGAGGTTTACGAGATTTACAAAATGCAAACAAAAGGTATTGGGTAAGTTTCGATTTTTAAGTTTTTGGCGAGAGCCATGCCCACGTGTTAGATATTGCCTTGTATGTACATATTTAACAAATTTGATCTGATTTACAAGGACTAACGAAAAAATTGCACACCCCTATTATCTTCTTTGATAGTCTGGATTATATGGCAGTGTAGGAAAAGTATTGGGTAAATTTAAATTCTTAAGTTTTTGGTGCAGGCCACGCCCACATGTCAAATATTGCCTCGTAAGTACGAATTTGCCGAATTTGATACAACTTACGACGACAAATGAAAAAATTGCACACTCCTAATTTTAAAACCACCAAAAACAAGACATTAAATACAAGACTCACTTGTTTTGGCTGGCATTTGAATCTTAATTTTACTAGTTACTTATCATTGCTGTGTTTTATATTGCATGTTGTGAGCTGCTCCGAGCCCTCGAGGAGTGCCGGCATACAAGCTTGAATAAATAATAATAATAAAAATAAAAAATAAAGAACACCCAGAAACATGGGAAATCCAAACAGCCAACAATCAAGAGCCAGTTAATACCTCCCAAACAAAGGATGCTCCCAGGCAGCAACAGCCAGGCTTTGTAGCTGCAAGGCTACTCAGTGCTAATCAAGTTGAGTAATGACAACAATCACACTTGCTTCTGTTGGAAATAGTAACTTTCTGGTCTGTCATTAAACTTCTAGATACACTTTTCACTCTCTTCATGGTTGAAAACGATCTTTCCACACTGCATGTCGTGATCAGTACATAGAGCCAATGTGCCACTGCGTGACTGCCAATGTGCCCAACAGTGCATACAGGCAAGGATTAGGGAATGATTGCCCTTTTCAAATGGTAGTTGTTTACCTGGATCCAGAAAGCACTGAAGGAAGTCAAAATCATATCTGGACCAAACATGGCCAACTGTGCATACAGGACAGGGGGGGATTGGGGGTGATTGACCTTGGATCTGGGAGCTGTAGTACACCCTTATCCAGAGGGCATTGAACCAAGCCAATGCTGGATCTGAACTAAACTTGGCACATAGAGCCAGTGTGCCCAACTGTGCATAGAGACGGGGATTGGGGAATGATTGCCCTTTTTCAAATGGGAGTTGTTGTTTACCTAGATCCAGAGAGTCCCAGAAGGGCTGTGGGTGCACTCCCCTTCCTCTCCCGGCACCAAAGGCTGAAACCAGGGACGCTGAAAAGGAAAGAGGGTGCACCGAGGGCCAGGCGCAGACAAGGATGCCACCGTGCCATGTACCAGTAAGGCCTTCTCGTGGACCACCCTGAGAATTGGGGGGGGGGGCTGAAGCCCCTCAAGCCCCACCCACCCCCTGGAGAGGATAAATGGAACCCTGCAAGGCAGGGTCGTAACCGGGGGGGGGGGGGTGTTGAGGGGCTCAGTCCCCCTCCCCAAATTCTCAGGGTGGTCCGCGAGAAGGCCTTACTGGTACATTATTTAAACTGTTATGTGTATTCATCATGATCCCGGAACGACCTGGCCACGGTGATCCAAGCCACGGTCATCTCTACGTTGGCCTTCCTCTGTCGGTGACCCAGAAGCTCAAGCTGGTGCAGAACACTGCCGCCCGACTCCTGTCTGGTACGCCAGCTGGTAGTCACATAACACCTACCTTGCAGGATCTGCACTGGCTTCCAATCGAGCACCGGATCACCTTCAAAGTGTTGGCTCTTACCTTTAAGGCCTTACACGGCCTGGGGCCAGCGTATCTGAGGGTCCGTCTCTCCCCATACTGCCCTACGAGATCACTGCAGTCGGAAGGTACCAACCTCTTGGATGTCCCCTCTGCAAGGTCCGCCAAATTAACAGCAACCCGTAAGAGGGCATTTTCCGTGATTGCGCCCACTCTGTGGAATGCCCTCCCCGCTGAAACGAGCGCCATCCAGGATCTGTTGCCTTTCAGGTGGGCTTGCAAGATCTACCTATTCCAACAGGCCTTCGGCCTGTAGGTCTTGCCTATGCACAGCCCGCCATGTGTGTAACTCCTGTGCCTGTTGTGTTGTGCCTCCTTCACATCAGGCTTTTAACCTTGTTTGTTTTATATTGTGTTGTATTCTGCCATGTTTTTAATTTGTTTTAATATGCTGTTTTATCCGGCGCTTGTGAGCCGCCCCGAGCCTCCTGGGAGTGGCAGCATAGAAGCCCAATAATAAATAGATAAATAAATAAATAAATAAATAAATAAATAAATAAATGATCTGATCACCATGCTCAATATATCCCATATGCATGGGAGTATTGGGATAACGATTAAACTGTAGGAAACAAAGGGTGGTAATAAATGGACACTTCTCTGGATGGAAAGAGGTGAGAAGTGGCGTACCCCAAGGTTCAGTTTTAGGACTGTTACTTTTTAATTTATTCATAAATGATCTGGATTTAGAAGTAAATTGTGAGGTAGCAAAGTTTGCAGATGACACTAAACTGTTCAGGGTAGTTAAAAATGAAACTGACTGTAAAGAGCTCCAGAAAGATCTCTCGAAATTGAGTGAATGGGCAACAAAGTGGCAAAAGCATTTTAACCTAAACAAGTGCAAAGTCATGCACATCGGGGCAAAGAACCCCAAATACACTTATCAACTGATGGGATCAAAGCTTTCTGAGACAAACCAGGAAAGGGATCTTGGGGTTTTGGTGGACAGCTCAATGAAGATGTCAACCCAGTGCGCTGCAGCAGCGAAAAAAGCAAATTCTATGCTTGGCATGATCAGGAAGGGAATCGAAAATAGGTCGGCAAATGTTGTGTTGCCTCTCTACAAATCTATGGTGAGGCCACATCTGGAGTACTGTGTACAATTCTGGTCACCGCACCTCAAGAAGGATATAACGGAACTGGAAAAGGTACAAAGAAGGGCAACAAAAATGATCCAAGGGATGGAGCAGCTCCCTTATGGAATCAGGTTGCAACGCCTTGGTCTTTTCAGCCTTGAAAGACGGCGTTTAAGAGGTGACTTGATCGAAGTGTATAAAATCATGCATGGGATAGAAAAGGTGAATAAAGAAAAAATATTTTCTCTGTCACCCAACACTAGGACTAGGGGGCACTCCCTAAAGCTCCAAGGTAGGAAAGTTAGGACTAATAAAGGGAAATATTTCTTCACCCAGAGGGTCATTGGGTTATGGAACTCACTTCCAGAGGAGGTTGTGACAGCGGTCAGCCTGGACAGCTTCAAGGCAGGATTAGACAGATTCATGGATACCAAGGGAATCAGTAGTTACTGAAATGGACATCCAAGTGCCACCTCTGTGTTGATGGAGGCAGGCAGGATTTTCCCCCGGGTACTGGTTGTGGGGGGGTCGGGAGCAGGTGAGGGTTTTGCCCTCCTTTCTGCTAGAGATCCCTGTGTACAACTAGTGGGCCACTGTGTGACACAGAATGCTGGACTAGATGGGCTGAGGCCCGATTCAGCATGGCTCTTCTTATGTTCTTATGTTCTTAGGATAAATGCAAGGCAGGGTCGTAACGGGGGGTGTTGAGGGGCTCAGTCCCCTCCCCAAATTCTCAGGGTGGTCCGCGAGAAGGCCTTACTGGTACATTATTTAAACTGTTATGTGTATTCATCATGATCCCGGAACGACCTGGCCACGGTGATCCAAGCCACGGTCATCTCAAGAATGGACTACTGTAACGCACTCTACGTTGGCCTTCCTCTGTCGGTGACCCGGAAGCTCAAGCTGGTGCAGAACACTGCCGCCCGACTCCTGTCTGGTACGCCAGCTGGTAGTCACATAACACCTACCTTGCAGGATCTGCACTGGCTTCCAATCGAGCACCAGATCACCTTCAAAGTGTTGGCTCTTACCTTTAAGGCCTTATGCGGCCTGGGGCCAGCGTATCTGAGGGACCGTCTCTCCCCATACTGCCCTACGAGATCACTGCGGTCGGAAGGTACCAACCTCTTGGATGTCCCCTCTGCGAGGTCCACCAAATTAACAGCAACCCGTAGGAGGGCATTTTCCGTGATTGCGCCCACTCTGTGGAATGCCCTCCCCGCTGAAACGTGCGCCATCCAGGATCTGTTGCCTTTCAGGTAGGCTTGCAAGACCTACCTATTCCAACAGGCCTTCGGCCTGTAGGTCTTGCCTATGCACAGCCCGCCATGTGCGTAAGTCCTGTGCCTGTTGTGTTGTGCCTCCTTCACATCAGGTTTTTAACCTTGTTTGTTTTATATTGTGTCGTATTCTGCCATGTTTTTAATTTGTTTTAATATGCTGTTTTATCCGGCGCTTGTGAGCCGCCCCGAGCCTCCTGGGAGTGGCAGCATAGAAGCCCAATAATAAATAAATAAATGATCTGATCACCATGCTCAATATATCCCATATGCATGGGAGTATTGGGATAACGATTAAAAAAAAGGATTACTAGGGTAGATCCAGGGGCAGCCCGAGCTCTCCGGGGGGAGTACGCGAACTTTATTTTCGCCCCCCCCCCGGCGGCTCCCGGCGGCTCCGGCGGCGCCCGCGCATGCGCAGACTCCTGAGCGCGCCGGCATGGAGGAACGGGGGGGGGAAAGAGGGGACTCACGGGGCGGGCTCACGGACCCAAGGAGGAGCAGGAGGAGGGGGAGGCCACGAGGGCGGCCCCACAGAGACGCAGCGGCAGCAGCAGCAGCAGCGCCCCAGAAGGGCCCGGAGCCAGAGGTGCATCGTCGTGACGTCACTTCGTCGCGCCACTGCCGAGGAGGAAGGGGAAGAAGGCCTCGCCGGCCGCGCGCTGTCAGGACGCCCGGAAGGAGAGACGCTGGAGGGAGGGAGGGAAGGAGGAAGAGGCCGCCGCGCCTCCGCAGGGCTCCCTCCCTCTGGCATCTCTCCTTCCAGGCGTCCTTACAGCGCGCGACCGGCGAGGCCTTCCTCCCCTTCCTCTTCGGCAGAGGCGCGACGAAGTGACATCACGAAGATGCGCCTCTGGCTCCGGGCCCTTCCGGGGGCGCTGCTGCTGCTGCTGCGTCTCCGTGGGGGCCGCCCTTGTAGCCTCCCCCCTCCTCCTGCTCCTCCTCGGGTCTGTGAGCCCGCCCCGTGAGTCCCCTCTTCGCCCCCCCGTTCCTCTGCGCCGCTGGCTGGCTCCGGCGACACGGCGGCGGGGCGGAGCGGCGCCCCTCCCAGGTGGCCACGCCCCTCTCCAGGAATGTCGCCCTACGCGACCGCGTAGGTCGCTTAATGGGGAAGGCCGGCCCTGGGTAGATCCTCTCTCACTCAGACTCAGCCCTCCCCCCCATCAAACTCAGCACCCCCACCCCCCCCCGGAATCAAAACCCTGGCTAAGGTACTGCTGCAAGGAATGTCTCTTTGGGTGCTTGAGAAGCCCTGCCTGCCTGCCTGCCTGCCTGCCTTCTTTCTTCCCACGTGCCGCGCGCTCCCGCTCCTTCCCAGTGCGCCTGCGCGCGGAGAGGCTGGCATGCCAATGGCTGGGGCGCCTGCCCGGCTCAGTCGAGCGAAGGCAGCAGCAGGCAGGAGGACGCCTCGCAGCCCGCGGGAGGAAGGAAAGAAGGCAGGCAGGAGCCCCCCGCAGCCCAGCCATGGTCTCCTGGATCATCTCCAGGCTAGTGGTGTGAGTACCGCAGGGGTCCCTCCCTCCTTCCCCTTCCCGGCTCTGCCTGACCAGCAGCTCTATATTTAGCCTTTTGACGCCGCCGCCGAGCCCCGTCTTTCCAAACCCAACGGTGGGTTGAGGATCGCGGCTCCCCAGCCGGGGTTCTGGAAGCTTGCTCGGCAGGACCGTGGCTGCTGCTGCCGCTGCTCCTTTTCCTTCCCAAGGAGCGAAAGAGCCCAGCCTTAGAAATAGGAGAGACCTTCGCCCGCTTTGTTATTGGCGAGGCGCGCTTCCACCTGAGACTCGCCAGGGGGCGCTGCCGGGAGCCCTTCCCAAGCGAGGGGGCGAGCGGAGGAGGGAGGGAGGTCTTCCTGGGGGGCCCTTGACGCCCCCTTCGCCCGCAGAAGCTGCACAGGCCACGGCCAGGGGTGGGCCCCCTGGAAGCCATCGCCCCGCCCATGCTGAGATCACATAACACCATGTTACCTATGCTAATAATTATATAATTTAATAATTATATAAATATAGTACTATATGATATGATATTATCATATTAGGAAGAATCAGAAGCATCAACAACTATGATAGGATATATGACATGATATAATACAGGTCTCTTTACCATGATTGATATATTTACCATTCAAAGAGACTTTGTGGACACAATATTTTATAATATAATAATAATGCATAAATAATATATTATATATAATATAGTATTATGATAGGATATAATTCATTTCAATTTATTTACTGTTTAAATGGTAAAGAGACTTTATGGACAACCTGGATAATATATAACATAACATAAGGTGTCCATAAAGTCTCTTTACCATTTCTATTTATTTACCATTCAAATGGTAAAGAGACTTTATGGATACCCTGGATAATATAATCATATAGATAGATAGTGTATTATGATATGATATAATATATGGTGTCCATTTCAAGTTATTTACTGTTTAAATGGTAAAGAGATTTTATGGACACCCTGGATAATATAATATAATGACCATGAAGTCTCTTTGCCATTTCTATTTATTTACCATTTAAATGGTAAATAAAGGTTATGGACATCCTGGATAATATAATAATTGAATATAATATTGTATTATAATATATGGTATAATATAATTATATTAGGCGTATAATGTAATATTTTATATTAGGTGTCTATATAGTCTCTTTACCATTTAATTGGTAAATAGACTTTATGGATACCTCATATAATATAATATAATATAATATAATCACCCCACTAAAGTATGTCCCTTGGGGTGGGAGGATGGGCCCAGTGGCAAGTGGGCCCCTTTAAATGTTATTGTATTTACATCTACCGTAGTATCTGCTCTATACTGTTGGTCATATGAACAATTTATGTACACTGTAATTACTAAAATAATATCCATTGATTTCATTATTATTTTGTGTCTTTTCACCACTTACGTGTGTGTGTGTTTTAAAATCTTATGAAAATTTAATGATAGCTATGAGTGGGCCTCCTTTGCCTCTCAGCAATCAATCTTTTTAGGCCCAGTTGGCCACTGGTTGGGCTTCCACACCTTGCGTTGGGTGGGCTCTCCTTGCATGTCATGGAGTGACGGAGCCACGCTGCGAGGCGTGTGCAGGAATGCCTCAAGATAGTCTCTCGAGGAAGGAAACAATAGAGCCCCTGAGCATCTGGATCTGTGAAGGGTTGCTTCGGGGAAGGGAGTCAGAGAGAAAGAGTATGTCTGCCTATGGCTAAGCTAGCAACAAGCCCCCCCCCCCCCACCTCCTTATAAAGGCTGCTTCTGGCAAGTGTTCCAGAAAAGGGGGGATCCCTCTGATGCGAATACCGTTCCTTAGGCCACTGATTCTGGGGTGTTTAAGCTGGTTTACGTGTTGTATAGGTGGATGGAAATGTCCCAGGTGTCTTGTTGAATCTTCCTGCCTTCTGTCTCATCCAAGAGATCCGAAGACAGGAAGAGAGTGGGATTGATTTTTGTAGCTTCCGCTTTGTAACAACCAAAAGCCTCTTGATGATAGATCATACACTTAAGTGACAAAGCATTTCCAGGGGTGTGGAACCAAGGCTGACAGCTCTTTGCCTCTAATCAATCTTGCAGCTGTCACAGGCAGCGGTTCGGCCTCGGCTATATTAGGTTGAACCACGTTAAATATTATATGAGTACTTTGCAAACAATATGTGGGTCTTGCTGATCCTCTGGAGATAATGCTTTCGGATTTGGTTCTTGCAAAACCTTTTTTCTTCTTCTCCACGAGGTCCCTGGAGTGACATAAACAGCTTTTAAATCATCATTGGAAAACACCATTCCACTCTTCGAGACATCTGTCACAATTACGTTTTTCTTCTCCTTTGATTTTTAAACACACATTAATTTTTTTATTTCTTTGCTTGCTTCCCTCATGTCCAACCGCTTTGGAATAAACTTAATGGATACTGTCGTTCTGAGCAACAAAGGCAACCCAAGGAAAGATCATAAAGTGATGTCATTACCTGTTTAGTTTACAGGGAAAATACACAGTATGAGTGCCTGCAAGTATATAGGGTTGTACTGAATGAGACAAAAGAGGTAAACTGAAAGCTCAAATAAAAATTAATCCCACTCCTCTGTTTGTACCTCTGTAGTACCTGAAAACTGAGCATTTGGGAAAACCAAAGGAAATTTTTGCTTTTATATGGCAGAATTTTTTACTTGGGCTCAATGTTTCATAGAGTTTTATTGTAGATGCTTCCTTCTGACGTTTCTAGGTTGTGTTATCGATGGGGTGTTAAAACGAGTATTGGGATTATACAGATTTAGATTCAGGTGTAAAGGCAACACTTCACACAGAGACTGGAAAATCAACTCGATCAAAACTAGCCCTCAAAATTTACCAAAAGCACCAAGCGCCTCCCATAGCTATGATTTGAGTTTATTGAAATGCATATATTTGCAATTCAGAGCATGCTTACTTAAAGGAAGCGCAGAAGGTTCCAAAGAAGGGGGAAAGGGAATGCGTTTGAAATGCTTAGGACTCCTAATGACTTGAAAGCTTGAGGCAGGAACATTTTCAAATTATTGCTCGGAGAAACACAACAAAAAACAAAGAAAGCAATGTTAGTTCATCTAAACAGCACCCCACCCCGCCCCCAATAATTTCACACTCCGTGAACTACACACAGTGAATCAGCAGGAATGTGGAGGTTGTAGGATACACACGAGCTAAATGGCTAAATTGAAGCTTGCAGCTCCAGTGTTCAATAATAGAGTGAACGAACAAAGGATGAAAGCTTAACACCATATTATCAATTGATAACTGAGAGCATCGATCCCCTTTTAAACTACTTGCACCAGTCCACATCCTTTGGAGAGCCTTGAAGAAACTTGGAAGGAAAGCAGTGTTATATTTATTATTATTTCCCTAACAAAGACACTAGAAAGAAAACTGTGTGGGAGCGATGCTCAACATTTATCTTCTTCCCTTGATGTTTTTTGGACTTCAACTTCCAGGAGCATGGAGAGTAGTCAGAGATTCTGGGCACTGACGTACAAGACATCTGGAAGACCAAAGATTAAGGATGTGGGATGAATAATATGTCAAGGCATGACACCCTTCCCCCTAAATTCCCTCTGAATTTGGCTGGCTTCAGTATTAATTGCCCTTGTAATTAATCATATTTATATAGAATTATGTGCCGTCTGTTTTCCTTTTTTAAAAAAGTGGAATGTAAACAGGCAAAGCTTCTCCTTTGTCTTGATGTCTATGTTGTTTTATTCTAGGAAAGATGCTCCAAGAAAATGTAGGGCAATCTAAGCCCTGTTCCATTCGGCTGCCTCTTTCTTTGTGTATTGATTTAATTTTTAATGCACGCCACATGCTTTAAGGCCCAGCCTTACTCCCATAGATTTCTAGCCACTCAACAATGTAGCTGTATGTTTATTGAGAAATGCTAGTTGACAGATGAAGGAGAAAGTCATTTCTCCACTATGGGTCTACAATTTATTTTTGCTTTGTTGGTCTCCTTCGACGCTCTGCCTTTCTAAGGATTGCAGATTGCTTAAGGGTGCTTTGTGACGACTGTCTTTTTCATGGAGGGATGGCATTTGTCTTCCCATGTAGCACTGATGGATGGCATGGATCAAGTCCCCTTGGGGCTCTTTTTTATTAGAATTGAATAGAACAAGACAGGCCTCATCATGCCCAGTTGTGTTTACCCAACATCTTCTAGTGTCCCATAATATACAAAAAGGGAATCAAGCCTAATGTCTCATATAAAGCCCTCAAAAGATACTCTCATTCCTAAATCTAAAATGTTTTGCTCATTAGCACCTCAGTGTAGGTTATAGAAGGATATAAAGTCCTCAACCAAATGTTTCCTGGGGCTTCCTGTGATTTCTGACCTGAGCTTCAGTGTTAGTCCCGGATGCCTGAATTCCGTTTCAGAGCCAGACATGTGTGTCTGAGTGTTTACTGTCCTTTGTTCCTCTTGAGATTTTCCTCATCCAGATCACGCTTTTTATTGTCTGTTTAGCAAAAACCTCCATGATAGATGAGCGGACGGGAAGGTGAAAGGACAAAGGGGTGGGACTGAGCTTTCTTTTGTGTGTCCAGCCATCTAAGCCTGCTGAAGATGTACACAAAAGACATGTTAGCTACCTTCTCTCCTAACCAAAAGGTTGTGTTTGGGATGTGAGTGGAGAAAGGCATATCCTTTATGGAGATCTGGTTTAACAGCATTAAAATTGCCATTAGGAGAAAAATGGACCATTGCTGGTGACCTCCTGCTCAGAGCCGTCTGAAAAATAAGATTCTAGAAGGAGCAATTGCATCTCAGACACTTTGTCTCCTCTTCTCTGGAAAACCTTATAATTATCTGGGCAATATTTTGGGGAAAGAGCCATAGTTTAGTAGCATGACTCATTCTCTGCTTGAAAAGGATGTTGTTTCAATTACTGAAATGTCTATGATGGGCTTGTTGGTGTAAATCAGAGGCAGTGGGACTTGCGGTGGTCCAGATCAATGGTGATCCTTGGATTGATGCCTGTCCCTGGACCATTGGTTGCTGGTCTCTGGAAGGTGTCTAGGAAAGAATGAGGTAGTTATACCCAGTGGGCATGCATTTAGAGGCAGTCCCTGGTACTTAGGAAATTAATAACACTGGCCAATACATATTTTGGTGCCTCAAATATTAGCTCTGCTTCTGGATATATTTGACTCCCAATTCAAAAAATGGCACCCGTTATCCCCTTTCAGCTCTAGGTTTTGAGAACATGTGCCATCTTCCACTCACCATCTTCTCTCTCATAGAAAACCATGATAACCACATCTAAGAAATTAGAGCTGATGTGGTCTATCTAATACAATTTTCTGAATCGTCCTCCCCCTCAAATAATACCAGGAAGAAGCCTAAAAACCAAGACATTACAATTTTTTTGGTTGGGCTGTGTAATTGGTCCCTCACATCAGATAGTCAGAAAAGCACTGCTTTAGATGATGTTAGACCCCTAACTCCATCAGCCTCAACGAGCACAACCAATGTTAAGAGATGATGGAAGCATTCAGAGGCCTAATTGTTGTTCTCCTGTTGTGTGGGTAATATTGATCTTAATGCCCAAATAGATAGCATTTTATCACTTTCCAAATCCATTTTTATAGCATGACTACACAAGCTCAAAGAATAATAGATAAAATGCTAACAAGAAAATATTTATGTATGTCTCTGTGTATCAGATATAAAACAAACCAGGCCAAGGGGCGTCGTCAGATCTTAGTCTGAGCTTTGAAGGAGCTATCCATGGTGCTAAATCCTATTTACCAATATCTTGGGTAATGCCTTTAAGGGTCAGGCTGAAACACAAAGTGGATTCACTCCCCCATTGAAACTGATTAGTTGGTTGGCTAGAAAAGAAGAGGGGAAATTCCACCAGTCCTTTATCAGCCCCACTTCCAATTTGAAGCCTTTTCATGCTATGCAGTTACATCAGTTATGGTTCCACTTTGATGCCATACCTCCAGCCTATGAAATCTGAATCTTATAGTCTTGTGATGCACTAGAGCTCTCTAGCTGAAAAATGTAAATATCCCTTCTCTAAACTGCAAATCCCAAGGATGGCATAGGATGTTGTCATGGCAGTTTAATGGACAAAGCATCAGCAATCTATATTCTTCTGCTTGCACTTCTGTCCTTTTGGAAGCCATCATTGTAGTTGGAACAATGAAACTTTGCTGACAAGCTTTGTTATATTTATCTCTAGCTTCATAATCTTATATAGGATATAGAGGGAAGGCTTAAAGAGCACAAGAAAGACCAAAATTGGCCTTCCTCACCACCCTAGTAGTAGAAATCCTTCTCCCACGCTGTCAGTAGAAAGTATTTCACACTGTGTCATGTGTTCCTACTTTGTCCTTCCTATGTCTAATTTTGTTGGTTTTCCATCTGTCAGTGTAGAAGCAAAACAGGGCCACCTACAGAGAAACGGGTGGGATTTCCTAAGCAAGGCAAAAGTATATTAATTCTAATTACAATAATAAATTTACAATAATAATTTACAATATTAATAATTAATTAACAGTTTTAAAACATTGTAAGATAAAAGAAATAGCCCAAAATAGTATTCTTAAGGAACCATGAAATATTGAGTACAGGATACAGGTTAAGATGCCAAAAATCCACAAACCTGGGAAAACCCATCACATACTTTTCTCCCAAAGATCAGTCCCAAGGCTAGCTCCTTATATCCAGAAACACCCAGCTGCAACCTATCCCTTGCATGCCTCCACACTTAATTGCTTTTACCTGTAAACTGTTACTTACAAATTACTCAGCCCTTTAGAACTAAGACTTACATTAATCCTTCCATCACCAACTGCTAGGCCTGCCACCACCAACCACTATCAACTGTGGGACATGATACATGACATTTAGTAGGATTCACCTTCCCATTCTGTTCAAAGATGCTGCTTACTGTATGATAAGAAGAACACTATATAGATTAGCATTTATGGTATTATTCGTCATATAGTCATCTAATATAGTGGGTCTTGATGATGATGATAATAATAATGCACCTTATTTATATTTTGCTCTATCTCCCTGAGGGGACTCAGAACGGATTACAGTATACACACATATAGGCAAACATTCAATGCCTTTTATACAATGAAGAATGACATACAATATGCAAACAAAGGCAAAGTTTTCCCTTTCCATCTCCAGCATCTGGAGTCGATGCTCAACCCTTGCCATGCCGAGGAACCTGATGTCTGTAGACCCTCCTGGTCGTGTTTCTCCAGCATGGCTGCATGGGGGCCTTTTGCTTTCTCGCTGAAGCAGTACCTATTGATCTACACACATTACATGTTTTCTAACTGCTAGGTTGGCAGGAGCTAGGGCTGACGGGAGCTCATCCCAATCCGCAGCTTTGATTCCAGGACCTGTATGGATGCTCAAGTCCCATTATATGCAATGGCATAGTAAAATAATGATCCTTATATAAAATAGAAAAGTCAAAGAACTGAATTGTTAAATCTGTGAATGCTGAATTTGTGGATATAGGGGGATGACTCGAATATATATCATTATTCCCCCAAAAGGAGAGTTTTTTTCATTTCAGTATATCAATTTTGGGGAAATTATTATTTTACTGATACAGTATTAAAATACTTTAGATAACTGTTAATTCAACATGTAAAGCTGCTCACAATTTTGAAAGTTGCTCTTTTTGGTAGACTGAGTCTTGAGGTACCATCCATACACAGAGAAGCTGCTGTGTTGCCAAATGCTTTTAGCCATTGTGAATTATGATTGCTAGAAACTGCAATTTAGTTCAGTGTGAACCCCACAGCCTGGAGATAATATATTTTACTGTGTGGTTTTATTGTGTTGAATGTAGCACAGTGAGGTACAATAAAGAAGCCTTGTTTTCATGCCTTAGTTGTAAGTTCCCCAACAGATCTAGCAGGCTGCTGATAGGGACCCATAGACCAAAGGATGAACTGTAAGAATAGCCTTCTCTTTTAAATGCAGTCAAATCCGAAGGCCTATTTACAAAGCCTGTTATGGACATAGCCAATTTCAAAGAGAAAATCAAAGGATCTGATTTTGTCAAAGGCATCTGCATTGTGAAGTTTGCAGTTAGCTAACTAGCCAAAACTTATTTTCTCCTTTAAGGTTTTATATCCCATCCTTCCCAGAATAAAAGATCAAAAGACAGCTTGTGGGGAGGGGCTGCTTTATTTACTTATTTACCTTTCTCTTCAGCTGCAAAGGCTTCCAGAGTAGTTGACAAATTGATAATTTGAATTCCCTGCCCTCCAGCTTACAGTCTAAATAGGACAAGACATACAAGGAAAAGAAAATGATAATGTAGAAGGAGTTTAAGTCTAGCAGATACTGCCCATTTTTCTCTCCCTCTGAGACTGGATCAGTGGCATTTGAGATTTAGGGAAGGCTTTCCATGTATTTCTGACCCAAGGCATGATGAACATCTGCCTGCCTTGTGTTCCTCTCTGAGGCCAAGGCAGTGGCAGTTGGATGGAGAAGGGTTTTTAATTTGCTTATTGGCTAGGCATGATGAACCTGTGTCTGCCTCTTCCAAGGCAGAAGCAAACAGGATGGATAGAGGGCCTTTCATCTGCTTATTGTCTAGGCAAGATGGATGGATGCTATCCTTGAAGTGACTGACTTGACTTTGAAGGAGTTGAGGGTGGTGACAGCTGACAGGGAGCTTTGATGTGGGCTGGTCCATGAGGTCACGAAGAGTTGGAAGCGACTGAACAAATAAACAACAAACATGATGGTACTATACCTGCACCTTCTCTGTCTCCAAGACTAGGGCAGTGGCAGTTGACATGGATGCAGGACCTTTCGTTTGCTTACTGTCTAGACATAATAGAACGATTACTGCCTCTTATCTTTGTCTGAGAAAGGGCAGTGGATGTTGGGATGGAGGGAGGGCTTTTCATCTGCTTATTGTCAAAGGCATGATGATACTGTGTCCGAGTCTTCTTCTCTCTCTTTCTGAGACCAGGGCATTGGAAGTTGGGATAGAGGGCTTTTCATCTTTTTCTGGTAGCAGGCATAATGGAACCATGCCCACCTCTTCTCTTTGTCTGAGGCAGGGCAGTGGCAGTTAGGATGAAGGGAGGGCTTTTCTTCTACTTCTGGGCCAAGGAATGAGTCATGCTTGTCTTTCCTTTTCCATCTGAGACCAGGGCAATAGCAGTTGGGAAAGAAGGAAGCCTTTCATCTGCTTTTGGGCCTAGTTACAATGAGTCTAATGAGTCAGTGTAATGAGTCCGTAGATAAAACATCATGCTTAATAATCTCACTGGTGTTTTAAGAGCACCATAGATCAGATCATGGTAGCCATTGTGTATGGAAGTGGAAAATCATTTTTAAAATCACATAATAACATCTTATTATCATTCTAGAAAATAAGAAAAGAAAAATTGCCATGAGGCAACACCATGTTGTTATCTTTAATCGAACAACCAGGTCAACTAGAAGTGGAAGCCCACCCAAAACATATTCTCCCTCAAGTAAAGGATAATAGATTCCCTTATTCCATGGATCTCTTGTTTCCATTCCACACACAGAAGCCAACTGGACATTTTTCTCCTTCTGACAACACATAAGGTTAACTTATTCTATGTATCCCTTGCCCACATTTCATGCACAGAAGCCAATTTGAACAACTTTGAGACTGTTGAGCAGACAACCTTTCCTCTTCATCTCAGAGCAGCAACCATAATTTGCCTCAGGGCAGTCCATGTAGCAAAACACAAAACACTCTTCCACCAATATCTTAATTCTGTTCGCTCACCACCTGGCTACCATCCCTTCAGTTATTACTGCCAGAGTTGTCTACCTGATGCTGCTGAAAGCGAAGCCTGTCTGGGCTTATAAATTTGAGAAGTCCATGCTTGGCACCAGAACAAGTTTTCAAGCGGGCATTAGTAGGTAACCGCCATTGCCTTCCCATATTTTCTCTATCTGCTTTCCCTGGTACTAAGTGACTCGGTGCCAGCAGCAAAACAAAATCTAGGTTTCCATCAAAGCACAACACATTTCTCCAAAGGCAAGACATTTGTACAGACTATACAGTATTTTATTTCCCCAGACATTAACGTTTGCCAGTGAAACAGAAGAAGAAAAAACAGCTTCTATGACTTGATCTTTTTAACCTTTGCCTCTTAGTAATTACCTAGCTTTAATCCCAATCCTGTGGTGATATCTTAAGAGAAAATGATATCGATGTAAAAAGGGACCGAACTTAATTTATTGCTTATGATCTCATATTAGCGATGCTGCTCTTGCAGTAGCATTAGTAATTGTAAATGGAGGCTCTTATAGCAGCCTTACTGGAAGTCACAGCGAAGAAAGGAATGGTCTGTAATTGATCGCAGGATTTGCTCTCCTAGTAGCAGAGTTCAGGAGACAAAAAGGCAACAAGCAATTCAGTTCTAGATAAGGCTATAATTTGTTTTTTAAAAAACCATGCAGTGCGTGAGTGTTTCTGTGTATTGGTGTGTACGATTTTTTTGTGCTCACAGGATCCCCGGCTTCAGAGGTGGGGAGAAAGAAGTCAGCTTTTTCAAAATAAATTAATCCATAACATTTTTAAAGTTCTAAAACACAAAGAGTTGATTAGTTTTTGTTGGTTGAATTGAGTTGCGTGTGCAAGGGTGACACACCTCGCACCAAGAACAATAACACACTAAGCTGCTGCTCCCCAAAAACAGGGCTGGCTCCACGTGTGGCCTTGGCAGTCCCCAGGCAGCCTTAAGTAAGCTGCCCGGGTGGAAGTGCAGGCCGGCTGGCTACCAAGAGGGGGCAGGGCGGGGCCAGCCCCGTCATTGGCCAGCCGGCGTTGTTGGCGGGAACCTTCCTGCCGCCCCAGGGGCTTCTGGGGAGGAGAAGCCCCTTCGATTATTGGCCAAGCTCAATAATATCAGAAAATAGGGACGAATCAATTTAATATAAGTTTTTAAAATATGGAACCTGGCCTTGAAGAATTGGTAGATACCATGTAATTACAAAGGCATGCACATCTGAAGTCTTGGTTTTTTTGGGTTTTTTTAAAGAAATATAGTGTATTTTATCAAATATGTTCACTGTAATACAGAAACCTTCCCTCCCCCTAGATATAGACCTTCATCTTGCATTAATTTAAGGTAGACTGTACATGGGTAACTAGATACTATTTGATTGTTTTACTTTCAGTTTATGATTGGTATTCTTCTGCTTTCTGAAAAGCATCTCAGCATCCTCAAATGCTTCTGTTTGATTATATGCATTTTATCTTTGAGGTTTTTGCTGGTCTGTTTTTCTCCCATTTCTTCACCTAAGTTTTTTCTGTGAATATATTGTTGTTTCAAAAGTTCAAGGATGCAGTCTATACACATGCAAGGATGAAAAGTGTGTATAGACTCTCTGGGATAGTTGTGGGTATTAATCACATAATTGTACACTAATCAATAAAATTATTCTGTGATCCTTTGTCCAGAACCTGAAATTTAATAACAGTGCTGGAATGTGATGGAACTGTATAAGTCCCAGCTCCTTTTGTTAGGCTGTCTCACCCACAGTTTGAGAATAGTCACTCTCTGTTAGTTTTATGAGGGTGGAGCTTAAGAAAACCCTTCCTGGTTTGGATAAATAAGTCATCCCCCCCCCCTTTGCCCAGGGAAAGAGAGCCATCTTTAGTTTACGGTTATTACCACCAAGGAATCTTGGAAGCAAGACGTGTCTGTAGTTGGTCCCAGTGAGATCCATGCTTGGACAATCAATTTCAAGCTAAGGAAAGTTTATTAGGACATCCTGCAGCACATAGAATCTTAACCAATTCAACATAGTTTGTGGTAACCACAAAAATGAAGTTTCCAGAGTATAACAACTACTTTCAAAATAAGGACTGCACAATTCAACAGGAAACAATACTTTCATACCAGGAACAAAAAAAAAATCAAATTTTGGTACATAGTGTTATTGAAGTCCTTGAATGTGGTTCATACTCATGAACCCAAAATAATTTTTGCTTCTTCTGCACCCAGAAGAACCTGAATGCAATATCCAACTCTATTATTATAGATGTCTGGGACAAAACTATTTCCCTGGATAGCTGAAATACTAGGGATACACTGTGTTGGTGTAACTATACTGCTATAGGTAGCAGAAGAAAAGTCAACATCCATTCTGGAGAAACAAGCTACTTGGAGCTGATAGATCTTGTCTAGCTTCTCTTGCCATCACTGTAGGACCATAGCAAAGGTAGCGCTCTAAGGATTTCAGTCGATGGGTCCATTGAACCCTTTACTTGGCAGAGTTGCAAATAAGTTATTGGATATCAAGTGTTGACAGGTTTAGTACTTTCTCGAAGGTGAGTGTAACTCCTCAGAGATATTCCGTGACCTTATCATCTCGTTGAATACATGACAAAATCACACTGTACTTGAAATGTACAGTCCAGCGTATTCCTTTGCACATCTCCTATGAAGTCTCATTCAGTTAAGTGGAACTCATTCTTTAGGAATGCAGTCTTTGGGTGAAATCGTACACATCGTTATAAAGATGATAGTGATGGTATAAAAGAAGAATCTTCTTAATTTTAATTAATTTTAAATGAAAGTTTGCCAAACAGTCTTAATATTTCCATTTCAATTCAAATTCTTACTAATAATTTAATTAATTTCTCCCAGTCTGGAAAATGGCAGCACTTATATAATTAAATTATCATGGCGTGTGGTGTGTTTCTTGTTGTTGTTGTTGAATGTACCGTGTTTCCCCGAAAGTAAGACAGCGTCTTACTTTCTTTTCCCCCCCAAAAGTCCCCTACGTCTTACTTTCGGGTACGTCTTATATAACCCAAGACGCCCTCGTCGCCACGCACGCCGCCGCCGCCACGCCGCCGCAACCGGAGGTGTGCCGCGCACACCTGCGGCACACCTCCGCGGCACACCTCTTCGCCAGGGCTCCAGGCAAGGGAGGGGAAAGGAGCCAGGGGCGGGAGGAAGCGGCGACGCGTCGTCAGACACTGCGATCCTCACCACGCCCTTGGCTCCTTTCCCCCCTTGCTTGAGGAAAGAAGGGAGAGGGAAAGGAGCCAGGGGCGTGGTGAGGATCTAGCGTCACAGTGACGCGTCCGCCGCTTGTTCGCCCTGGCTCTCCCCCACCCTTGGAAGGGAGGAGGAAGAGAGCCAGGGGCGGAGAGAAGCGATGACGCGTCACTGCGGCGGCGGCGGGGCGGCGGGACGAGGTACGTCTTATATACGGGGTATGGCTTATATAAGCCGACCCCCCAGACACCCCCGATATGTCTTACAATCGGGGGTGTCTTACTTTCGGGGAAACACGGTAATAAGTTGGGAACTGATTATTCCTCTCAGAATACATTGGGCCTGCTAAAAGTTCATGTGTCTAATCCCAATTAGATTAAGCTCATTGAAGACATTATATTATTATTGACTTACATCTTTGAAATTGATAAAATCGGTTTGTTCTAGTTAGGATAACACCTGAATTTAAGGAAATTGTTTTACAGAATTGATAGCAAATTTAATTATAATGGTGATTAATCATTTCTTAAGTAAATTGCAAAAAGTTGCTTATTTGTTTATTTGAAATACGTCTCACCATTTTTCAGCTTACAAATATACATATGCAACATGTCCATTGTATTACTAATTCTTAGTTTTGTGGACCATTGTTTTGAGTTTCAATGCTTGCTGTTTTATTTTCTTATGTTTTATTTAATTGTGTTTTCATCTGAATTGTTATATTTTACTATGCTTTTATTTTAATTGTGTTTTTGCTTCAATTGATTGTTTTGCTTTGATGTCTTATGAGTATTTTGACCCATATGTAAGCCGCCCCAAGATGGTGGCGGAGTATAAGAATGTTGTTGTTGTTGTTGTTGTTGTTATATGTTAGTGAAAAGAAGATAATTCCTGTTATGTAAAAATGAAGAAATATAGGAACCATGTATTCACTTTTTAAAATGTATATATTCTGTGTATATTATATATTTAAAACAGAGATACATATGTTGTGCTGAGCAAAAGCATTGTATTTCTTATGTGAATATAAGTAAAATACAGTATAAAACACTATGTAAGAGTAGTATTTATTAAGGGATGCAATTTGCCAGGGGGGGGAAACGGTCCTTCTTTTACTGATATTTAATCTTCTGAACCGGGAATGTGGCACAGCTGGCTGGGAGTCAGCTGCATAAGATCTCTAATGACCAGAAGGTCATGAGTTTGAGGCCTGCCCGGTTCAGGGTGAGCTCTTGACCAATTGTGTAGCTCGTTGTCCGTCTATATATGTTGTATGTATATAACATATACATACACAGCAGTGGCCCCAAGGGTGGGGCCTCCCCTTGGCTCCTCCCTCCTAAAGCGACATGCCGGGCAGCCTCAGAAGCGAGCGAAATCACCGCTTCTGAGGCCGGGCAGCGTGACGCTTTAGGAGAGAGGGAGGAGCCAAGGGGAGCCCCCCATGGCTCCGCCCTCCCTCCTAAAGCATCATGCCAGGCGGCCTCAGAAGCGGGTGAATATCCTGTCTTTTAAAATATATTTTTATACTGATTTCTAGTCTGCTTTTAAATAACTGTTTACTGGGGAGTTGTCCTTCTCCTCTTAGGGCGCTTGTGCCCGATTTGTGCTGGTCTGTGACCGTAATAAAGTTTTGAGTCAGCTGCATAATATCGCTAATGGCCAGAAGGTCATGAGTTCGAGGCCTGTCCGGGTCAGGGTGAGCTCTTGACCAATTGTGTAGCTCGTTGTCCGTCTATATATGTTGTATGTCTATGGCATTGAATATTTGCCTGTATATGTGCATTGTGATCTGCCCTGAGTCCAGGCCCGGATCAGGCCCTTTTGGCGCCCTAGGCCAAAGGGTCTGCCTCCGCCCCCGGCTCTGCCCCTCCCCGCCCCCAGCTCCGCCCCACCCCGCCTCTTCCTCCTCACCAGCGCGAGGAGGAGGAGGAGGAGGAGGAAGGAAAGCCCCACCCCCGGAGCCGATGCTGTGCATGCGCGGCAGTGGCCCCAAGGGTGGGGCCTCCTCTTGGCTCCTCCCTCCCTCCTAAAGCGACATGCCGGGCGGCCTCAGAAGCGGGTGAATATCCTGCCTTTTAAAATATATTTTTATACTGATTTCTAGTCTGCTTTTAAATAACTGTTTACTGGGGAGTTGTCCTTCTCCTCTTAGGGCGCTTGTGCCCGCTTTGTGCTGGTCTGTGACCGTAATAAAGTTTTGAGTCAGCTGCATAATATCGCTAATGGCCAGAAGGTCATGAGTTCGAGGCCTGTCCGAGTCAGGGTGAGCTCTTGACCAATTGTGTAGCTCGTTGTCCGTCTATATATGTTGTATGTCTATGGCATTGAATGTTTGCCTGTATATGTGCATTGTGATCTGCCCTGAGTCCAGGCCCGGATCAGGCCCTTTTGGCGCCCTAGGCCAAAGGGTCTGCCTCCGCCCCCGGCTCCGTCCCTCCCCGCCCCCAGCTCCGCCCCACCCCACCTCTTCCTCCTCACCAGCGAGGAGGAGGAGGAAGGAAAGCCCCACCTCCAGAGCCGATGCCGCACATGCGCGGCAGTGGCCCCAAGGGTTGGGCCTCCTCTTGGCTCCTCCCTCCCTCCTAAAGCGTCATGCCGGGCGGCCTCAGAAGGGGGGAAATCGCCGCTTCTGAGGCCGGCGTGAGGCTTTAGGAGGGAGGGGAAAGCCAAGGGGAGCCTCCCCATGGCTCTGCCCTCCCTCCTAAAGCGTCATGCTGGCCTCAGAAGTGGTGATTTTGCCCGCTTCTGAGGCCGCCCAGCGTGATGCTTTAGGAGGGAGGGCGGAGCCATGGGGAGCAGAGCAAAGGGGGCGGCGGCCGTGGATGGCGCTTGCACCGCCGCGCACATGCGCACTTTGTTTTCAATTTTTTTTGGAATTTTTTTTGGAATTTTTTTGGAATTTTTTTTGGATTATTTTTTGGGGGGTCCCGATCCACTGCCCCCCCAATCATGCCACCCTAGGCCATGGCCTAGGGTGGCCTTATGAGTAATCCGGGCCTGCCTGAGTCCCCTGCGGGTTGAGAAGGGCGGAATATAAATGATGCAAATAAATAAATAAATAAATAATAAACTTTATGTCCATTCTAAATTTGCTTCTTGTTTATTCCTTGGAAAGGTTCTGCCTGGAAATATAATAAGATTCCAGACACTGAGTTATTAGAAGTATCGTAATCAAGCAGAGCAGCCATTTATTTCCGAGAAAGCGCGGCACCCTTAATTCAAAATGTTTGCTTGATCAGTCAGACTTTAAAAGGTGATCAGATCTGGTATGTAAATATCTGAACTGGATGGCCAAGGAAATTAGCATAATTTCATAGTGGTCACCTTCCTTTGGAAGCAAAGAACTCTTCATTCAGTTTGTTTCAAGTACGTGTGACTCTGGGCAAGAGTAATTCAATTCTCTGTCCTGCATGAAAGGTGGAATAGGGGTGACAGTTAAGACGAGAGCTTGGCTCTCCAACACATTTGAGAAGAGCAGGGTAGCTTAAGGTCATTTCCCCTTCAATGGTCTCCATGGGAGAATCCCTCCTCTGCTTGCCAATACCCAGCAACTGGTGTCCAGTCACTCAAACCAAAGCAATACAGAGTTCCCTGGCAGGAGGCAGACCTTGCCTCAAGTAGGGCAGGTCTGCTTAAATTAGAAAGATATTTGAACTTCAAGCTCTCTGGGCTATCAGTTAAAGTGACTTAGGACTTTGTCACATTAGGAAATACTCAGTTTCTGAGACTGTTTGAGAATGATTTTGAACGGGTCATAGAATAGAACCATGGAATCATAGAGTTGGAAGAGACCTCATGGGCCACCCAGTCCAACCCCCTGCCAAGAAGCAGGAAAATTGCATTAAAAGCACCCCTGACAGATGGCCATCCAGCTTCTGTTTAAAAGCTTCCAAAGAAGGAGCCTCCACGAGACTCTGGGGCAGAGAGTTCCACTGATGAACAGCTCTCACAGTCAGGAAGTTCTTCCTAATGTTCAGGTGGAATCTCTTTTCTTGTAGTTTGAAGCCATTGTTCCACATCCTAGTCTCCAGGGCAGCAGAAAGCAAGCTTGCTCCCTCCTCCCTATGATCCCATCGCATGATGTTTGCCCCATCCCATCAGTATTCCATTGGAATCTGTCTGCAAAGCATTGCAGAAATTGATTATCTGCAGACAGAATTCTAATTGTGTTTTTTGAAATACTATGGATTCTTCCATTGCTAAAATGCTGTTTGTGTGAGTGATAGGAAAATCTGTATGCATCCCATCAGCAATTATACTTTTTCAAAGATCATAGAGTGATGGAGGGGGTGTTTTGAATGGATTGGTAGGAGCCAGCCTTCTGTGGTGTGATGAGTCAAAGCACAATATTTTCAAATTATAAGAATTGTAATAATCAGGTGTGATGAGGAAAGTATGGTTTTCCTCAGTACAGTATGCATCAAGTCCTAAAATAATGTGGGATGCATACTTATATAAACTGATTATATCCCAGTGAGATAAGGTCCGTTAGACATACTTGTCACTTCAGACTTTCACAGAGCATCTTCCTTATTGATCAGTAAAAGGTTGGGGGCTTGAATACGTAAATTCATCTTTGGTTTTGTATTTTTTCAGGGCTTTGCTAAACTTCCCCTAGGAGTTTTTATTGCAACTTACATTTTATTAGTTAGCTGCATAAGATCTCTACTGACCAGAAGGTCATGAGTTCGAGGCCTGCCTGGGTCGGGGTGAGCTCTTGACCAATTGTGTAGCTCGTTACCTGTCTATATATGTTGTATGTCTATGGCATTGAATGTTTGCCTGTATATGTACATTGTGATCTGCCCTGAGTCCCCTGCAGGGTGAGAAGGGCGGAATAAAAATGATGTAAATAAATAAATAAATAAATAAATAAAAACATCAGCACACTCTGTGAAAAATGATAAATGTCATGAGAATATTTTTCACTTTCAACAAACAGACCCCAAGTGCTACATTTTTTTGTGCAGTCTCCAGTGCGATTTGGTTTTGTGCAGTGTTACTTTGTTTGCAAAACAAAGATATTTGCATTTTTCACCAAAAAAAAGACCCAAGGTGCAATTGCAAAATGTACAAAAACACTCATAATCTGCTTTAGCTAGAAGATATTCAAAATTATTTGTTCCTGCATATGAGACCCCAAAAAGGGGAAAAATGTACACCTCTAACTGCTAGGAAGGTTTGGTTGCTAATGTTCCGGATCATTATCTTGTAGTTTTTGTCTAATGAATAGCATTCTTTGCCATGCACAAATTGCTTTATAACTCTTTACATTACCTGTATTTTACTTTTAAAAAAACTTTTTTCAATGCTGCAAGCTGATTAATGAAACATGAATTCATCAGAATTTTAATCAAACAATCAATTAGCTGTTCTCTAGGTCCTTGCATATTAATTTCACAGTTTATGGTCAAAACTCAGCTTTACATGTTTGATTTACTGTAGAACTTGAACTAAAAAGTGGTTTCAGTTTCTTTTATTTCTTTTTTCTGTTTTGCAAAGTTACATCTCCAAGAGAAGCATGACAAACCAACACATTCCCACACAAACTTTTAAAGCAAAATAAAATAAAATATTGGAATCTTCATATCTCAATGCTAAATATGTTGCAAGTTGCTTCTGGTGTGAGAGAATCAGCCATCTATAAAAAATATTGCCCAGGGGACACCCGGATGTCTGAAGACATCTTGCCCTTGTGCGTTGCTACTCTGCTGCTGAATGAGCATGCCCAGCATGGAACACATCTCCCCACGCTAAAACAGTGGATGTGGCTCTTAATGAGACATGCCGCATTATCACAGGATGTCTACGCCCTATACCACTGGAGAAATTACCCTGCTTAGCCGGTATTGCACCACCTGACATCCTCTGGGAAGTAGCAGCCAATAATGAAAGGACCAAGGTAGTGACATGTCCGGATATCAGCCAGTATGCCAACGCCTTAAATCAAGAAACAGTTTCTAAGTTCTACAGAGATACGCACAGGAACTCCTCAGCAAGTGTCTAAACGTAGCAGGCTAAAATCTGGAACCTCAGGCCATGGCTGATACTAAATGAGAGACTCTCCCCTGGGCACACAGAAGACTGGGTGACTTGCAACAGACTGCGCTCTGGCACCAAGAGATGCAGAGCCAACCTTAAGAAATAGGGCTACAAAGTGGAGTCCACGACATGCGAGTGTGGAGAAAAGCAAACCACAGGCCACCTATTACAATACAACCTGAGCCCTGGCACACTCACAATGGAGGACCTTCTTATAGCAACAACAGTCACTCCAAGTAGCCAGCTACTGGTCAAAAGACATTTAATATCATGCCAAGATTTTTAAACTTTGTGTTTTTTAAATACATTACAGCTGTACACTCGGTTCACTTCTAAAAGGATAAATAAAAAAAATGCTAAAACAAAAAATAAAATGGAAACAAAAACCTCTTTAGACCACTTAACTCCAACTGTCCCCACCAATTTATACGAGGGGCTGCTGATAAGTCTTTGGCTTTGTGTTGGTTTTTTTTTGTTTCAATGGTAACCTACATCACATTAAAGCCTTATGTATCTAATATATGTTTTCAAAAGTTGGTGTTTGTAGCTTATGGTAACAGTGATCTAGGCACATGTAAAAACAAAATGGTGGAATCTAAAGCGATATTCACAACAAAGGAGAGCAGAGGAGTGACAAATTTCTTGTTTCTGCAAGGAAAGTTCATGAAGGATATTCATGGTGATATGTTACAGACATCAGGGGATCAATGCCCTTCATATTCTATAGTTAAATACTGGGTTGCCAAATTTAAAATGGGCCACTTCAGCACCAGTGATGAGGAACGTCCTGGACAACCAAGAGTGGTGGTTGTTCCGGAGATTGTCGATGCTGTGCACAACCTCATACTGGAGAATCGGTGAATTTCAGCTAAAGGAGTAGCAGACATCATGGGGATTTCACATGAACATGTTTGTGTCATTATCCAGAAACATTTTAACATGAAGAAGGTATCTGCAAAGTGGGTCCCCAAATGTTTGACAATAGATCAGAAAAGCATGTGAGTGAAATCTTCCTGATCCATTTATCAGTGTTTCCAGACTGATAAGAACTTCCTGAATTGACTGGTCACTATGGATGAGACCTGCATTTATTTGTATGTCCCTGAAACCAAGGAGCAGTCAAAAGAGTGGAGGCACAGTGGTTCTCCTCGTGCAAAGAAGTTCAGGGTGCAAAAATCATCCACTAAGGTGATGGTGTCTGTGTTCTGGAACAAGGAGGCCGTGCTGCTAGTGGACTACCTTCAAAATGGTTCCACCATCAACGCAAGGTATTACATTGAACTTTTGGCCCAATTGAAGGCAGCTTTGAAAGTCAAAAGGCACGGCAAGCTGTCCAAAGGAATCCCGGGCGGCCCAGCCACAAGATCTCCATCTTCGGTTATGCAGCAGATGAACAGATTTTTTATAATCGGCAAAAACAGAAAGATTTTAATAACTTGGATCTCTTTTTATGTGAGGAGTGTTTGTTTTATTTTATTTGCTGGAACATTTAAAAGTTCACTCTATTTTATTTTCTGGAGCATTGACAAGTTAACTGAACTAGATGGTGAACAAGGCTTCTGCTTACAGTTGAGCGCAGGATTTGTGCCAGGAAGAGGATGGAGGAGCAAGTAGAATAGTACGACTTCGGCCCCTTCCACACAGCTGTGTAAAATCCACATTGAACTGAGATATATGGCAGTGTGGACTCAGATAATCTAGTTCAAAGCAGATATTGTGGATTATCTGCCTTGATATTCTGGGTTACGTGGCTGTGTGGAAGGCCCTTTATTGCTAAGGGAGAGATGTATGATTGTAAGATAACTGACTGAATATCCAAACCAAAAAGATAAAGGGCCAGATCTGAGCGCGTCACCAATAAACAGTCACAATGCAATAATATTTGCTATATTATTGCATTGCGACTGTTTATTGGTGACGCACTCAGATCTGGCCCTTTATCTTTTCGGTTTAGCATTGTGTATTACTATTGATTCCTGTAAGCATATTGCGCGTTGAGTATTGAATATCCAAACCAACCCGAGTCCCAAAGCTACACAGTAGGAGCTGCCACAGACACTTCTCTCAAGCCACACTGATAAAAATGTAAATGTTTCCAAACAGAAAGCACACAACCTGGATTAGGAATAAATATCGACTCCCCCCTCCATTTTTTTCCTTTTGGAAGAATCCACTGCAACTCAATAGGTTATATCACGATCACTACCCGAATTAGCAAAGTCCATAACTTTGATCAAGAAGCAAGTTAATTGGACTGACTAATCTTTAATACCACAACATTACTGAATTCATTGGAGTCTGAATGTTTTCCGGCTCGGCAACTCCAGGGCAAGAATGACAAATATTTTTCAAGAGTGAATGACTCTTGTCGGAGCAGTGCTGTGTCATATCTATATACTTGCTGTCAGCAAACCTAGGAAGTTACTTGTCTTTAAATAAATTGCGAGTTGTTGGGGTTTGTGGTTTGCTTTGTTTTGCTCAATCGGTGTTTCTTTTTAAAAAAAATATTATTTGCATGTCAGAGCTATTCGTCACTGCTTTTCAGTGTAAGGTAATGAGGGTTTCGGGCTATAACTCATGACTGGGTATACATTTGGGTCCCCTATATCCAGTTTTTATACTCACTGATTTAACTATCCATTGCTTGAAATTTCAAAACAAAAAAACTAGGTTTGGCTATTTTATATTTTAATATGCCATTGCATATAAAAGGATTTGAGCACCCATGAATTTTGGTTAAAAAATGTCAGTCCAGGAACCAAATCTCAACAGACACCAGGGGCTCACTGTATTTTGACAAAGGTCTTCATCAGATGGTCTTTGGGCTTCATTATATGCAGAAACCGAACCGCACGGGAGTCCCCCGAAGGCCATTACACAATGTAAGGTCATTTCCGGTGGGATTCCATGTTGCTCCATTTCCAAAGTGCATGGAAACTGAGCTCAAAGATCTCTATCAGGAGGCAGGTGTCGATCAACTCTTGATAGAGAAAGATGGAGTAAAGCAGCAGAAAGATGGGGGAAGATGGAGAAGGAATGGTTAGCCATCTCAGAAGACTGGGAAAGATGGGAGGAAAAGGGGTAATACATCCTCATAGTCCCCGCTTTCCCTCGCTTTCCCCCTGTTCATCTGATGAAGTCCTCCTCTTTCCTCTTAGTGGAGTGCAGCTAAGAAGAGCAGTGGAGAACAATCACAGCCAAAAATGGAGAGAGACATGGGTGGGGAAAAGCACAAATTGCTCTAGAGAGCCTTAGGCTATCTTGTGATTAAATAAAAATAGTTCTGAAATGTTCCTGATCCTTTCTGTTTTTCTCCAATTTGCCCAAATGAGGGAGATTGTTTCTGCTACCAAAAAAGAGAGCCAGTGTGAGCACATGAAGTGGCCGGCCTTGTTGTGCTGGCTGCTTTATCAGCACATAGTGTGTACTTGAGCTGGCAAGGGTAAGAGAAGATTTAAAGGAGGATGTTGCTATGCATACCTTAAGCCAGCTTCAGCGTAAGATTGCAACTAAGTGGTTGGCGACCTGAGAAACAGAGTGGGGACGACAACAGAATGAGGGAGTTGCTGCTTCTGCACACATGCTCAAAAACATTGTTGAGGTTTTTTTGCACCATTTGTCATACAAATGTGGCAAATCCTTCCCATCTCTTCTTGAATTGTGTTGGGAAGGTGTATCCAACCTATTTGAGTGGAGAGGAATGTGAGGGAAGAATAACTTGCTATTTTCTCAGCTTTTCCAAGCTGTGACATCAGAATTGGCCACTTGGGTGGCTCAGAGAACACATTCTTGTGTTTTTCAAAGGCAAAATACCAACAATAATACGGTAGTAACTCATTCGTCCACAAGTTACCTTTCCAGACTACAGTCACAATAACAGCGATTTGTTGGATATCTGGGAATCTGATAAACTACAACTGGCTCTCTGTATCCACAGATTCTACATCTTTGGATTCAACCAGCCATGGCTCAACAATATCAGAGGGAAAATTCCAAAAAAGAAAAGATTTATCTTTGCCACACAATGAACACCACACTGATGTATACCTTCATTAGCTTCTTGTTATTTCACAAGTCCTTAGGCTCTCTTCAGCACTTGTTTGAGTTATTCATCATTTTACTACCCTTTGGGATGGAATGGCTTGAACATTTATGGATTTTAGTATCCATGGGTGGGACCTGGAACCAAACCCGAGTAGATAACCAAGGCACACTGTAGTTTTTTTTTAAGCAGCATCCCAGGCTCTGGCTATTAATGGGGAAAGTCTCTCTGACAGTTGTCTAAATCAGTGTTTCCCAACCAGCAGACTCGCCCCACGTCTTCCTCCCTCCCCTCCACAGTGCTCTCTGGATATAGGTGAACTACAACTCCAAAACTCAAGGTCAATGCCCACCAAACTATTATAGTATTTTCTCTTGGTTATGGGAGTTCTGTGTGGGAAGTTTGTGTCTTTCTGCCATTTCTGCCAGGATATCTATGTTGTGTTCATTGAAACAGGTCCAGGTTTCACACTGAGTGTATAAATACATTTAAAAACATATTCACTATATGTATTACTGTGTTAGAGTGTCATTTTGTGTCATTTTGGTTGGCGGTGTGCCCCAGGATTTTGCAAATGTAAAAAATGTGCCGCGGCTCAAAAAAGGTTGAAAAACACTGGTCTAAATGGTTGTGGATAACTGAAAGTCAGTTGATGCATTAGTAACTAATGGTTGGTATTCAGTGGGTAGGGAAAGCCAGGCTACACCTCAGGGAAAATGCAGACCTTTCTACTTCTGATACCTTCAGACAAGAGGATATATACAGTGGCAACAGTAAATAAGAACATGCCACTCATGCAACAAAACAGAAAGTGTGAGGATTCCTGCTTCAAATGCTTTTTAAAAAGAGGGTAGAGCTGGATGGGGAAGTATTTCTGTGCTGCCAGAATGCAAGCTGCACATTTAACGCATCAAGACATCAAAAGCAGTGTTGCCATTCATAGGAAGCAGGGACTTCTGGCAGAGATACGACTTGGCTGTGGCTGCTGCTAACAGTTTTGAGCAGCACATGCCCTCCAGAACGTTAAGCTGTGAGGATGAAAATATTCAGCAGTATTCCTGTTTGTTTAATGATAAATTTCTAAGCATGATATCTCAGTGCTGGTTTTGTGGAAACAGAATTGCTTGGCAGAATAAGTATGAAGAATTTATTGTACCAACGGTGTTATCTTAGGGGGCTCTCAGAGGCATAAGAACCAAGAGGTTCCGCCATGGCAACCAGAAAAGCAAAGCTCAAGTGGATTTGATGTCATTAGGAAATCTGTGAAATGCATTTTTCCCCAAATGGGTAAATCAGATTCCTTCGGTTGGACTACCCCACACAGAATAAGCTGTAAGATAAGCGTTCCAAACTGGAAATCCTCTTACGGCATCTTTATTTTGAATTCAATGTTGCCTACCTCTTCTTTCTCAGTTACATTTCAGGATCTACTGGCTGATGTTTCTTCATAACAGAGCAGGGCAGTGGCTTTGCCATTTTCTTGTTTGGCACGAGTTAAAGAATGTTGTTTATATTGCTGAAGATTCCATCACACAGTAAGAACTAAAGAGGTGTCGTCGTGTTCATGAATCTGCATTTGTGCAAACATGTCTTTGTGTACAAAAGAAGAAAGTATGGGGTTTTAAGGTCATGTGGAAAACATGTCAATAAAACTACTGGCTTTTTTAATCCACTTTTCGGATGTGAAGTAGACTAATTCAGTTTGTCATAATCTAGGCTGGGGCTTCCTAAACTTTTTCCATTTGTGACTCCTTTCTGCCAAGAGTTTTTTTAATATGATCCCAGTTGTGTAGGTATATAAAATAGGCATGAAATTCAAACATTTACTGACAATAAGCCAGCATTTGCAAGGCTTGCTAAACATGCTGATTTTCCTCTTTCTGAATTACAACAAAATCATTTTCTGCAGAGTCCATTGTAAACACTGCATATTGTGGCTAACACATTTTTGGCAATGGGTGGCATTCAGAAAGCTTTTCCTTTTGTCAAATTTTCCATGACCCCAACATTGAGTTAAGGCGACCCCATTAGGGGTCAGGATGCACAGCTTAAGAAGCAATGATCTAGGCTACTTATGAACCATAGCTTAGTGTTTTTAATTCCCAGCTATGTGTGAGTGGGAGCCCCCGGGGGCACAGTGGGTTAAACTGCTGAGCTGCTGAACTTGTTGACCGAAAGGTCGCAAGTTCGAATCCAGGGAGTGGCATGAGCTTCTGCTTTCAACCCCAGCTTATGCCAACCTAGCAGTTCAAAAACATGCAAATGTGAGATCAATAGGTACCACTCCGGCGGGAAGGTAACGGCACACCATACATGCCGGCCACATGACCTTGGAGGTGTCTACGGACACGAAGAAATGGAGATGAGCACCAACCCCCAGAGTTGGACACAACTGGACTTAATGTCAAGGGAAACCTTGACATGTGTGAGTTGGAAGTTGGAATCTACATTGAATGCTAAGCAGTGGTTAAGATGGGAAAGAAAACAAATGGGAAAAAATATTTGTGAACCAGTCTGTAGTGTTCAGTTTACCCTTGTCTGCTAAGTAAAATTCTCATTCTCCAGTGACCAGTGAGTGCACGTGGCTTCACTTTGTGTTGTAATCTCCTTTCAAAATAGATCCAATAAATGTTGCAATTCCAGAATATCTATGCTATGGGTTTATTTGCTGTGTTCCTATTCCTTGGATTAAAGGGATAAATTTGATATGTAAACTGTGACCACCCAACGTAAAACTGGAATAGTTACTGATGTGTGAGAGAGAGACTGAGAGAGAGAGAACGGTAAAGAGAAAGAGAAGAACTCCTAGAAGCTTGGTTTCATCTGTGTATTTTGTTAACTCAATTGAAGTGCTTCTACTTCCTCCTTAAAAAGAGTGTCTTTCAGAGATAACTAATGAGACTGTCCCTGCCCTCAGGCAGATAATCTAAACAGTGCAGAAGTGAACCTGGCGTGGGAGGGGTTGGATAAAAAAGAATTTGATGGGTGTGATTGGAGAGAATCCAATGGAGCTAGGACACTTGCAGTGGGCAGTTACAAAGAGGGAGGGTGAAAAGACAGAGGAGAGAATAACACTATGTAACACTATTTTTGTCCTTGGGTTATAAATGTCATTTCCTAATTGGTTCTATCACAAAACATGGGAAAGGTTCATTAAATTTTTAAAAAATTGTAGTAAAAGTAGTAAAGTTTATTGATAAGTCCACTGACCGTATGTATCAACAGTAAAAGACAAAAACAGGAAAATACACAAATAGATACTAATCACTGTCCTAAAACTCCTATAATAGTGAACATACATTAAAACACAATTAAAACTTGATTAAGTTAAAAGTTAAACATAATTAAAATATCATTGTTACAGTGTCAAGGAAAAACTTCATACCACAGAAATTGAGGATGAAGGTTAAAACAGGGATTAAAATAGACCAGCTATTGCACAATCCCAATCCCATTCAGATATCTGCGTCACCCCTACAGTTTACCCCAATCGTCTACAAATATGCAGTTCTCCGCTGTGTTGCTTTGTGTAGAAAAAGGGCCGTTTGGTGTGTTATCTTAGCATTCTGGCCAGCCATTAAGAATGTAGTTTTGATATGGGGATCCCAGTGAGTCTTCTGTGTAATGAATGGTCCGAGGTATTGATTTCTCTCTTTCTTGTACAAAATACAACTAAACAGTACATGTGTAATATCCTCTACCTCTGTCACCCCACAGATACAAAAACGTTCATTATATGGAACCTGGTTAAATCTTCCATGTTTCACCCTTGTATCCGTCTGTTCAAATCTGGTTCTAGTGAATAACCTCCTGAGATGTTTAGGCATTTTTGTCTTAAGGTATTCAGCTGTTTGAAAAGTTTGTTTAAAGCAGCTTAGCCATTTCAGTGAGCTGGTTTTACTGAGGGTAGCAATGTCTTTCTGAGCCTCTATATCCTGTATTTGTTGTGCCACTATTTTTGGATCTAGTTCTTTTAGGAGATTTGGATATAGAATTGGAAGTCCACAACTCCTAATGTATTTTGTCAGTTGAGCTTGCCAAGAGGACTGATGTTGATTTTTGGTCTGCTCTAACAGGCACAGTTTGGGTAGTCTATCATTTGCCATGGCATTTAGTTTTATCCAATATTTATATGTCCTACTTTTGGATAAACCATCAACTGTGTATACTCCCATTTCTGCTCTCACTGCTGCAGCTGGGGTCCTTTTATCCACTCCCAGAAAGTTACGGAGGTGCTGTGCTTGAGATTGCTCTAATAATGATACCTGGTTTAGTCCCCAGACTTCTGCTCCGTACAGGAGCACGGGGGTAACCTTGGCCTTATATACTTTAAGAACCGGGTCTAAGGATCCTGGTTGACTATGATTAAGCAGTTGATTTGCCCTTACTCTCGCTCTGGCTGAGCTCCTTTGATGGTGTAGGAGCCAGGAACCGGTCTCGGAAAAAACAACTCCTAGGTACATAAAAGTGCAAACTTGCTCTATTGGTTCACCATCCAAAACCCATCTATGACACATTTTGCTACAGTTTTTCAATGGACAACCCATAGAGTCTCAACCAATTCAACATAGTTTGTGGCAACCACAAAAACGAAGTTTCTAGAGTAGAACAACTACTTTCAAAGTAAGTTCCACACAATTAAACAGGAATAACACTCTCAAAGAAGGAACAGAAAGTTTGTCAGATTTTATTACATATGTTTCAAACGTGTGTTTTCAAGTCACCTATTGATTTATGGCACCCCCACAAATTTCATAGGGATTCCTAAAAAAGAAATACACAGAGGTGGTTTACTGTTCCCTTCTGAACTATAGCCTAAGCACTTGTTATCCCAGGATCAGACAGGATCTGATGCTTTCTAAGTATTTAGTCAATTAAGCATTATGTTTACCAGAAGAATTTACATATTAGCCTGCTTATATATATGTCTTACATTTGTCTGAACTATTTTGGTTCTCTCATTTGTAAAATCTGTTCCAGACCTTTGAAAGTAATACATCAACTTTCTTTATTCAAACATAATCCATTCTTGAACCCACGTATCCTGGAAATATTGCATTGTGACAACATGGCACAAAAGGAAAAAGAGTATACAGGGAGAAAGAAATCAATATGCACACAATTTCTTTGTTACATCCATATAATTAGGGGAAATTTTTGGACTGGGTCTGGTTTCTAGCAACCAAGTGAGATAGAAATAATTCAAGCAGAGGAGAAGCCAAAAGGTGTCAGTTCCACAGCAAGTGAATGGAATTGACCATGGAGTTGACCATTCCCTGCATTTCTTTTCTTTCTCATTTCAGTCTTATAAGAATGGCAGCTGCCGGGTGGACCATTGGTGGTGGGAGGAATCTGCTGGACCTCGTTTCTTATAATTGCCAATGGTTACTGTTTCACTATTTTTCTTCTAATACAACCACGCAGTAGTGGGATTCATGGAATCAAAATGCCTTGCTTCCTAGACTGCCAGAACACTTGTTCCAATCAGAAACATGGCAGACTGAGAGCATGGATCTTATTAGGTATCATTTAGGTAGCTGAATTACTATGGCCGAAAACCCTGTGCAATGGCTTCAGAATTTGCTCCTCAGTAGCATCTCTATTCTGCCTAGTTAAGCATCTGTAACCTGATTCTATAGTCCTATTTTTGGAAATCTAATACTTGGCTAGTATTCAGACTTTTATTACTTCTGGAACGTGGTGACACCTCTTTAACTTGGTCCATATCTGGCCTAGATTCACTGCTAGTCTTTGTTCCCCCAGACTGACAAATCAGTTAATAGGAGGGAATTTCTACATCTGAAGTGAGGACATATCAGAATTAGTAAAGCTTCTGACAAAGAATATACATCTTTCTTTTCTCTTTTTCCTCTTTGTCTAATTGGAAAGTTTTTAAAGTAGCATTGGCATTAGCATAATGATGAAAGAGGGTTGGGGAAAGATAGATGTTGGCTGTCCGATTGCAGCAGCATTTCTGCAATAAACAATGTGATAAAGATTAAACTGGAAAAGAATGGGATTCAAATGAAGGACTACAATTTTCATATTTTCAGTCTAAAGAATATTTCTTTGCTAAAAGCACGGGGCTGCACATCCAAGACTTTCAATTTCAAAGGAAAGGAAAGGAAAGTAGTTTTGGAAGGGGCATTGTGTCCTGTATGTAAACAATCAATGGAATGTAGGATGCCATCAAAACAAGTTATGTATTCCCTGTGATCTGTCCAAAGTACTGAAAGACCTGCCTCTTGCCATTCTTACCTTTTTTCACTATGTTTCTGGGTCAGATGCACAGCCAGAGTCTATGTATTAGCTTCTCTTCCCAGCTAGATGCAGTCTTTCCAATGAAGTTTTCTGAATCAGTGTCTCAAATCACCCCGTGAACATGGTCTAAAAATCAAGATTTCGG
Source organism: Anolis apletophallus (assembly GCA_030556195.1). Lineage (NCBI taxonomy): Eukaryota > Metazoa > Chordata > Lepidosauria > Squamata > Anolidae > Anolis > Anolis apletophallus. Next base: position 94,268,420 of record JARBWK010000008.1, read on the forward strand.
ACTTCCGGGGAAGGCAAAATGGCGGCCGCAAGCAGGACCTAGGAGCTCCTCCTGACCTCCAGGTACCTGACCCTTTTACCCTAGGCAGGGGACCCAAGGGACCCCACGAACCGACGGGGAAGAGGTTGGTTCGTTGGTTGGCCTCCTCCCGCGACGCCGGCCGAGGTGTCTCCCCCTCAAGGGGTGGCAACGGAGCCGACGCGCTAGGGAGTGGAGGACGAAACCGCCGGGAAAGGGACGACGCGAAAGCGACGGAACGGCCGACCGTCTTCTTTTTAACTTGAGAGAGAGAAAGGAGCTCAAAGAGAGTCAAGACACCGAGCAGAAGGGAAGAGGTTCAGCAGAGTTTGCCCGCCGGCCAGAGACAACAGATGGCAAAGCAATAAAGGTTTCCTCTGTTTACACTCTCTCTAACACCCTCCCGAAACAACAATAAAGGCAAGTAGGCTATCCTTAATACCTTTGGTTGAAAGGCAGAAGACTTCAGGGGGCCCCCCCCCGGTCCGAAAAGAGGGTGGCCAGCGACGGAGGGGATGTCCTTAAAGGGGACTGTGGTAGAAATAAAGAGGGAGGACGCGCCACCCGAACGCGCCCAGCGCTAACCTGCGTCACTCTATAGCGTCGTAATCAAAGAGGCGGCCGCAAGCGCCTGTGAGAGGCGCAGGCGCAGGAGCCGAAGAGAATCTAGATACGATAGAGGAAGGACGCGGGAGTGCAAGAAAGCAAAGGACGTAAGTTACGTAAACGACGGTGGAAAGAGCGCTGGTGGCGGCCCCAAGAGGTTAAAAGGGGCACTACAACCTAAGAATACAAGAAGAGAAGACTTGGGCTAGGGGATTTTTACCACTTTATGTGAAAGAAAGAGGAAGAGAAGATGGACAAATTTACAAATATTACTAAGGCAACTAAATCCGCTGCAGCGACGCCAACAAGGAGGAACTCTCTCCCAGGGAGGTTTCAGGGAGGGATCTAATCGCTGAAATTCACAAGATGAAGGAAGACCTACAGGGTCAAATTAGGAGAATAGTGAAGTAATGCAAAATAAAATGTAGGAAATGTTCAAGGAAGAACTGTGCAATATGAAATAGGAACTGTATGAGGATTTTAGGGAAGAGCTATCAGTGATTATAAAGGAGTTTGTGGGAATGCAACAGGAGATAAAGACAATAAATTAGGAGGACACTATAACCAAGAAGCTGCAAAAGAAAACGGAAGAAAGAGACTAAGCTAGAAGAATTAAGTGAAAGGATGGCGAGACAACAGGAAAGAGCAGCAATAAAAGAAACGGAATTACAGCTTAGGTATAGAAATATAGAAGAAGGAACCCCATCTGAATTAAAAGAAATAGTTGCGAAGATCTCGGCAGAAATTGCAGCCTCCTCAACCGAGCAATTGCTTCAGGACATTGACCGGGCACAAAGGATAAACTCCAACTATGCGAAAAAAAACAAATTCCCAAGAGATGTGGTGGTGACCTTTAATAAGAGAGCTGTTAGGGATGAAATACTACAAAATAAATCCAAGAATCCTCCAAAATTTAAAGGACGAGAGGTAATAATCCTGAAAGAATTTACCTCCTTATCCCTCTCCAAAAGGAAGAACTACTATGCCCTCACGGATGAGCTGAAAAGGAACCAAATAAAATTTAAATGGGAAAGGACTGAGGGTTTCTCGCTTTTTTTCAAAGAGACAAAGAGATGGATAACATCTGAAGAAAAGGCAAAGGAGTTCCAAATTGAATTAAAGGCCTATTTAGAGGCAAAGAGGAAAGAAAGGGCAGGTTACAAGGAAAGTCAAAAGAGAAGGGACCAAGAGGTGATCCGGGAGCGAGTCGGCGGCAGGAGGCTAAGGACAACAAGGAGTATAATAAACAGGATAAGAAAAGACAAAGACCGAACTCCTCGGAGGATAAGGAGGACTCTTCTGTGGGAATGAATGAGGAAGTAGAAGAGTTGATTGACCTAGGTGATGGGGGTGACAATATTTTTCAATAATGTAAATGGATTAAACTCTGCCAATAAACGGAATTTGATTTTAAACCAGATTAAAAAAGGAAATTATGATTTAGTGGCTTTACAGGAGACCCACACTTTACAAAAACATGCGGCACATCTAACTAGAAAAGATCTGGGCAGGGACTTCCACTCCTTAGCCACAGAAAAGAAGAGAGGAGTGATAATATACACAAGAGACTCTTTAAATGCGTCGCTAGCTTTTAAGGACCAAGAAGGGAGAGTGGTAGCGGTGAAATTTAAGTTGAATCAGAAGGAGATATTGGTTTGTAACATATACGCACCTACGGGAGCAAAAGGCAAATTTATTCGTATGCTTAAAAAAAAAATCCAAGAACAAACCTTCGATGAGCTTATAGTACTGGGAGACTTTAACGGTGTCCTAGATACGAATTTGGACAGATCTAAGAGAAAGACCAGGGGGGGTAACCCGGGGTCTGGAAAATTACCGCAATCTTTTTTAAATTTAAAGAAAGATAATAACCTTCAGGACGTTTGGAGAGTTAGGAACCCAACGGAACGGGATTATACTTTTTTTTCTCATCGCCACTCATCTTGGTCCAGAATCGACATGGCTTGGGTCTCAAGTCAGTTGGCCACGGAGGTAGAGAAAGTGAAAATATTGACGAGAATCCACACCGACCATTGCCCAATAGTTCTGTCACTCTATAATAAAAATACCCACAGAAGATGGAAACTCAATGAGAGTATACTGAGGACGGAAGAGGAAATCGAGATGAATAAAAAACTCCTGAAGGAGTACTTTGAAATTAATCAAACAGGACAAGTAAAAATTGAAACAGTGTGGGATGCCAGTAAGGCAGTCATGCGCGGACATTTCCTGCAGCAAGGGGCGCGGAAGAATAGAAAAAGGATGGAAAAAGAAAATGGTTTGAAGGAGGAGCTGAGACAGAAAGAGCAACTATTAAAGCTAAATCCGAGAGATAAAAGGATACAATGGGAATTAGAGCTGGTAAAAAGAGAAATCAATTCCCTCCAAACAGAGCAGATGGTGAAGAACCTAAAAAGACTGAAGATGAACTACCTACTCCACGTAAACAAACCGGGAAGGCTTTTATCGAGGAAATTAAAAGCTAGAAGACAGAGACAAATCATAGGAAGGTTGATCAAGGGTGAGACTCAGATATTTAGACAAGAGGAAATAGCTGAACAATTTAAAGACTTCTATGAAACACTCTATAGAAAAGAAGATATAAGAATGGAGGAGGTAGTACAATATTTAATGAATCAAAAAATAGAAAAACTTGATGAGACACAGAGAGAAGGACTAAACCGACCTATTATGGAAGGGGAGATAAAAGAGGCAATAAAAAAGCTCTCAAGCAATAAGACCCCAGGACCGGACGGGATGACTGCAATTTATTATAAGCTTTTTCAGAAAGAACTACTCCCGCACTTGAAAGATCTGATGAACCAAGCCATGTCCCAAGCACGGATACCGAATTCATGGAGGGAGGCGAATATTACGTTTATTTACAAAGAGGGAACAGACCCATTATGTGTTAAGAATTATCGCCCGATCTCCCTCTTAAATAATGATTATAAACTTTTTGCTTTGGTGATTGCAGCGAGGTTGAAGCCCTTTCTAAGTGGAGTGATACATGAAGATCAAGCCGGATTTTTGCCAGGCAGACATTTGAGAAACAACATAAGAACCATGATCAATACGGTTGAGTATTATGAGAAGCACAATCAAAAAGAGGTCGGACTGCTCTTCCTGGACGCCGAAAAGGCGTTCGACAACGCAAATTGGGATTTTTTAATACAGCTAATGAAGGAAAAGGACATGGGATTCCAATTCCTTAATGCGATACAGGCGATACATTCCAACCAGTCGGCGATTCTTTTAATTAATGGTCAGGAGGCAGGAAAAATTAAGATACAGAAAGGTACAAGGCAGGGGTGCCCTTTGTCACCCCTGCTATTTATATTAACACTGGAACCCCTCCTGGAAGCCATCCGAGAAGACACAAACTTAAAAGGTTTGAAAATACGGAAAGAGGAATATAAGGTGAAAGCCTTTGCCGACGATATCGCCTGTATCATCGAGAACCCAATAGACACAATAATAAAATGGCTTGAGAAAATTGAAGCATTCGGATCTGTGGCAGGTCTAAAAATAAACAAAAATAAAACTAAAATACTGACAAAGAATATGAGAGAGGAAAGAAGGGAAATGCTCCAGAAGATAGCGAACCTGGAGGTGACTAAAAGAGTGAAATACCTGGGAATTGTACTCACATCGAACAACAATCAGCTTTTAAAAAACAACTACGAGAAGACATGGACCGATATTAAGAAGAAATTGCAGAAATGGAAACATCTAGGCCTGAGTTTAACAGGCAGAATTGCAATAATCAAGATGGAGGTACTCCCCAGAATGCTGTTCCTTTTTCAAACTATTCCAGTAATTAGAACAAATTTTTATTTTAGATCATGGAAATCGGATGTATTGAAGTTTATTTGGGAAGAAAAAAAAAGGCAAGAATTAATTATAAAGTATTAACAGATAAAAAAGAAAGAGGAGGACTAGCGCTCCCAAACCTTCAATTATATTTTGAGGCCGCGGCCTTAACTTGGGTGACCGATTGGGCATCCTTAGAGAACAAAAAAACCATTATGTTAGAAGGGGCAGACCTGAGAAGGGGCTGGCATGCATACCTTTGGTATGACAAAACAGGAATAGAGAAGAATTTCTCGAATCACTTTACGAGAGCCGCCCTTCTCAAAGTGTGGAAGAAATATAAAGATCGTTTCTATCAGAAAACGCCTCAGTGGATTTCCCCGATGGAGGCCAAACATGTGAAAGAGGTCCCACCGGAAAAATGGTTCACCTATAAACAACTTATCATCAAACAAAAAGAAGGTTGGAGGCTTAAATCGCTCGAGGAACTGCGGGAGCAAGGAATGGAGCTATCTTGGTTTCATTATGCCCAGACAAAAGAACTGTTTAAACAGGATGAGAAAAAACAATTTGAAACGAAACCCACTACTTGGGACAAAGTGCTGGGGACAGGAAAGAAACAAATAACCTATCTTTATAATCAGTTGCTTGAGTGGGACACTGAGGAAGAATTGATCAAGGGGACGATGATTAAGTGGGCCCAGGAATTAGGCCACTCGATATTATTAAAGGACTGGGAACTCCTCTGGAGGAAAAAAACTTAAATATTCGGGCTTTACGAACATTGAGGAGAGCTGGCAAAAGATGTTCTTCCACTGGTACCTCACCCCGTCGAAACTGGCACGCTTTTATAAAAATCTAAGTGACCGCTGCTGGAAATGTGGAGAGGAGAAGGGAACCTTCCTCCACTGTTGGTGGAGGTGTAGGAAGATTAAGAAATTTTGGAGAGAGGTGCATTTGCACGTACAAGGGATGCTCAAGAAAAAGTTTGACCTGAAGCCGGAATATTATCTTCTAAATATACTAGACTTTGAAATAGAGGATAACGACGATAGGATACTTTTTTGTATCGCGGCAGCTGCAAGGATTGAGATAGCTAGAATGTGGAAGAACACAGATGCCCCCACGAGCATGGACTGGCTACTAAAAGTAAGGGAATTAATGGACTTAGACACCCTCAAAAGTTTGGCGATGAACCTGAAACACAAACAAAGAACGGATTGGAGCCAAATAGGAGCCTATATAAAAGACTTTAGTCTAACAAGACAAAAGAATAGGAAGTGCTAGAGAAAGAAAGCATACAGAGGAAGGATGGCCGGATGGGCATGAGGGCGCGAGCCCACTTAGATGGACCAAAGGGAAGTCCGGATAACCAAGATATGGATGGAACCTACATCCCGAACTGGAAGATACTACTTTCATCTTTCTACCCCTACCTCTCCCTACCCCATTGTTCCTCCCCTTCCTACCCCCACACTTCCCGAATCCCAACCTTCCCTCTGCATCACCCCTACCATCTTTTTTACTATATGTATAAAAGCTTCACAATAAAAATTGAATAATAAAAAAATAAAAATCAAGATTTTATTTTGTTGGAAGGTGTGATTAATTTCTAGCTTCTTGTTCCCATGTAAGTTCAAAAGAAATCTGAACAAAAAGCTCGAACCAAGAAGTGACATTTATATACCTCTGAACCATGATATAAGCTGTGGACTACTCTGTACGGTATGCTTTCATGACTTAAGGGGCTCACGTCCTTCAAAATACACAAGAATTCTTTCCAATTAAAATATTTTGATCCAGACAGTACTCACAGGGGCAGTTCTATTCAAGCCCTACATATGTCTGGTGTACCTAAGAACTCTACACAATCATTGTTCCAGTTATATAAACAGCTGTAATAGTGTTTAACCACTTGTTGTTGCAGGCTCCTTTCATAACTTTCCTGGTTAACACAGAGCAGATCTGGGGCTCAAGTATATGATTCTTTGTTACCTCCCTGGTAAAAAATTCATAAATGCTAGAATATGGTTTGAAAAACTGAAGTGTTTACCTTAACCTAACCTTTCAACCACCCCAAATCATACACTCAGAATTTTAGGATCATTCCTCCTGAAATTGCCTCATGATTTATGTTGAAATGAGATATTGTCAGGCATAGTACCCCATATGCCAGTCATATCAATACAAGCCGACAAAGATTCTGCGTGGATGTGCTCCACAACAACCTTTCAGATCATATGTCCCAGAGAGTGTCTCATATTTTATAAGACACCATGTGAGGGCCAGCCTTCTTAAGAGATTGCTATGAAATATATATTTAAGACGGAGTGGGGGAGATTTTGTTGTATTTTAAAAATGTATGTCACAGCACATTTATTAGATTTTAATATTTTTTTTAATTTGCCATTAAGCCTCAGTGTGCTCAGTCTGCCTCCCTCCCCATTACTATTATTGGACTAAATGCACGCCACACTTTTTTCCTTAATTTTTGATAAGTGTATTAAAAAATAGGATCTTTGTGTCTCTTACAATGTATGTATTTATGATCTACTTTAGCTATCCTCTTTGATACCATACTTCATCTGATGGCTGTGAAAAAGCCAATCTTAATTCAAACTAAAATAAATTGAAGCTACTCTGCAAGTTCCAATCACAGGATTCCAGGGGAACATGTAGTTTGACTCTTAGAAACATACATAAACAAAAGAGAGAGCACTCCTCCTGTTTCTCCCTTTGGAAATAGTCCAAGGCCTTGCCATGTATAGCCATGTTCTTCTAGACTTGCAAATTCATCTTCCTCTGTAATGCCAAGTTAGTTTCTGTTGTTAGGATAAACGGAGGACGCAAATGTCAAAAGCTGAGGTCTGTTTTCCAAGGAACGAGGAACGTGAGATAGCAAGCAGGAAAAAAATCAAGTGGAAAAAAGTGTGGTTGAATTGTAAATAAAGTCTCAGAAAGATTGCGTAGAGTTGTTATTCTGGAGAAAACATGGTCACACTTTTTAGAAACCTTATTTGGCATTCAGGATTCAACAGTAAACTTTTTGGGCCAATATTTCTGCTCGGGATTCTTTGTAAATGTGTGCTTTGTCACAAAGATTCTGTGTCCGGTCAATAGCACTCATATTTTTTTACTTTCTATTGTTTCAGAATTATGACTATACCACAGTGTGTTCTGGCAGTAATTAATAAGAGTTTGATACCCCATCTTTACAAGTAACAGGCATTTTACTGCATTCACACCACATTCATTCAATGACAATTGTGTTGTTGTTGTATGCAAGCAAGTAATTTCTGACCTATGGTGAATGTTATTGTGGTGTTTTATTGACAGAATTTGAACAAATTCTGTGAATTGGCCATGCCATCCTCTGAAGCACACATTACAAACAACACACCCATCCCTCCACACTCCCACCACACTCCACACTCCCACCACACTCCACCCCCACCCCCCAATGTCACATCAGTGTGAAGCCCTGGAGTTCAATAGCTCTAGGATAAAAGCTGTCTCTCAGGCTGTTTGTCCTTGCCTTTGTCCCGGCTGCCCCAAAGTTCTTTCCAAGTGCACACATTTAGTAACTTTGCTTGATATAGCTGCAAAGAGGCAAAAGGAAAGTGAGGAAAGCTGGACCCAGAGCTCTCCCTCCTTTGCAGGCCCTCTTTGCCTTGGCTCAGTCCTCACTGCAATTGCATATCTACCAAATTAATAGTCAGGAAATTATGGAGACAGCAAGTAGGAAAGTGTTTGGTCCCTGCTGTTTGCTTCCTAATAATAATTATCATCACCATTGTCATCATCATCAATTTTTGTATCCCGCCACCATCTCCCTGCGGGGACTTGGGTGACTTACACGGGGACTAATCCCAGTCAAACAGAGTTAAAATATACACAGTAAAATACATATGCAGCATCATAAAACATAATTAAAACATAATTCATCATAAAACAACCAGTAGCCGAGCATAATGGGCATTTTCGAGTTAAGGGGCAAGGGAAGGCTTGTGTAATATAACTGCCCAGATAAGGGCTGATGGTAAAGTGCGAGAGGTAGATGATAAGTAAGGCTGAAAGTCAGATAAATACAGTACAACTCCAGGGCAGGGACAATAGTAAAGTGCAAGAGTCAAGAATGAAGTTATGGCTAGAAGGGCAAGAAGTTATGGCTAAAAAGGCCAAATTCATTTACTGTACCAATTAATCAAAGGCACATTGAAACAACCATGTTTTTAGATTTTTACGGAAAGTGGACAAGGTGGGCACTAATCTAATCTCCCTAGGTAGAGAGTTGCAGAGTCGGGGGGCCACCACCAAGGAGGACTTTTCCCTTGTCCCCACCAACCGCACCTGTGTCGGAGGTGGGAGCAAGAAGGGCCTTCCCAGCAGATCTTAGAGCTCACACAGGTTTGTAGGGGGAGATACAATTGCAAAGATAGGTTCAATCCAAATTGTTTAGGACTTTGTAGGTAATAACCTGCACCTTGAATTGGGACCAGAAAGTTATCGGCAGCCAGTGGAGCTGTTTTAATAGGGGGGTTGTCTACTCCCTATAAGTCGCTCCAGTTAGTAGCCTAGCTGCAGACATTTGTACCAATTGCAATTTCCACGCCGTCTTCAAAATCAGTCTCACGTAGAGTGCGTTGCAGTAATCCCATCTGGAGGTAACTAAGGCGTGGACCACCATGGCCAAGTCAGACTTCTCAAGGAACAGTCGCAGCTGACGCACGAGTTTTAATTATGCAAAGGCCCACCTGGCCACCACCGACACCTGAGCATCAAACGTCAGTGCTGAGTCCAGAAGGACCCCCAGACTGCGGACATTCCTTCTTGTCACCCATATGCTATACATATTGCAACATATGAAGAGAGTTTATGGAGCATTTACATGAGTGGCTGCTCTCCATACAGCCTGCATTGTGTTTTTTTATTATGTGTATCTATGATGCAGTAAAGTATTTCAGGTGCATCCAGGCAATCATTATGTATTTTGATTATTTGTGCAATGTGCTCTTTTTTAAGGCAGTGCTTTTCCTCTGTTCTTCCCAACACTCGCATTTCCCTTTTTGTGCACAATGTGAGGCCAGACCGCAACAGTATTATGCCAGGCACTCTTTAATCTGAATAATGAGCTTTCTGGCAAAGGTTTTTGAAGTGCTTTGGATGTATTCTAATTGGCAGCAGAGTTAGTCTAAAGCAGTTTGGAGTGGGAAGAGTGGGTTGTTTTTGCTGTTCGTGCTTTCACTCTCCTGTGTTCACTAGGATTGTTTGCTACCTACTTTACCTTCACACAGCTGTACTGCATACGTGCATTTCCTGTTTTATTATTTATAGTTCTTGTTTGATTGTTGCAAGCTTATATTTAGCACAGGTACCCAGAGCAATATCCAGAAGATGCCAGAATTTGGTGATGGTGGGGAACTATCCTCTCATACCCTTAACAATGCTTTATAGACCTATGATTATGGCTGTTGCATTACATGTTAGCTGTTGCTCTGGGATCGCAGTCCCAACTGTGATGTATCTCAGGAATTATTATGAAACTCCAAATTACTTCCTGCCAACGTAATAGAGCAACAGACTGTAGTTAAAGGAAGAGAAACGGAGAAGTTACTCGGGTCTAATGCACCACCAAATCTAATGTGCACTTCGATTTTCAAATCCCTGAAACACAAAAAAGTGTGTGCTGTCGAATGTAATGTGCAGCAGCAAAAATGCACTCTTTGTAATTTGGCCAAAAAGTGTGCATTACTGTTGCTGCCTGTTCATAATTCCTTCATTATAAGCAATTGTGTTAGAACACCAAAGCTTCCAGCAATTGAAAAGAAAGCCTTATGGTGTATCTATACTGTAGAATGAATTCACGTTAATTACCATGGTTCAATGCTATGGAATCCCGGGGGCTGTAGTTTGACAAGGTCTTGAGTCTTCTCTGCCAAAGAATGATGATGCCTCACCAAACTATAAAGGCCAGGATTGCATAGCATTGATGCCTGGCTGTTTAATTAGAGAAGACGTCCCTCAAAGAAGAGCTCCAGGTACAGCTCCTGAAGCATCTTCCCCTTTGCTTTGGCTCAACACTAACACCCCAATTTTGGCAACCTCATTTAGCCAAAAAAGAGTGTTCATTAGATTCAAATAAATATGGTATATCGTGCTCAACTACACATCTAAGGATGTCAGAGGATGGATAGAGGGGAGCTAAGGGTGTTATCAAATTTCTGTAACTATGTTTTATAGACACATTGTTTAGATCATGGTACGTTATTACACTTGCAAAAGTACCTACATGTGCTTTTGTTACATATTATATTTTGTAATTGGAATGTGTTGCTTACTGCTGTCTGATTCACTTCAATTATGGGCTAACTTTGTTAATTCTGTTTTAACTGTAAATGTTGATTTTGTGGTTTATGGTTTTAATGCTTGGTTGATGTATTGTAAACCGTTCTGAGACAAATCGGAAAGACGGTATACAAATTGAAACAATAAATAAATAAAATAAATAAATAAATTTATGCTGACTTAATGAATGACAGGTCTCAAAGGCTCCCTGTCATTAATAGTCCTGGTCAGGTGAGTGATTGATTGAGTGATTGATTGATTGATTCAATCCACTTACAGTGTTGTCTCCTTCATTTTCTGTTTACCTCCCATGTTATTGTTGTTTCACGCTTCTAGTTGTTTCTGATTTATAGCAACCCTCAAGTAAACCTAATAAATTGAGGGGATTTTTGGAGGGTTGCCCATGTCTTCCTCTGGGACTGAGAGAGTATGACTTTCCTAAGGTCACCTAGTAGGTTTCCATGACTGAGGAAGGATTTGAATTCTGGTCTCCAGGGTCCTAGTCCAACACCAAAACCATTACACCTAGTTTTCTCTTATATGTATTAGTCATTTTGTCAGTTCACACCATCCATAAAACTCTCTTCCAAAGCCCCACTTAAAATGCATTGATTCTCTTCCTATCGTCTTTCTTCACTGTTCAACATTTACAACATTTCAATAGAAATCAGACATACAATGGTGTGCATGATCCTGACTTCAATGTTCAATAATATCTTTGCATTCAGGGATTTTGTCCAGTCCCTTCTTAGATGCCCTTCCAAGCCCTAGATTTCCTCTGATTTCTTGACACAGTATGTCACTTCTGGTAGATGTAATGAATGAGTTACAATGATGTAAGATGTGCCAAGTCTATGGAATGTTTGCATCTCAACCTCTTATTGTTTCTCAATGAGTAAGAGTCCTGTGTGATGGTATCTTTCTACTTAGTATTTAAATCATCCATTCCTGTCTCCCCTGTAGTGGTCCTTAAACATGGATGATATCAGTGTGAACATAACTATGCCTCCAGAGAGAAAGAAAAACTAAAACTTAGAAATATTCTTAAAGCTAAATGCATATACGTATAACACAACCACTATTTTAATAATGTGTGCTGCTGCTGTAGGCAAGTCATAGTTCCCCTCCATTCCATTCCTTACATAAAACAAAATGAGATTCTATATAACAACATTTAGCATTACCAGTGACAGCTGGTGGTTTCCAGTTAAGCAGAATGATAAATCCACTAGAGGTATTCATCTGAATGTTGAGAGAGAGCTAACCAAGGTTCTGAACCTATTTAGGAGCCAGGGTTCAGAACCTTGGATAGCTCCTTAAAGATGAAGTAAATTTTGAATTGAACTTGCCACTCTCCGGACATAGAAGACCCCAGTAATCACCAAACAACACTAGAGTAGCATAGATACTGCTGTAATATTGCAGAAAAAAGTGTAACAACTTGTGCAATCTCTGAGAAAATACTATGGTTTGAATAATTAACCCAGTGAAAAGTCACAAGAGGAATCCTGCTAGAGGTTTTGAAAAAATAAGAGCTGAGAATCAGTATGTTTTGACTATCCAAATGGTTATCTAGAATGCCTACATTTCTTCTAGTATTATGAAAATAAGATATCTTTAAACTATTCTTGAGGCTGATTTCCAAGATTATGTATTACTCTTTCTTACATTTTACCCATTGCATTAGTTTATTACAAAAAAGAAGCAGAGATGTTTTATTTCTGACAGGTCATTGTAGTACACTGCTCGAAAAAGGTAGTTAAATTACATTGTGGCTAAATGTTGAGATGGGCAAACCCCAGCAGTCATGTTAGAATATTCCCCTTTTAACAGAAGTGTAAATAAGAAATTTGAATTAAATGCCATGGCAGGAGGTTGCAGGAATTAGAAAAAGCCACATCTTCTAAAATCATTCCTCAATACAATTCTAGGTGATCTATTTTCAGACATACCAGTATGTTGATGTTTTGTATTCCTCTTTTAAGACAGCAATTTACAGGCTGGAGCCAAACTCACAGCATTTTCCAATGCAAGTTTGCTTGAGTTTAATGGGCCTCATTCCCAGGATAGTGGGAAGATTGGATTAATGAACTAGGATGTTATTTTTAAAGGATTGTTGTTCTTATATTGTATTTGTGTTTGTTTACTGTGCCAACCTAAAAACCAGAGTTATAGAATAGCTCCAAGAATGTAGTGAATCTATAAAATAAATGCAAAACATGTGTAGGAGTTCATCTCTGTCGATTGTATTTGTTCTCTGTTGAAATCAGGAGGATAGATTACTTAAATTTTGCTGATATTATTGCGGGGTTGGTATGCCACTAGCAGTAATTCAGGCTGGATTATCCCTTATTTGTTCTTGTTCCTTTCATTGAGAACTACACTGAATATTTTCTGCTCCAATGCTCCCAAAGCATGGCAAGGACAGGAAAGAGAGGGGGATAGTTTACTGTAGTAAAAGTTATTTTTCTGTGACAGAAAACAATTTCTATTTTCATTTGTTTTTGTTTTTCTTCCAGGCTCATATTTGGCACTCTGTATCCTGCGTATTACTCTTACAAAGCTGTAAAGTCAAAGGATATTAAAGAATATGTAAGTAATATTTCTGGGAGTATCCTGTGGCAGAAGCCATAGGATTAAGATGTAACTAGGCTTCTGTTTGCAAGATGCCATTTAATGATTTTCACTGGGAAATTTAGAGAGAAAAAAACTTGAATGCTTCAGTTTCAGATGTTAAGTTGTGCATTTTTCTTATTGCCAAATAATCAGTCTACGAACATCTTCTGCATTGTGCCCTGAATATGATGCATCTGAAAAAAATACCTTTCTAATAGTAATTTCTGTATTAGTTAACTCACAAGTGATTCTAACACACATATGAAACAAAATGTGTAGATGTCCATTTTCCCATTGATTATTCCATAACATCTGGTAGACTAAATGTTGATCTTGCTAATTTTTTTTCTAAATAGTGGAATACCTAGATGGGCAAGTTGGGAAATGCACTTCAATACACGACAAAGTAATCACTATTGCAACTTCTATACACACTACTAAACCGCAATGTTTAAAGGGGCAGTGTCAAAGGAATACCAAGACATAGCATATATAGATAAAAACCACTATATTGTATGGCAGTATATGCTCAATAGCAGAACAATATTACAAACAGTACAATGTAATGCAAATAATAACATGTGATTAATAAAAAGTATGAGCAACTTAGTGAAGTCCTGGGTATGATGACCCATGGACTCAGCGACTGAGTCAATAGGGAACAGTAGGTGGCAGGGCTGGTGGCTGCTATGGGGGCAGGCAACGGCTGTAAGCTGACGACGCCAAGATGGCCGTTTCAACCGCTTCCTCAGGGCTGATCACTTCTGACCGCTCCTCCCCAGTATTGTAGTAGACCAATTTAGACTCAAAGTCAAACTTGAAAGATTTCGGCGTCAAGTTTTACAGACGCTCTTGTAGCCGGAGATAACTCACAAGAGCGATCTGTATTGAAACGCTGAAACGCGAAATCTCTCGCTTTGACTTTGAGTCTAAATTGGTCTACTACAATACTGGGGAGGAGCGGTCAGAAGTGATCAGCGACCGGAGGAAGCGGTTACGCGAAACGGCCATCTTGGCGTTGTCAGCTTACCTCCAGCCGTTGGCGCCTGCCCACCATAGCAGCCACCAGCCCTGCCACCTACCAAGGTTCCCTACTGACTCAGTCGCAGGTCCATGGGTCATCATACCCAGGACTTCACTAAGGGTTACTCAGTGCCAAGTGGAATACTCCTTCGCCCAACCATGTATATGGGCTTGTGATTTATGCTCATACTGTGTATTAATCACATGATTGATTATTTGCATTACATTGTACTGTTTGTAATATTGTTCTGCTATTGAGCATATACTGCCATACAATATAGTGGTTTTTATCTATATATGCTATGTCTTGGTATTCCTTTGACACTGCCCCTTTAAACATTGTGGTTTAGTAGTGTGTATACAAGTTGGGAAATGGCCCAATAAATAATAGGAAAGGAAGATCCCATGAATCGGTCGCAGTGAGGGAAGGGCAGAGACTCTCATAGCAGACAATGCCTCTAGTCCTAATTCACTCTCTGGTTCACTTTCAACCTCTTGGCATTATTATTCTTATTATTGATTTTATTTCTATCTTGCCTTTTTCCCATAGGGACTCAAGTCGGCTAACTGCCCTCTGATTCCCCAAATCTTACTTTTCTCAATTCAAGAGAGACTGGGGAAAGTCCTTTTCTCTGCTTCATTTTTAAAAATGTTATCTCTACATACATAGACAGATGTACTGACATACACACACAGTGATAAGAAGAGCTGGGCCAGGCAACTTTGCCTCACTTTTTGCTTTTCCCACTGTGGCTCAAAAGGAGCAAGTCAGATTTGATGGCCTCAAAAATAAGAATGAGAAATAGAGTCAGAAAGAAAAGGTTCCTTTGAGTGTCTTCCTCTCCCTTCCTGCCCTCTCTTGCTATCTTCAAGTATATGAAAATGCAGATAAATGCATGCACACTGAACCTTTTTGAAAATGGCCACATCACACTTGCTGGACGAAAGGGGAGATGGAAGGAAAAGATTATCTTGACTTAATTCCTTTCATTCCCTACTGTCCCTTCTTGATACTTTCAAATATACAATAGTGTGGATATTTACATAAATACCTTGAATATTGATATTTACATAAATACCAATAATGGACAGTGAGGTGGTTAGTCTGTCGCCGCTGGTTAAAAGCCTGGGGGTTCAACTGGACCCTCTGCTGACGATGGAGGCTCAGGTCTCCACCGTGAGCAGAGCAGCGTTTTTCCATCTGAGCCAGACGAGGCGGCTGGTGCCCTACCTTTCCGGTGATGACCTAGCCGCGGTAATCCAGGCCTCGAGACTGGACCACTGTAAAGCCCTTTACATTGGCCTTCCTTTGTCGGTAATCTGGAAACTGAAGATGGTGCAAAACGCTGCGGCTCGACTGCTGGCTGGGGTGACACTAACATGCCACATCACACCAGTCCTCCAGCGTTTGCACTGGCTTCCCATCGAGTACCAGACTGCCTTCAAAGTACTGGTGTTAACCTTTAAGGCCTTGCATGATCTGGGGCCAGTGTATCTGAAGGACCGCCTCTCCATGCACATTCCCCAGAGACCACTACGGTCCATGGACCAAAACCTATTGGAGGTTCCATCACTCAAGATTTGCCGATTGTCATCGACTCGGCAGCGCACCTTTTCTGTAGTAGCGCCTACCCTGTGGAACGCCCTCCTGGCAGAGCCATGAGCAATAATGGAGTTACAGGCCTTTCGGAGGGCCTGTAAGACCAACCTGTTTCGCCAGGCGTTTAATCTCTAAGGTTGTGCTTTCCATTCTGGTCCTAATCTGTTTTTATTCTGTTTTTAACTACGTTGTGTTGTGTATTTATTGTTGTGAACCACCCTGAGCCTTTTTGGGAAAGGTGGTATATAAATCAAAATAATTAAATAAATAAATAAATAAATAAATAAATAAATAAATGGCAATATCATTATTGGCAGAGATTAATGCCTGGGTCTGACAAGCCTCAAAACCAGTTCCTTCCCTAAACAACCACATTCTTCAATTTCATCCTTATTGCAGTTTCGGGTACAGATTATACCTTTTTTACCAAGAAACTACAGAATAATTTTTTTAAAAAAATCACATTAAAAAGTGTTTATTATGTGTTCAAACAAGACCAGGACCAAGGCAATAACAAATTATTTTGCAGGTGGTTTCAGGCCGATTTAAGAGCCAACCTGATGTGCACACCCCTTTTGTAATTATTTTCCAAAACACTTAAATATTTCTGGTTTCACTTGTGACAGTTTCTTGAAATCCACTTGAATAGAAAACGGTTATGAATATTTTAAAAGATTCATTATGAACCTCACTTAATTGCACATCACAGTTAGAGTGAGAATGATATAGTCACCTCTTGACTGTCATCTGATGCAGAAAGCACCCATTTAATAGAAACATTTCATTTTATAGTTACTCTCCATGCAAGGTGACATTTTAAATGATAGTTTATGGAACTGCGTGTTTTCTGAACTAGAGCTGATTAAAAATAACCTTGAAATAGTGACACAGAGGGTGTCCCTGCAAACGTGATGGTGATATTGACAACGCAAAGACAGATGGATACCAGACAGCCAAGCTGAAATTGATAAGAGCTAAAAATTCTCTGTCCTGTACAGGAGGGGATCATGCAACACAGAGACACATAAATAGAAGGTCTTATGTAATATAAGGATGTCCCTTGTAACTTCTGCATAGTTCCATTACCAGAGAAGCATGGGGTTAATTGGGGTTATATGACACATTCCAGCATATCAGTGCACATAGAATATACAGCTCCGAATCACCTGGGACATAAATCAGAGCTATAACAGTTAACCCCTCTCTGTAAGCACCCCACAGAGTGAGGAAATTGGCTATAGTCTTCAACTTGAAAGCCTAATTTGTGCTGTCTCAGCACACAGATGCAGAGTGAACACCTCTTGCTTCTTCCATCTGCATGAGCTAAATATAAAGATAGTCCCAGATGCTTATACAGCTTTTGAAGTCCAGAAATGGTCAAGTAGGTCTCCATCTAGTGATCCACATGGTCAAATGTGCTTGTCAAACATTACTTATATAAATAATGTAAATTATATAAATATTTCATCACTTTATGAAGAGTTCTATGGTTTTATCTATTCTAGTGGATCTATTCTAGGTGAAACTGGATTGAGGCCAGCATTAATTTAGGAACGCTACCATACATACTCATGTACTGTTTTTAATTGAAATGTATGTGTATTATGTGTTAATTTTAATGGTATTTTATGCTGAATGTTATGGTTTTTATATTGTATTTATTTGTATCGGCATCGAATCGTTGCCTTTTTGTTATGCCGCTCTGAGTCCCCCTTCAGGGTAAAGAAGAGCGGGTTAGAAATAATGGAAAAAAATAAATACAAATTAAGAAATTTTAGTAAAATGTTTGACCCCAAAAACCTTGGTTGACTTATCCACAAGTCAATGTCATTACAGAACTATATGTAATTCTTACTTTTTAAAAAAGCACACCACCATCCCTGACAGATATTGAAACAAATACTGCCAGTCTCCTGATGAGTTTGCCCCATTTGGAGGAGTCCACTAAGAAGCAAATGCAGATTCACACATAACCAAGCTGTGCTTTCTTTCTAGGTAAAATGGATGATGTACTGGATTATATTTGCACTCTTCACAACGGCAGAGACGTTCACGGACATTTTTCTTTGCTGGTTGGTATCCAGTTCAGACAGTTCTTTCTTTTATTCATCACTAAAACAGAAATGGGTGGGGTGGGTGTACACGTAGAGAGGGAAACACAATAACACCAGGTGCATGGAGTGCTTGTGGATACTGGGCGTTTCCCTGGTTGGAAATGCCTGATTTGGGTAACACAGTGAGGAAGTACAATGTCAATGGGATGGAAAATGCTGTGCTGGGAAAAACAGCTGCAAAGTGTTTTACGCTTTGGATGTGGTTATGGCTGGGAACTTGTGAAGCCAGCTGCTGTAAACTGCAATACTGGTGAGCAGTTTGCAAAGTACAGTGGGGATATTTAGGAAGGGCTTTCAGGTATTCTGAAGACAAGGTAAAAATGTGCTACTCAACACAATGATAGCATTACATCTATTTCTATCTGAGGCTGAGTCTTGTTCCTTGGGCAAAATAGAGATAATGGGAATGAAATAAGTTAATAAACTGATGCTGAGGGGCAGAACAGAAATGTCCTTTGTTTCCTAACGTCATAATTCATAAGGCAGCAATCTAACTGACATTCCCTGAGGATGGTCATACACAACTTGTGTCCATCATACTGTGAGACTTTTGCCAACATGGCTCAGAAGGTATCCAAGGTCCTTTCTACACTGCCATATAATCCAGTTCAAAGCAAATCATCTGGATTTTATATGGCAATGCTGAAGGGGCCTAAGGCAGACACATTGCTAAGCAGGGGCTGCTGAAACAGCTGAAATCCAGCTGGTGGGAAAGAGGTTTCCATTACCAACAAAACCACGACTACCCTGATTCTGGCTCAAAGTTGAAGCTGGGCAGAACATAGTGGTCCTTCTGCAGCAATCACGTACTGGCCAGAAGTGGGTCTGAGGCCTCTTTGACAGTGCCATAGCAGATAATTCGCATTATCTGCTTTGAAATGGATTATGTGAGTTTACACTGCCACATAATCCAGGTCAAAGCAGATACATAATCTGGATTTTATATGACAGTGTAGAAGAGCATGTCGCGATGAAGATTAGAGTGTGTTCACAGTCATTCATGAAAGCTTTCCCCCTTTGACCAAGGAGCAAACTAAAGTCAGACTTGGCCGCAGTGGTCCACGCTCTGATTACATCCTGTATAGACTACTGCAATGCTCTCTACGTGGGGTTGCCTATGAAGACTGCCCGGAAGCTGCAATTAGTCCAGCGCGCAGCAGCCAGACTATTAACAGGAGCGGGGTACAGGAAGCGCACAACTCCCCTGTTGCGCCAGCTCCACTGACTGCCAATTAGCTTCCGAGCACAATTCAAAGTGCTGGTGTTGACATACAAAACTCTATACGGTTCCAGCCCAGTTTACCTGTCTGAACGTATTCTCCCCTATGAACCGTCAAGAGTGCTAAGATCGTCTGGAGAGGCCCTGCTCTCGGTCCCACCACCTTCGCAGGCGCGTCTGTTGGGGACGAGGGACAGGGCCTTTTCTGTGGTGGCCCCCCGGCTGTGGAATTCCCTCCCAAATGAAATTAGATCCGCCCCCTCCCTCCTGACTTTTAGAAAACGGGTTAAAACGTGGCTGTACAATGAGGCCTTTGCATAATAAAGGAGGAGATTGTGAAGCGACTAAAGTCGCTAACCACTTGATACGGACCGACTATATGGGTTAAGTTGGACTTGATTTTACTTTGGCGAAAGGCTTTTAAAATGTATTTATTGTGTTGTATTTTATTGTAAATTTATGATGCTTTTAGATTTTAAATGTTAGCATTGAATACTTCCTGTTTGCCGGTCTGAGTCCCTCTTCGGAGGTGAAAAGGCCGGGGTATAAAAGTTTTAAATAATAAATAAATAAATAAATACTGTTGTCTTTGCAGCAGACTTTATACAATACACACACACACACACACACACACACAGAGTCTATTTACAGTGGCTGAAGACTGGAATTTTTCTCCAGCCTTCTTTTCCTGATACTTCTAGATAACTGGAGATTTCTTGCTTGCAGCAGGCAAGTTTTATGGTCCAATTCTTCTTGATGCTCCAACCTTCAGCTTCCTCAAGCCACATGCATGCCTGTCAAAACTCCAACGTTCCAACTCCTTCCAGCACCTCAACAATGAGTAACCTTTTTGCTCCTTTATTACCCCAGCACCCTGGTTGTAATTACACAATGCTAGTCAGGTGGTTTGGCTCCTATTGCTTGCTGTCCTGGTCTTTACACTACTTGTTACTTCAGAAATGATAAAAACTCCAACAGAGCAGACAATGTGCTAATAGTGACAACATGATAATTTGGGAAGGAGCCCAAATAAACTGAGAAAGGAAGGAAGGAAGCAGCAAGGTGAATCCCAACAATTGTTCAAACTATGTAAATCTAAGCCTGGGGAGTGCCCAGAATTAGAGTGTCTCTCTGTCATGGTTTGCAGAAGTGTTCAAAGAGTAACCATTGAAATTTGGGAGCCAAGCTTGTGCCGCCATGTAATACAACTGACCCTGGGGTTGAAGAAGTGTTTGGGAGAAAAATGGCAGGTAAAATATAAAACAGTGGAAGGACTGGTGAAAGAGAATACAAGGATAGGAATATTTAAGAAGGAAGCTTAGCAGTTGAAGAAGGAATGCACCTCTTAAGAGTACTATAGTACTGTTAGTGTTATCATGTGCCTCAAGGGCCCCTTCTACAATACCATATAAAATCCAGATTATTTGCTTTGAACTGGATTGGCAGTGTAGATTTATATAATCCAGTTCAGAGGCATCCCCAGTAGTGCAATGGGTTAAACCCTTGTGCTGGCAGGACTGTTGACCAATAGGTCAGCAGTTCGAATCTGGGGAGAGTGGGTTGGGCTCCCTCTGTCAGCTCCAGCTCCTTATGTGAAGACATGAGAGAAGCCTCCCACAAGGATGGTAAAGCAGCAAACAGTTGAGCATCACCTGGGCAACATCCTTGCAGATGGCCAATTCCCTCACACCAGAAGTGACTTGTAGTTTCTCAAGTCGCTCCTGACACGAAAAAAAATTCAGTTCAAAGCAGATAATGTGCATTATCCGATTTGATAATCTGGATTATATGGCAACACACAAGGGGACAAAGTCTTTTGGCAACCCTAAACTGAATCTGAGAGTATGTGACTTGTCAGTGTCATTCAATTGATTTCCATGGCTCAGCAGAGTAGTCTTATGTCATAAATGCATTTAAATTTAATAACAGTGATGTAGTTGAGATTATTTCAAACTGGACTTGTTGCATCTTGGAATTATCTCAGAATTTCTCAATGTTTCAACAGCTTCAGAAGAAATTTGGACTATTTCAAGACAGTCTTATTCACTTTTACTAAGAATAGCAAGCTAACAAATACTTCTCAAAAGAGAAGTGGAGGTGCAGAGGATTGAGATGCATGGTTTGTTCTGTGGACACAGGGCCTTTCCTCCTATACAGATTAGATAGAGTTCTTATCAAAATGTAGCACAAGAGAGCATCATTGGTGCTAAAGGCTCCATATTGGCCAAGGAGACCTTGGCCCCTTCTACAGTGCCATATTATAATGGTTTATCAAATCAGATAATGCACATTATCTGCTTTGAACTGGATTATATGAATCTACACTGCCATATAATCCAGTTCAAAACAGATAACCTGGATTTTATGTGGCAGTGTAGAAGGGACCTTTGGTTTCTAATACATCTTCAAATGTCAAGGGGTGATATGTGGTGGTTACCATAGGAATTGGACATGTTAAATCAAGTCACGGTCCATTCATCATACATGTTCCAGCTGGTTGAATTTGATGACTTGTGTGTGTTTTTTAAAAAGAGATTTAAATTTAGTACTGAATAGTTGATCTTTCTCTAAGATCAGGCACTGTACCCGAGGACTGGAGGGAGGCAAATGTAACTCCGATCTTCAAGAAAGGATCCAGGGGTGATCCAGGAAATTATAGGCCAGTTAGTCTAACCTCAGTTCCAGGCAAAGTGATGGAAACCATTATTAAAGAAAAACTACTAAGCACATAGAAGAACAGGCATTGCTGAAGGAAAATCAACATGGTTTCTGCAAAGGCAAATCATGTCTTACTAACTTGATAGAATTCTTTGAGGGTGTAAATAAACACATAGATAAAGGGGACCCAGTCGATATTGTTTACCTTGACTTTCAAAAGGCTTTTGACAAAGTCCCTCACCAAAGGCTCCTAAATAAGCTCTTCAGCCATGGAATCAGGGGACAGGTCTTGTCCTGGATTGGAACCTGGCTAAACTGTAGGAAACAAAGGGTGGTAATAAATGGACACTTCTCTGGATGGAAAGAGGTGAGAAGTGGCGTACCCCAAGGTTCAGTTTTAGGACCGTTACTTTTTAATTTATTCATAAATGATCTGGATGTAGAAGTAAATTGTGAGGTAGCAAAGTTTGCAGATGACACTAAACTGTTCAGGTAGTTAAAAATGAAACTGACTGTAAAGAGCTCCAGAAAGATCTCTCGAAATTGAGTGAATGGGCAACAAAGTGGCAAATGCATTTTAACCTAAACAAGTGTAAAGTCATGCACATCGGGGGAAAGAACCCCAAATACACTTATCAACTGATGGGATCAAAGCTTTCTGAGACAAACCAGGAAAGGGATCTTGGGGTTTTGGTGGACAGCTCAATGAAGATGTCAACCCAGTGCGCTGCAGCAGTGAAAAAGCAAATTCTATGCTTGGCATGATCAGGAAGGGAATCGAAAATAGGTCGGCAAATGTTGTATTGCCTCTCTACAAATCTATGGTGAGGCCACATCTGGAGTACTGTGTACAATTCTGGTCACCGCACCTCAAGAAGGATATAACGGAACTGGAAAAGGTACAAAGAAGGGCAACAAAAATGATCCAAGGGATGGAGCAGCTCCCTTATGAAACCAGGTTGCAACGCCTTGGTCTTTTCAGCCTTGAAAGATGGCGTTTAAGAGGTGACTTGATCGAAGTGTATAAAATCATGCATGGGATAGAAAAGGTGAATAAAGAAAAAATATTTTCTTTGTCACAAAACACTAGGACTAGAGGGCACTCCCTAAAGCTCCAAGGTAGGAAAGTTAGGACTAATAAAGGGAAATATTTCTTCACCCAGAGGGTCATTGGGTTATGGAACTCACTTCCAGAGGAGGTTGTGACAGCTGTCAGCCTGGACAGCTTCAAGGCAGGATTAGACAGATTCATGGATACCAAGGGAATCAGTAGTTACTGAAATGGACATCCAAGTGCCACCTCTGTGTTGATGGAGGCAGGCAGGATTTTCCCCGGGTACTGGTTGTGGGGGGTCGGGAGCAGGTGAGGGTTTTGCCCTCCTTTCTGCTAGAGATCCCTGTGTACAACTAGTGGGCCACTGTGTGACACAGAATGCTGGACTAGATGGGCTGAGGCCCGATTCAGCATGGCTCTTCTTATGTTCTTATGTTCTTATGAGAGAGCTCCATGTGAACTTATTAGGGAGACTTTGATAAGAGTGCTTTCATTTAAGGTGGCATTACTTAGGGCCCTTCCACACAGCCATATAACCCAAAATATCAAGGCAAAAAAATCCCACAATACCTGCTTTGAACTTGGTTATCCGAGTCCACACTGCCATATTTTCCAGTTAAAAGCAGATAATGTGTGATTTTATTCAGCTGTGTGGAAGGGCCTTAGTGCCTATAACATCAACAAGAAGGGGTTTTATTGGTGAAACCAAATATGTCAGTTGAGTGGGACAAATCAAAATTAATAATAGATTTGTATTTTCTATTTAATCACCTTTTGAGAAAGAGTGCCTGCGATGTAATTTACCTTCCAACTTTTGCTTAAATTGAAGTCATCCAGAAGAGCAGAGATGCCACACAAAAATTAGTTTTTAATATCCTACCTAATCAACCAGTCATGTTTGCCCTTCTCTGGCAAAACTATAAGCCATTCAAACTAATCAACCCACTACAGCAGGGGTCAGGAACCTATGGCTCAGGAGCCAGGTGTGGCTCTTTTGATTATTGCATCTGGCTCTTCCCAGCGGCAGCCCCTCAGCCTCCACTCCATCCCTACAGCACTTGCCAGCACTTTTTGGGCTCCTCAGCTCAGCTTGGCCGGAAAATCCCAGAAAGGAAACAGCAGCACCCTCAGCGGGTCCGCCTTCCCGCTTTGCTTTCCTTCCTTGAAGGAATAGTCTTTTTTTAAAAAAAAAAAGAACTGGAAGTCGCCATCTTGGAAAACGTGCCTCTTCCGGTTCCCAAGAAAAGGGAAAAAAATACTTCCTCTCCTGTCACATCTTGCACGAGGGATTCCGACCAGTCTGAAGGGAGGGAGCATCACGGGCGTCGCTGGGAAATGTAGTTTAAGGCTCTTCCGGGGCCTTCCTGAGGAAGATGGAGGCCCAGGAGTGGGTGAAGGGCAGTCGCGGGGCTCCTCGGAGGCGGGAGGCTGTCTTTGGGGCTGCTGTGGAGGGCATTGGTGGGCGGAGGCCATGAGGAGAAGGGGAAGGAGGACAAGGAGAAACCACCGCAGAGCATCTTAATATATATATATGGCTCTCACTGAAATACGTTTCCAAATATTTTGCTTTCATGGCTCTCTGAGTCAAAAAGGTTCCCGACCCCTGCACTACACCATACTGACTCTTATCATTAGTCTATACATATTTAAGTAAGCTCTTTGTACCATTTTCCTTCTGCAACAGATAATGATGAGAGTTTATGGGTAAAGGAAACAGTTGGTTCAGCAACTCATAGGTGAACAAACTGTAGCTTCCTGCTCATCTGTTATCAAGAGGAAGCAGAAGAGTTAGCTTGGAAGAAGATACAACTCAATTCAATTTGGAAAAAGCTTGGAAATGTTACTTTTGGAGCACAGTTTCCAGAGTTTTTCAGTCAGCATAATCAGTGGCTATACTGGAAGGAAGTTCTGGAAGACATAGTCTGAAAAGTTATTTTTGCAAGGTCTGACTTTTGTTTATGCTGTGATGTTTTCATTGTGCACAAGGGTGCATGGAAATGGGTTAATTGCGTGTTCACGTGTTAAATCCTCCCCGCTCTGCTTACCCAAAACAAGTACAACTTTAAGCAACCTGCTTGTCTTCCTCCCATTTGAGAATCCTCTGTGGAGATTCTGCAATAAATGAGTAATAGGCAGCATCCTGTGGTCTGAGATGGAATAGAATAAGCTCACACCCAAAAAAAAAAACCCCAAGTTTGCTCTTTAATGCCGTCCCACATTGGTCTTTTTTTGGTTTATTTCAATTTTGTTTGTTTCCTGAGAGCTTCCATAAACATTCAGCACAAATCAAGGAACTTATAGGGCTTCACTAATATTCAATGCTTTGTTTTTTAGGAGATGCATTCTGACCTTTTAATATTTCTTAAACAATGTGATATACTTCTTATTTTTGTGTGGGATCTGTGTCGTTGGTGTTCTTGATATCCATCCAAGAATAATGGGATGAAACCCTGTACTTTTTAGTATGTTTTTAGTTGTTAACTGGTAGGTTTTATCTTGATGTATTGCATATATGCTGGAAACCGCCCTGAGCCTCGGGGAGGGTGGGTTATTAAGTTGAAATAAATAAATAAATAATACTTGTAAAGGGTTTTAATTCTCAAATGTAGAAAAATGCCTTTACATTGCTGTCAGAAGTAAGTATGTCATTTTGTTTTCCTATAGGTTTCCATTTTATTATGAACTCAAAATAGCTTTTGTAGCTTGGTTGTTGTCTCCATACACAAAGGGCTCCAGCCTCCTTTATAGAAAATTTGTACATCCAACATTGTCTTCAAAAGAAAAGGTAATTGCAAGTATTTCTTGCTACTTCAGCAAGGGTTATTACAGAGGAAACTTTAAATGATATAAACTGTACTTGAACTCATGCTTGCATTGGAGTTAGCTCTATTGAACTCAAATAGATTTGCTTCAAGGTGAGAGCTGCCAGAGGGAAAAATGGTGACAATTCAGTTATGGCTCTCAATGGTTGTTAAGAAGGAACACAATTCATCTGGCGTTGCTTGTTACCTGCTTGAGTGACAAACAAGACTTGTTGAAATTCACTCTTTTACAAAACCAAGATAATAGGAATGCTCTCCAGCTTTCACATTGGCAACCTTATCCAGTGTAGCTGTGTACATGACTGCACTGTTTATAATAAATTCTTTTATTATTTGCCACCATTTCACAATATTTATGTTTTTCTTCAGACAGTCTTATGAGTACTTTTTGTTTTGTTTTTTCATAGCCGAGAGTTGCTAAGGCTGGAACTATACACTATATAAAATCCAGATTATGTATCTGCTTTGAAGTGGATTATATGCCAGTGTAAACACATATAATCCACTTCAAATAAAAGAATGTGGGTTGTTTACTTTGATAATCTGGATTATATGGTAGTGTAAATCCAATCAATGTGAGTTTTTAAAACCCAGAACAAGCCAGTAATGCTCATTTCTGGAAAATTGCACCCATTGGGATGAGGGCAATGTAATTTGAGAAAATATTGCAAAATTCCTAGAACTGTAGAAATGATCAGAGTTACATATTTTTTTGTAAGAAAACTTTAATGAACTTCTTATTAAAAGAAGAATGCCTACTTTGCACAATGCAACCCAACATTCCTCTGACTCCATTCTGTTTCCAGGAGCAGCTAGACAGGTACATGTATAATGAAGATTGTCTATGTCTGCTGTCTGTCATCAGCAAATAATATTCAAAGTTTATTTTGACAAGATACTATTTCACTATTGTGGTGAAGTCACCTAAACTAGCAGCCATTTCCCTTATTTACTAGTCTGAGGATATGTTAGGCCTGCAGTTCACAGTCAGATGTCAAAGTCCCCTTCTATACACTGCCCTTATATCCCAGGATCTGATCCCAAGTGATCTGCTTTGAACTGGATTATATGAGTCTCCACTGCCAGATTATTTGGAATAAGCAGATAATCGGGAATCAGATCCTGGAATATAGGGTAGTGTAGAGGGGACCAAAGAGCCTTGTTTTCAAGAAGCCTTGTGATATCAATCACAGACCAACTCTGCTGCCAGCTTGACCAAGGCGGGTCTGCGCTGCTCGTGTTATTGGACCTCATGGCAGCGTTTGACACGGTCGACCACAATCTTTTGATCCACCGCCTGGCCATGGCTGGAGTGAGGGGGACAGTCCTTAAGTGGCTGACCTCCTTCCTCCACCAGCGGTCTCAGCGTGTGAGGAGGGGCGGAGTGGTCTCCGAGGGCTCCCCATTAGTTTGTGGAGTTCCGCAGGGGGCCATTCTTTCCCCTCTGTTATTCAACATCTACATGCAGCCGCTTGCACAGCTGGTGCGGAGTTATGGGCTTGAGTGCCACCAGTACGCTGATGACACTCAGCTCATTCTGAGCATGTAGGACAGGTCCGGTTCCGTCCCTGATTGTTTCCAACGCTGCCTTGAAGCCGTTACTGGATGGCTGCGAGCCAGTAGGTTGAGGGTGAATCCGGCGAAGACGGAGATCTTGTGGCTGGGTCGCCCGGGGGGTGGGGATGTCCAGCTTCCGACCCTGGACGGTGTAGCGTTATGCCCATCGTCTTCCGTGAAGAGTCTGGGTGTCCATCTGAACTCCCAGCTGACCATGGAGACTCAGGTCTCCGTGGTCAGCAAGATCGCCTTCTTTCATCTCCGACAGGCAAGGAGGCTGGCCCCCTACTTATCCCGGTCCGACCTAGCCACGGTGATCCAAGCCACGGTTATCTCGAGGCTTGATTACTGTAACGCTCTTTACGTTGGCCTGCCTCTGTCGGTAACCCGGAAGCTCAGGCTAGTGCAGAACACTGCCGCCCGGCTCCTGTCTGGCACGCCAGCAGGTTGCCACATAACACCTACCTTGCAGGATCTGCACTGGCTGCCAATTGAGCCTTCAAAGTGCTGGTTCTCACCTTTAAGGCCTTACACGGCCTGGGGCCAGTGTACCTGAGGGACCGTCTCACCCCATATTGTCCCCCGAGATCACTGCGCTCGGAGGACACCAACCTCCTAGCTGTACCCTCCGCTAAAGTGGCCAAAAGGACAACTACCCGGCGAAGGGCCTTCTCAGTCGTTGCGCCGACTCTTTGGAATGCCCTTCCAGCAGCTACTCGGGCCATTCATGACCTGCTCCCATTCAGGCGGGCATGTAAAACCCACCTCTTCCGGCTCGCCTTTCAGGTGCAGGCCTAGTGGATTGCACCCTGGCTGGGAATAACCTATGTCCAGGCCGTGCTAATGGTGTTAAACTGTTTTTAATTGTTTTAAATGCTGCACTCTGTATTTTAACGATGTTTTTATTTTTTGTGTTCTATGCTGTATCTGTTTTTATATTGTTGCCTTTGGTTGTGAGCCGCCCCGAGCCTGTTTGGGAGTGGCGGCATAAAAGCCGAATCAATCAATCAATCAATCAATCAAAGATCATAGAATCATAGAGTCAGAAAGGACCTCCAGGACTATCCAGTTCAACCCTCTGCCATGCAGGAAAAGCACAATAAAAGTGTTGTACAAAGACACTCCCGACAGATGACCATCCATCCTCTGTTTAAAAGCTTCCAAAGAAGAAGCTTCCTCCACACTCCAAGGCTACTGAACAGCTATTGTGATCAGAAAGTTCTTCCTAATGTTCAGGTGTAATTTCATAATTTGAATTTATTGCTATTAGTCAGTCTACATTTTTTGCAATGTAGAGTTGGTCTCTAGAAGTCATTGGCCAGATTCCTGTTATTAATTTCTTCCAACTAAAATCAGTAGGATTTACCCTTGTGTTGACTTGCCATTTAATTGTTGATACAGTGGGTTTTATTTTATTTGGGACAAAATAATAGGATTCAGCCCTTCATAGTGATGTAAAAAAGGAACATGAGGAAAAAGAACATAGTGTCTAGATTGAGGGAAGTCATGGTGCCTTTGTATTCTGCTTTGGCTAGACCTCATCTGGAATCCTATGTCCAGTTCTGGGCACCACAGTTCAAAAGAGATATTGACAAGCTGGAAGGTGTTCAGAGGAGGGCAACTAAAATGATCAAAGCTCTGGAGACCATCAATCCCTTTGAGGAGCATCTTAACGACCTGGACCTGTTTAGCCTGCAGAACAGACATGATAGCCATGTGAAATGATGCCATAAGGAAGAGGAAACAGGCATGTTTTCTGTTGCCCTGGAAACTAGAACTCAGAGCAATGGGTTCAAATTACGAGAAGGAAGATCCCACCTGAACATTAGGAAGAACGTATTGACCATATGAGCTGTTCAACAGTGGAACTCTCTGCCTCGGAGTGTGGTGGAAGCTCCTTCCTTAGCAGCTTTTAAACAGGCTGGATGGCCATCTATCAGGGATACTTTGATTGTTCTTTTCCTGCATGGCAGGGGATTGGACTAGATGCCCATGTGGTCTCTTCCAGCTCTATTATTCTATGATTATTCTAATTCAGCCTTATGTAATGACATCAAAAGATGCATGAGAAAAAGAGAAAACTTTTCCCCACTTACCTGTCCCATAAACTGTCATTGGATAGGGAGATGGTTCATGTCCCTTCACTTGCACATCATTTTTGATGTGAAAATCTGACATACAACAGAAGAGTTCAGTAACTGGAAATCTCCTTTTGAGAGTAATTGTGTTTATTTTCATTTTTGCTCTTTACCTTTTTGTGACAGGAAATAGATGACTGCCTAGTCCAAGCGAAAGATCGAAGCTACGATGCCCTTGTACACTTTGGAAAGCGGGGCTTAAATGTCGCAGCCACAGCTGCTGTGATGGCAGCTTCTAAGGTAACCAGTAGGCATGGTTGATCCAAAAAAAATCATGGTTCTAAAATCAAATGGGGGGGGGGGGTTGGATTAGTAATAGACTTACAAATTTTTTCCCAAAAAGTTCTGAAATGTAACGTAATTAATAACGAAATTCGTAATTAGTTCTTATTCCAGTGCATGCTTATTCCAGATGGTTTTGGCCTACAACTCCCAGAAATCCTAACTGCTGGTAAACTGGCTGGGATTTCTGGGAGTTATAAGCCAAAACTGGAATAATCTGCAAGCGTAAGCCTACACAATAAATCACATAGGCATCATACAATCATTATGAAAATATATAATTATCATATAGGGTTTCTCCCTCTGTAATCAACCCAATAGCAGTTATTTCAGAAATATATACATCAAGCAGCTTCACAATAATCAATACAGATATACAGTTGTAAACACAAGCAGTTCTACACAAGAGCACCCTCCCAGCAATTCAAAATGACACAGCTTCACAATAAGGTCAACACAATCGCAGCTTCACAGTTTAAAATCTCAGTTCGTGCTACAGTACCATCCTACACAGTGCGTTGTGTAGGAAGGCAGTACTCACTGTCCTGGAGTTCTTCCGTCCTCAAATGAGGCACTTACAAATCCACAGGTCTGAAGTAGAAGAAAACACAAGCGGAAAACATTTGCAGCACCTCGCATATGCAGCGGTAACTGGGGAGCGCCGTAAATCAAACTCCTCTGGTCGCGTAGGAAAACTTTTGCGACATTCAGGCCGTTTTTGGTGGTGTTTTTGAAAATAACCAAGTAGGAGTAGATTTAGAGTGGATTTTAAGGGCAGAAGAGTAGGGTAGCACGATGAAGGTGGGAGGTGCAGGGTAGAGCAAAGGGTGAAGCCGAGGGAGAGTCAGGAGAAGACAGGGAGAAGGCTCCAAACCTTCATTGTGCTACCTTACTCTTCTGCCCTAGGGAGGAATATGTGCCAGCCTTTCGATTGGTTGCCACTGTGGGATTATTTGCATAAAGGACACTGATTGGCCAGCCTCAGAACTCCAACACTCTAAGGCACTAGACAGAGGGCATTGGTTGCCACTGAGAGACAATTTGCATAAAGGACTCTGATTGGCCAGCAAATCAGAATGCACCTGCATGCTTGAGTTTTTTTTCGGTTGGAAATGGAATGTTCATTTTCTGGGAGGTGCGAAGGTGCCAAGGAATATGCGACAGCGTTTCGATAGGTTGTCACTATGGGATTATTTGCATAAAGGACTCTGATTGGCCAGCCTCAGAATTCCACCATTCTACAGCCCCAGACAGAGGGGATTGGTTGCCACTAAAATGGTATTTGCATAAAGGACTCTGATTGGCCATCCACATTCCAACATTCTAAAGTGACTCAGAGAAAAAGGAAAAGCCTCAGGCAGTCAGACACTGCGGCCCACAGCAGTGACTGATTAGAACCAAAATAGGCATACAGGGGCCCAATGGCCCACTTCACAACGCGTCCCTCAATCAATGACCAATACAGACCAAAATTACAAATTACAATATAGATCCCCCATGACCCACTCTACACCCTGATGCTGTTTCAAGGAGGACGGACCACATATGATGGGACTTGAAATACCTTCACTCACCTTCTGAGACCGCTGCAACCCTCATCCAAAGAATGATCAAGACCAAATGTGACACACAGAGCCCCCATGACCCACTCTACATCCTGGTGCTGTTTGGAGGGGGATGGACCACGACCAATGGGACTTGCAATGCCTTCACTAAGTTCCTGAGACCACTGCAAGCCACATAAACATCTAATAGGAACCAACCTTGGCACACAATGCCTTCCTCAAATAACCCGGGCACCGCCGGGTCCCCAAGCTAGTACTACATAAATATAAGTTGATGTCATGTATATACTTCAGCAGGGCAGGTTTGGGGACCAAAATCCTCTAAGGTAGTGCTGTTGCTTTCCTCTCTCCGCAGAATAACTCACAATTTATCTATAGGTCATATCAAAATCTATCACTTCGTCCCCAAAATTGTACTTGATTCATACATGAGCTTGACTTATACATGAGTATCTATGATAACAAATATGTTGTAACAAAGAGTTAAGGAAATTGTAAACAGTGAATCAGTTTACATGAATGAATTAGTTCTCCAGAGTTATTTATTTATTTGGAGATTTCTATACCACCTTTCCCCCAAGCGAAAATAGACATAGTAACATAAAACCATTAACTAAAAACAGATAATAAAATTGCCAAGAATGAGTCTTAGCAAATTAGCTTCTTAATTTGAGAAATTAAAAACTCATTGTTCTGAAAAATTACAGCCAAGCTATTAAAGAACTTGAGTCCTTAAAAAAAATACACACACAATTTGAGTCACATTTGTAAAAAAAAAACAAAAACCAAAAAAACCCCAGAACTACTTCTAGATAGAAGACCAGAGAAAGCATTCTTTGTAGCCTACTGATCAGGTTAGTTAGTCCTATGTGGTATTGGATGTAGAACCTACAGTGTATACATTTATTATGAGATTTCTTATGGTTTTACCATTTGATACTTTTGTCCCATTTACACAGGCAAAATAACATGGGCAGGTCGGATTGGACTCCATTGGCATCTACATTCTCTGTCCATTTTTATAACTCATACATGGATGAATTCCTTCTTATAGCTGAAGGTTTTAAAATTATGCTCTATATGTGTAATATGTTGCACTGTACTGTAACACCAAACATACTTATATAGATATTTGACTGTCATGTAACCCATGTTGCTCCATGTATAGCATTCTCCCTACATTGGGTTCCTAGTCTATTTGAAATGAAAGCCTCAAGACCTTGTACTTGACACCTAGCCCTTCAGCTGCCAAGTTCAGCTGTAATTTCATCCATATTTGCAGAACCTTTGGCCTTCAAAATGTTTTGGCTTATAACTCAGATCAGTATGAGTAATGATAAAAGATTGTGGGAGTTGCTGGCCCCAACCACACAGCCATATAATCCAGGTTGAACTGCATTATAATGGTCAGTGTAGACTCATATAATGCAGATTGAATCTCATTGAACTGGATTATATGAGTTTACATTGACATATAATTCCGTTTGATGCAGTTAATCTTCATTCTGAAATGAGATTATATGGCAGTGTAAATGGGACCATAGTTAAACACATCAGAAAGAACAAAATTCCTCGTCACCGCTGCTCTAGAGCTTACTCCAACGTGTTCTTTGTCATGCGTTGCCACAATGGAATTTCTTTTTCACCTAATAGATCACACAGTTCCTTCATTTTCTCTTGTATGTGGACTTGACAGAATGGCAGGTAACCCTGTCAGTGTTTCTGTTAACACCTGAACTAACCCTCATGATTTCAAAAGAAAAAAGTAAAAAGACTAGCTTGTTTGATATTTTAGTATTTAGTACTAAACAAAGTACCCACAGTCACCACTGGGACTAATCTGTGGACTACTGATCTTTGTTTGATTTCTGTTTTAAGGCTTTTGTGTGTTCAGCTTTAAAGTCTAATTAGGATTGAGCAGCAAAAATAAATGTGGTTTAATGTAGGGTTCCAGAGGTGGATCTAGTTCCTAGTGTTGAATTCAACAAGGAAGCCTCCTTGTACTTGAGCAATGTACTTGGGATGTGGTTTTTAAATAGTAATTTGTTATCCCTAACTTGTCATTTTTCCACAGACATTTGGAGAGTTCCTTATATTTTTTGTTTAAAAATAATAATTTAAAATGAACAAAAAAAATCTTCCACATGATTTTCCAAACAATCAATGTTGTAAGATGTTATCAAATACACGAAGGATGCATCTACACCAGACCTGGGGAATTGCCGGCCCTCCAGGTGTTTTGGACTTCAACTCCCAGAAATACTAGCCCGTTTACCAGCTGTTAGGATTTCTGGGATTTGAAGTCCAAAACACCTGGAGGGCCGGTAATTGCCCAGGTCTGATCTACACTATAGAATTCAATGCCATTGGTAATCTACTGGTTAGGAGATGCCTATAGCAACATCAGCACTACCTCTGCCACAATTATTATTGATATATTTATTTATATTCGAAGAGTATTTATATTCTAAGTGGATTTATTGTATTTTAATCTGTTTTTACCACACTGTTACTATTTAATGATTTTTTAAAAACTTTTGTATTGAACTTTTAAAACTTGACTAAGTGTGGGATTGTTAGCCGCCTTGAGTCCCCAAGGCAGCTAACATAGTGTTGCAACCTGAACCTGGAGGATCCCTCAGTAAACCACCACAAAGCAGCCGTGATTAAATGCTTTATTTAGAATAGGTAGAAAGGAGGAAAGAGATAAAAATATAGTCCATTGATGCTTCCGGCATCCAAGTATTGCAAGGCAATAGTTCTAAAAAGTTCAAAGATCCAATAAATGAAGAAGTAAGCTTGAAACCCCAATGGGCTTAAATCTGGGATAAATCCTTGGCAAACGAGGACTTGGCTGGAGACTTGAGTACCGTGGAGGCGCGGCGGCCTGGTGCTTGGAGCTTAGATTCTGTGGAGCTTGGCAAGGGAAGCTAAACGTTGGCGCAACATCCAGAGCGCCAACGGAACCCCACTTAAATAGGTCCTGCAACGTGTTGATCTTTGAGACGCTGACTGCGTCGTAACTCTTTCCCATGGACAGTTTGTGGGCCTAACTTTCCCAAGCCTTTCGAGGGAGGCAAATATGTCAGCTCATTAACGGCTGCACCTGGAGACACAGAGGAAAGTGGGACTTTGTCTTCCCAGCGCTTCTTACCAGCTTGGGAAGGAAGAGGGCTGCGGCTAGCCTTGACTGCTGGCTGACTCCGAGGCCTCTGCAAAGGTTTCTTTTGAGACTTGGTTGAGAACTGTGATTTAACATGGCTTCTGTCTTGCTTGGCTATGGAATCAGGCCGGGGCATGACACATAGATATTTATTTATGTGTCATTTATATTCCGCCCTTCTCACCCCGCAGGGGACTCAGGACGGATCACAACACACATATACAGGCAAACATTCAATGCCATAGACATACAACATATATAGACAGACAACGTGCTACACAATTGGTCGAGAGCTCACCCCGACCCGGGCAGGCCTTGAACTCATGACTTTCTGGTCAGTAGAGATCTTATGCAGCTGACTCCCAGCCAGCTGCGCCACATTCCCGGTGCAATAACAACAATAATAATTACTATCATTTCCCCATCTGAGGCTCAAGGCAGCTTACAACAGATGAAAGAAACATAGCTTAAACATAGATTCATGTAATGCAGTTCAAACAGTATTATATGTCAGTCTAGTTGGGACATAATCTCATTTAAGCTTCTGTCTAGCAGCCAAAACAGTACTGTTTCCTATGGCAGTGTTTCCCAGCCTTTTTTGAGCCGCGGCACACTTTTTACAGTTGCAAAATCCTGGGGCACACCACCAACCAAAATGACACAAAATGACACTCTAACACAGTAATACATATAGTTAATATGTATTAAAAATGTATTTATACACTCAGTGTGAAACCTGAGCCTGTTTCAATGAACACAACATAGATATCCTGGCAGGAATGGCAGAAAGACACAAACTTCCCACACAGAACTCCCATAACCAAGAGAAAGTGCTATAACAGTTTGGTGGGCATTGACCTTGAGTTTTGGAGCTGTAGTTCACCTATATCCAGAGAGCACTGTGGACTCAAACAATGTTGGACCAGGACCAAACTTGGCATGAATACTCAATATGCCCAAATATGAACGCAGATGGAGTTCAGGCTTTATCAAGGTAGGTTTCTTAGGGTTTTTAGGGTTCCAATTTCCCACGGCACACCTGATGATTGCTCACGGCACACTAGTGTGCCCCGGCACACTGGTTGAGAAACACTGTCCTATGGCATTCAATATTTGAAAGTTCTGTTTTAAAACTGAACTCTTGGATAGTTTTTAGACTGATTTTAACATATTTCAAGATGTTTTTAAACTGTTTTTAATCTTTGTATCATTTAATTGGTGGTTATGTGTTCCCTGCCTTGAGCATTCTTGTGGGCTGGGAGGCGATATAGAAATACTTTAAATGGCTAAATATAGCCTATATCTCTAAGATAGACATACACACAGATTTTATATATATACTGTGTGTGTGTATACACACACACACACACGTAGATATAGTGTATCTATGTGCAAAACATATATCATCTTCCAGAACAGAAGACTGCAGTTTCATTTTAAAAAAGTAGGAACAGCATCAGCGGTTTGCTTCAGTATAGGTTTATAGGTCTTTGAACACCTTTAGAAGCCTTCTCTAATATGATAAATTGATGGTGCTCAAAGGTGTACAATCTCTCTGCCTGTTTCCTCAGAGCCAAGGAGCTTTGTCAGAGAGACTTCGGAGCTTCAGTATGCAAGATCTCACAACAATTAGAGGAGAGAGTGGTAGTACTGTGACTCCATCGCCGCCACCACCTCCTGCGCCATCAGGTTCGGTACGATCAAGCAGCAAGGAGAGCCGGTCGAAAGCATCCAAAAGCGCTTCGGATAGTATTGGACGCTCAGGTCAGTGCAACGGCTGTATTCTGTTATCTTTTTCCCTCTCCCAAGTTAAGTGACTCCAGTCCACTTTTCCAAGGTTCTGGTTCATAATCATCGTTTACATTCAGTCAAAGCAATGACAAAGGAAATAGGCTAGCAATAATAATAATAATAATAATAATAATAAATATTTTACCCGTCTCTCTTGATTGCTCACGGTGAGATACAACAAAGTCAAAACATATGAACATAAAATACATGCAATAAAATACATGGTTAAAAACACACCAGTATAAAAACATATTCCAAACACAGGTACAAATTTAATATATAGCAGCAGTAGAAAGTAAATCAAAACTCATGATTCAGAGTTGACTGCGGCCCCTTCTATGCTGCCATATAATCCAGATTGTCAAAGCAGATGATCGACATTAACTGCTTTGAACTGGATTCTATGAGTCTAATCCAGTTCAAATCAGATAATCTGGATTTTATATGTCAGTGTAGAAAGGGTCTAGGTAGGCTTGCTGGAAGATATGGGCCTTCAATTGTGTCTTAAATTTTGACATCTTGTTTAGTTGTAGAATCTCTTCCGGTAAGTCGCACCCTTATTCACATTTTGATTTAGTTCCTTTTTGAATGTTGGATTAGGGTTACCAGTGAAACCCATTTGTATCTATTCCATAATTGTTGTGTTTGTTTCCTGTTTTCCTGTTGAATTTCTTCTACCATTAAACATCACAGTAAAAAATGAGAGTAGTGGGAGGAAAAGTTGAGCAGGATCACTATTAGGGGAAATGCCCCCCTCCCATTGCAGCAGGAAGATGTGAAAGATGGTGTGAAAGATAAGTTCTCTGTCTCCATCCTGATTGAAGGTACTTTTGTATAACATTGCCAGCATGGAGAAAGATGTACCTCTGTGCATGTGATTCCAGGGACACAGTAAATATGATGTGATCGATCTAAATTTAATTAATCATCTGTTTTTTCTTGAAAATGTAAATGGCACCTTGTGATATGATTTTAATCATTAAGCCTGTTAATAGCCATCTCCCGGCACTTCCATACCATTTTCTCAGCATATGTTTGTATGCTGACTTACAGATCACCCTATTTTACCTGCCACGGCTCCATTCTGTGGAATCCTAGGATTTGTAGTTTGTTGCGGCACCAGAGATCTCTGACAGAGCAGAGTATCTCACAAAATTACAAATCCCAGAATTTCATAACACTGAACCACAGCAGTGAATGGGGTGTCAAACTGTTATAATTCTGCAGTATGCATAGTTTCTAACAGACCAGCTAACCAGATAGATTTTTCATCAGTCTGTCTGCCTGGCTGACTGCCTGCTATGATATACAAATCTGCATGCTTGATTGTCAGCTCACACTCCAAAGCCACGGATCAACTCACAAGGAGACCTTGGTGGGAAGAACTGG
The DNA here is from genome assembly GCA_030556195.1 of Anolis apletophallus. Lineage (NCBI taxonomy): Eukaryota > Metazoa > Chordata > Lepidosauria > Squamata > Anolidae > Anolis > Anolis apletophallus. Next base: position 94,306,193 of record JARBWK010000008.1, read on the forward strand.
CTGAGTTGTTGCTGGGGAGAAACTGGTCTCTGAAGCCTGGGGGGGGGGGGAGCTATATAAGAGAATGCCAGGCAGGTTGCCTGCATTCTCTAGCATTAAATTGTACAGTTTCCATTTCAATAAAGGCTATGTTGCAGCATCCGAGGTCTCCTCGTGAGTTGATCCGTGGCGTTGGAGTGTGAGCTGACACTTGATCACAGAGTAACCAGACAAAGGTTACCTGTTCCAACAGGTAACAAAAATAGTGGACCCATATTTGCGTTTTTTCCCCTGTCTCAGAGGTCCTGTGTCTGTAACCTTCGTGAATACAGAAGGCCAACTGTATATACATTTTCTGTGAAAGTTATGTTTCAGTCATTGCCTGGAGAGATTATGGCTGAAGAAACCTCAGTTATTATTAATTAAGCAATTTGGTACTAAGCTTGACTTGTTCTGTTAACCAAAATAAATGTAACAGGTGGCTTTACTTTTGTAACGTCAACTGCATTGGTCACAGATCCATATAAATGTCAGATTGTTTGTTAAAGTCAGTGTAACTAACAGTCTAAAGGTAGATGAGTTTCAGAATTACATTTTTCTGCAATACCTGCTCATTTTAGGAAGTTCATAAATTATGGGGAAAGTATTTACAAAATTGGAGAGATAAGAGCAGACAAGCTGATAGTACTGAAGATTATGCAGTAGTGATGAAGGTAGATTTCATTTCTAAAAGCAGGTGTCAAAAGTCACTGTCACATACCCCTCTCCCTTCTGTGTTAATCTATTCAGAGCCATGGCAATCTGCTGACTAGGCTGACTGCAGCTGTCTTGCAGCCTTTAAATGGATTGCTCAATATACAGAGCAGCTACACACAGAGTACATATTTTGAACATACCTGTAAACAAGTGTCATTATAGTTTTTCCTCTGTGGATGACCTCTGCCACCCTTCACTACCATTGAAAGTTGTTGCACCTTAGACCTGAAGGATCCCTCAGTAAACCACTTTAGACCAGCCGTGATTAAATGCTTTATTTAGAATAAGTGAAAAGAAGTAGAGAGATAAAAATATAGTCCAATGATGCGCTCAGCATCAGTATTGCAATGCAATAGTCCAAAGAGTAATAAAAAGGTTCAATGAATAAAGAAATAGTCTTGATGCCCCAATGGGCTAAATCCTGGATAAGTCTCTGGCAACAAAGGCTTGGCAAATACTTGAGTACGAGGACTTGAAGGCCCACCGGCCCATGCTTGAGTTCGTGGTGCTTGGCAAGGAAGCTAAACGTTGGCGAGAGATTCTGAGAGCCAACGGGAAGCAGCTTAAATAGGTTTTCCTTGGTTTCTCTCTTGAAGACGCACACTGCGTTGGAATTCTTTCCCATGGATAGTTTGTGGGCCTGGCCCTCCCTTGCCCTCCGAGGAGGGAAAGAATGTCCGCTCATTAGTAACTGCACCTGGGAGCCGGGGAGGCAACGAGGCCTTGCCGTATCAGCTCTTCTTATCGGCCTGGGAAGAGGAAAGGCTGCGCTTGCCCTTGACTGCTGGTTGACACAGAGGCTTTTGCAGAGATGTGCTCTCAGGCCTAGCTGATGTCGTGGAACAAACATGGCTTCGGTCTAGCTTGGCCAGGGAACCAGGCTGGGGTCTGACAAAAGTGTGAACTTATTTATTTATTTATTTCCATTATTTCTACCCCGCTCTTCTCTACCCCCGAAGGGGGACTCAGAGTGGCATAACAAAAAGGCAACGATTCGATGCCGATACAAATAAATACAATATAAAAACCATAACATTCAGCATAAAATACCATTAAAATTAACACATAATACACATACATTTCAATTAAAAACAGTACTTCATCCAAGACACAAGTATTGAGCCATATCCATCAACCTGCCATTACAGTTCCACTCCAAAGTGCTGCCTTGTGCTAATGTGCAAACACCTGGTCCCACAGCCATGATTTCACTTTTTTCCTGAATGCCAGGAGGGATGGGGTTGAATGCTTTGAATGCTGATTCACGAATTCAGTCATTTTGCCTTGCTTTTGCTCCTATGATGCTCTTTGCGTACTTGAAAAATGAAAACATGGCATCCCTAATTGTTCTTGCCTTAAGTAGGCCTATCTCGCATACTACTCTCTTAGGACTTTCTACACTGCCATATAATCCAGATTATCAAAACAGATAATCCACATTATCTGCTTTGGACCAGATTATATGTGTCTACACTGCCATAAAATCCACTTCAAAGCAGATTAAATGGATTGTATATGGCAGTGTAGAAGGGGCTTCAGTGACCTGTAAAGTTAGAACAGTAAGAGCTCCAGAGCGGTCTTGAGCACCATTTTGGGAACAGCAGATTGCTGCAATTCTCACAACAAAGAGACCCAGAACACATGTTATGGTGTATAATGGCCATGATCCACCCCCTTTCCCTGCACTGAATGATATATTCGATTGCAACTTTGATCAATTTCTTCTTACTTCTGGTTCACAGTATCCATTTCCCAGTCTCTAGTTAATCCCTTGAGGATATTTACGTGCCCCTACACATTAAACTACACCCACCTTCATATGGCATGATCAGTTCTTAATATTCCTCCTTTTTCAGAGTGTGCATGTTGTACAGTCTGCCAAGTTGTCCAAGGTGAGTCCTAGATTCCTTTTCTGTGAACCATGTTTCCTTGATGAATATGGGTCCCTATGCCTTGCGATTGTTGTGCATAAACTCGGTTTTGTAACACCGACAACAAAGTCACAGGTTTACAGTGCATAGCTGCATGCAGTTTTGATGGCTCTCCATTGTAGTGAGCTGTGTACTAATCTGTGTGGTCAAGACTGGAGTGATCTATTTTCACATTTGTACAAAAGACTTTTCTACTAATACATTTAACATTTAAATTTAGCATGTTGATGGATTTGCTCACTAAAATTAAGTGAGTACTCCTTAAGGAGTAAAGAAAATCTCTATGGATAGTACATTGCCCAGTGGGAGCTAAAATTACTAGTCTGAATTAAAAATGTGTACTTATTAGATTTTAGAAAAGTTCCATTTTAGGGGTCATTTCTCAGGCCCCTTCTGCACTGCTTTATATGCCAGGATTTGATCCCAGGGCCCTTCCACACAGTCATAATATCAAGGCAGAAAATCCCAGAATATTTCCCATGAACTGGTTTATCTGAGTCCACACTGCCATATATTCAAAGCAGATAATGTTGGCCCTAGATTATCTGCTTATCCCACATTATCCCATATTATAGGGCAGTGGACACTCAGGGCTCTTCCACACAGGTTTAAAATGCAAGACTTGTCTAGCTTTTTTCCTGAGGAATCCAAACGATGCCTCAGGTAAAAGCAAATTAATGCAGAGCAAACCAGGTTTTCTCAGTTTACTCTGCATTAATTAAACACTTCTAAAGGTCTTTAGAGGCGAGGGCTCTGTGGGGGCTAACTCACAGGACTGCTTCTGCAGCCAGGGCCGTAGCCAGGATTTGATTCGGGGGGGGGGGGGGGCTGAGACTGGGTGGAAGAGGGTCTACCCTAGCAAACCTTTTGTATTGTTATCCCAATAACCCCATTAATGTGGGATATAATGAGCATGGTGATCAGATCATGATATGAATAAACATAACAGTTTAAATAATGTACCAGTAAGGCCTCTTCGCGGACCACCCTGAGAATTTCAGGGAGGGCTGAAGCCCCCTTAGCCCCCCGGCTACATGCCTGTCTGCAGCCATCCCACTTCTTAGGGCTTTCAAAAGCCCTTTGGAGCTGGAGGGTGCCCACCTCCTCCCCTCCAACTCCCACGTGAAAAAAATGGCATGTCAGGAGGTGCGTGGGGGGGGGCTTCCCTCCTCCCTGTCCCCCCCCCCAACCTTATGATGTGTAATTTTCTTGTGTCAAGACAACTGTACAGCAAGGCCCCTCCAGTAAGTTTTGGGGGTCAAATGGAAGGCTGGAGGGGGGCTGGATGGCATCCCAAGTTAGCCTTTGTTTGACCCAGACTGCCTTTTGGCTACCCCTCCCAGGAAAGTCCAAGATTTAGGTTGTGGGTGAGAACTAGTACCCGAGAGGAAGTGGATTGTTTTAACCCACTTCCTCTCGGGTGTTAGCATAGTGTAGAAGGGCACTCATATAATCCACTTCAAATTGGATCAGATCCTGGGATATAAGGACAGTGTGGAAAGGGCATTTGTGGCAATACTAGATTCTAGGTGGTGTTGACCAAAAAGCATTGAGGATGTGGCCTTGGTTTTGTATCATCTTTCAAACCAATATGGTAACAAGCCATTAAAATTAATATATCCCTTGTTAATGGCAGTTGTATGCAATGATTTGGAAAATTACCGGAAATCAGTTACGTGGGATTGGTAAAGGAGGCAGAAAAAAGCTTGTGTTAGGTCTGGTTGCTTGGCCAAACTGTTTAGAAGTTTATTTGTGAGCTTTTGTTTGGTCAGGAACATGTCCTATGCTGGAACACATGGCCTAAGGATGATTATGGCTCAGAAGCAGAGCCGTATCTGACCAAGTGGAAACAAGGTGGAGTGGGATGATAGTGGGAAAGTGGAGGACAATGAATTTGAGTGAAAAAGAGAGACTATGTATTTGAAAGAGTATGTGTATGAAAGGGGAATGACTGGTTTTGCATCAGGTTTGTATTCTCTGATTGTCCTTTGGGAGAGAAGCACTAGGAACCATATACACAGGCCAAGTGAGGGTGAGGCTGAATGGACTCTGTGGCATCCAGATGACTCATGGGGTCCATTTGCCCTAACAGCCACCAAGGCCACTTAACATAACATTGCCCCATGTAAGAAAAATGTGGGATGCTTCAGATCATTCCTGAAGCTTTGGAGTTTTCCCACACTTTGTGGTGGTGTGAACAGTTGTGCTACTTCCTATTCTGACACAGCTGTGACTGTTTGCACAGTCACTCTGCTTTCTCCAGGCTTAAGCAGCCTGGAGGAAGGGATCATCCTTACTTTCACCCTCTTGTCCTTGGCTTAGTGATGGCCATAAAGTACAAAATTGGTGGTGGTCACCATTCATCACATCCACTGACACTGATTGGAGAAATGGGAAATGAGAGGAAGGAAAGGAAGGATCGATTCCTCCTCTCCATTCCCTCTTTCACATAGCTCTGTCTCTTGGGTCAGCATCAATGAATGCGATGAGGGATGGCAACCAACAGTTTTGAACCTGGTGGTTGCCGCTAAGCCAAGGACGAGAGGGGGAGGGTAAGAATGGTGATTCAATGTTGCCTCCAGTCCACTGCAAGAGGCCCTCTCAGATCGCAAATGAGAAATGAAAGATCTAGTTCTGCTCCCACAGCATGTCGAGACATAGGAAACTGCTCTTGGGAAATATGGCAAACCACGTACTCCAATCTAATCATAGCTTAAGCAAGGGCTCTTCTGAACATCACTCAAGATGATCCAATAGTCACTAGAAAAGAACACATAGCCTCTTGTTACCTAAAGCAAGTCTTGGATTGAATTGTAAGCATAGAATGGCTGATTTCCACAACTTTCAAAAGTTGACGTGGGGTGCCTCTTGCCCATCCAACTGTAAATCATGAACTGAAAGTTAAGGGCAATTAGCCATTGGTGGGGTACTAGAAGTAGAATGCATGGACCAAATTTGATTGTGTCAAATTTCATGGCAAAGACTGGACGGAATGGCTCTTGTGGTCTCTTCAAACTCTATGATTGTATTGTTCAATGAAATTTAACAAACATCTTGAAGTGAATTCTGCTAGTACTTGTAGTAACAATAGCATGTTACTCTCATTGATTCTGAATTGTTCGACAAAATTAGGCTTGTTGTAGTTCCAATGTTTGTTTGACTGTTCTATTAATTTGTGAAGGTTCAGGTTGAATTTATGTTTAGATTCTTGTCTGCTATCAAAGTATTGTTTTCTTTTGTCTAGTAAGCAGACATTCACATATTATTTTGTTCATTATAAGGTTGTGATCTCTACAGATCATGTACTTACAGAGTATTGTAATTTTTTTGTTTTTACAAAACCTAATTATGTGTAATGGTTTGAACCTTCTACTAGTTCTTGTTCAGTAATGTTAGCTCTTTTATTAACGCTCTGTGTTTTGTGTTGTCTCAAGATATTTTAAGCAACAAAACACTGTAGCAACTACAACTACAAAATTTAGTAAAGGCCAGAGGCTAAAATAATAAAATCGAACTGAGTTGAACTTTAAATACTTCAACAATTATGCTTCAGATAAAAACAATTTGCTGAGCTCATGACTTAATTTTTCGCCTTCTGTTCACTGTTTTTCTTTCTTTTCTTCTTTATGTAAATATTTTCGGACATTGATGTAAGTGTTTTGCATGAATGGACTTGCTTCCATGTAAACATGTGTAGATAGGACTGCAGTGCAAAGCCGAAAAATAACTTGTCCATCACAATTTAATAATGTGCAGGATGATTTGCTGCCTGATGTGAATTTTCTGCATTTTAATGTAATGGTTGAGCCTCCTAACTCTGTTTAGATCTGAGTCTGCCGTGTGCGGTGCATATGGAAGTGTTTGCCAGCTTCTTTACACTAGGGGTGGGAATCATGTGGCCTTCCAGATGTGGCTGATGTGCAGCTTCCAACAGCCTTAACCAGAATAGATAGTAAACTATAGCTGCAAGCTATAGTGCAATAAAATTTGGAAGGCCACATTATTCCTGCCTCTGATGTTAACACACGACTTGTTTGCTTTTCTTCTGACCAAGATGTCTAGTGCGGTATTTAAGGCATTTCAAGTCCTAAAATGTTTGCTGCATTTAGTATATTTTGCTGACTAATTTGCCTTGCTTTGTTTATAACCAAATCATAGAAAATGTAAGACAATTTTGATGTGACTTTCCTTCACAGTAATACATATGGAATACACAACCTGCTCCAAATGCACTCTTTTTGCAGTTAATGTGAACTAATGATGCAAAGTCTGATGTCATTAGGTATAATAATCCTATTAGTCACACACAGGTATGTACTATGCATTTAATAAGTACCTAAGTAGAGCCCTAATACTTGAAACCCAGATTACTCCAAGATTTAGGTACCAACTCTGGCCAAGTGAGTACCTCAAGGAATCTTACAAGATCATTTTGGTTGCAAAGGTGAACTTTTTAACTTTCCTAGGTGTGCCATATTCTTATTGAGAAGAAGTGACCAGAAGTATTTCAAATGAGGTTGTATCATATCTTTAAATGCGACTGCTATTCGCCTTTTCCACCCAAGTTGCTCTCTGAGTTGGCATTTCACCACACCTTCCCCATAGAGCTGGCTTGTTCAACCCTGCAGCCTAGGACATCTATTAATGCGGCTCAACACAAAATCATAAATGTATACAAAGCATAAAGATTTGTTATGTGACTCGACTGCGCAGTTCTTACGCATGGACTTTGTAGGCGACAATGGAATGGAATAACCAGAGGATATTTCATCTACAAATATTGGAGTATTATCCATAATTCACATTATAATTATAAACAGTTCAGCCAGAAGATCTGTTAGACAATTTTAAAAGAGTCTCTGAATGGAGAGGCACATAATCAGGATTATTATGCTGATATTATGAAAATTATTCACAGACCCTTTTTTCAGCAGTTATTGTTAGTGTATTTTCTGTGTGACACAAGGCAATTCTTCTGCCAATGTGACTCAAGAAAGCCTAAAGGTTGGGCACTTCTGCCATAAAGGCACAGCTACTTCCTTGTATATGTATGTTCACATCCATTGCCAGAGTTAAGACTGAATCTCATCTGCTCTTCTGTTTTACTTACCTTGGTGAATGCTTCTGGATCAATTCATAGTTTGCTTGGCATTCAGGACTCCTACCCCAAACTGGGTCTCCAGATGTTATTGGATGACTGGGGATTATGGGAATTGTTCTCCATGGCACAAAAGAACCAAGATTGGGAAAGGCTGGTGGATATAATCTAAAACATAGTTGACGAACTTTTGTCCCTCCAGATGTTGTTCATGGCATCTATAGCCAGCATAGCCAATTTGGAGGCAAGATTAAGCTCCAGTCCAACAACATCTGGAGAATTACAAGATTCCTGCTAATGATCTAAAAGATCACTGTTAGGTTCATGTTTGTTTAGTCTCACAGAACGTTCTAAGAAGAGAGTGGTCTTTCTCTTGTACGAGGGTTGAATGAAAAGTAATGCCTCCACCTTCGTTACTTGGGTTTGGATGGGAATATTTTAATAAATCAAATGCAGAAATAATCCTTAGAATGTACTCTTTAACAATCACTATTCACTTTTCCACATAATCACCAGACAATTTGATATATTTCTGCCAACAATGAACATGTTTTTTGAAGCCGTCACGGAAGAAGTCAACACTCTGTTTCCGCAACCAGCATCTCACAGTTCTCTCAACACATCAGAAGCATAATGATGTCCCCGCAGATCTTCTTTTATTATCGGGAACAAATGAAAGTCATACTTCGCACATTGACAATACAACCGTTCAATGCTAGAAATGGAACTGTGGAGGAGAGTCTACTAAGCAAGCCAGTACCTGCTGCATACCAGTACTGCAGTGTTTTTCAACCTTTTTTGAGCCGCGGCACACTTTTTACATTTACAAAATCCTGGGGCACACCACTAGCCAAAATGACACTCTAACACAGTAATACATATAGTTAATATGTTTTAAAATGTATTCATACACTCAGTGTGAAACATGGGCCTGTTTCAATGAACAAAACATATATATGACTTCCTCTCACATATTTACACATGGCTATCATGTCTTCTCTCAGCCTTCTCTTCTTCAGGCTAAACATGCCCAGCTCTTCAAGCCGCTCCTCATAGAGCTTGTTCTCCAGACCTTTGTGAAATTTCACCCTGAGTGAAACTTGCTTCCAGTTAACCATGGATGTCATGAAGCTGTTATAAACAGTTCCCTAAGGGGGGGGGAACTCTCAAAAAATCCAGTAAAATAGTAAAAAAAACAAAACCTTTCCAAGCGGAGAGGCTCAATTTGTTTCTTGGAAACCTGTGAGGGGGCTGCTAGGAGGGGGGGGGAGTGCCAATTTCCCACGGCACACCTGATGATCGCTCACGGCACACTAGTGTGCCACGGCACACTGGTTGAGAAACACTGCAGTACTGCCATCTGTTGAGGAGTTACGAAGGTGGAGCATTACTTTTCATTCAACCCTCATAGAAACCACATTGATCCTACCTCCAGAAGTCTCTCCCATGATATCTTTTAATTAAATCTAGCATTAGCAGTGTATTATATTAACTTACAGGGGATAGGTGAATTTTTTACCTCCTCACTCCATGCTAGATCTATTTTTAAAAAGCCCGAGTATGAAGACATCAAGAGAAGACTGGATAGAGAAAATGCTAGAGATCATGAGCATGGACAAACTAACATCACTAGTTTCCAAATCACAAAGTAGATATATCAAAATAACAGATTGGACTCCTTTTATAGAATGATTGAATTAAAATAAAATAAAATAATTAATCTAAAAAGAAGAGAATAGAAGATAGAATATACCATCACTAGGAAAGCAGAAAGCAGAAGAAAAACAAACATTTTAACACCACTATAGAGAAGAATGGAAGTACAAATTCCCTTTCCCGACCCTATTACCCTCCCCTTATCCCCACTCCCTTCCTACCACACTCCACAATCTTTTAGATTTGCCCTCCCAACCACTCCTTAATCATTCCCTTCCCCGCTTTTCCCTACAATTTACCTCAATTGTTTTACCCCTATTTTATGTAAATTTGCCCATTAAAAATTATAATAAAATTATTATTATTTAAAAAGCTATTTAATCCTCTGGCAGAGGTTGGTTTGTGATGAGGTGCCTATTTGATCAGCACCTTCACTTTTAAATTAAGCTCTAGATATACAGATGAATTAACATTTAATATGTCAAATTAATGTTAGACATATTTCATGACACTTTCTTTTAACTGGAAACAGGGATAGCTATCGAACATTGTATACAGTAACATTAAATTTGTATATCATTGAATTTTGCTGTAAGCCGGTCTGAGTCCTTCCATGGAGGTGAGAAGGTCGGGGTACAAAAAATTTAAATAAAATAAATAATCAACAAATAATTCAATTTCACTGCAGTCTCTTTCTTCCCATTCTGAGGTCCTTTAATACCTGTCATTATAGAAGAGGGAACTCAGTTGTGTTGCCGAAGTTGCTCCCTGCTTCTCCTTTTGCTTCTCTCAGTTTAGTCAGATCGGCCACTCTGCTCTGGAAGAAATGGCCTTGATCTTTAAGAGATGAGAGTTCAATGCCCTTGGCTGACATCCTTCCATGTGCTCACACTCACAGCTTGTGCCCAGTTGGCAGTCATACATTTGATACTCTGTGTAATACACTGCCCAACTAATAATAACAACTTTATTTTTATACCCCGCCTCTATCTCCCGAAGGGACTTGGGGCGGTTTACAAAGGGACAATCCCGGAGAATACAGATTAAAACATAACACAATAAAATCAAAACCAACACATCAGGTAAAAACATATAAATAACAAAGCAAACTCCATAAAAACAATATCCTGGCTGAACGATAATAGATGCTGAGTTCGGAGGGCTCAGAGTTTGTGCCGTGGTTCCTAAATAGAGCCAAGGAAAAGTACAATATTTGATAAGGGCAGGATGGGAGGGTAATGTCCTTAGACATTAAAGTGTCAGAATTACAGGATAGGGGGCCAAACTAACGTGCAGGAGCCTTGGTAAAATCGGGCTAATTCTCTGGTAAACTGCCTACTCAAAGGCATAGTGGAACATTGATTGATTGATTGATTGATTGCAGAAAGTGGACAGAGTAGATGCCAGTCTGATCTCCCTAGGTAGAGAGTTCCAGAACTGAGGGGCCACCACCGAGAAGGCGCTCTCCCTCAGTCCCCACCAACCATGCTTGAGACGGTGTTAGAAGCGAGAGAAGAGCCTCCCCAGATGACCTTAGGGTGCGTGCCGGTTCGAAGGGGAAGATGGGATCATGAAGATAGACAGGTCCTGAACCGTTTAGGGCTCCAACTCCCACTATGCTGGTGATTCAGTAACTTTGAAACGTTTTGTTAGAGTTTTTTTTAAAAAACTGGGTTGCTTTGCATTTTCTGGGCTGTCTGGCCATGTTCCAGAAGCATTCTCTCCTGACATTTCACTCACATCTATGGAAGGCATCCTCAGAAGCGGTGAGGTTGGTTGGAAACTAGGCAAGTGACATTTATATATCTGTGGAATGTCTAGGATGGGGGAAAGAACTCTTGTCTTTTTGAGGCAAATGTGAATGTTGCAATTGGCCAGCTTGATTAGCATTGAATGGCCTTGCAGATTCAAAGCCTGCAAGGTGTGTTTTCCTTTTGAAAACACACCTGTCCCTTCCTTCTTTGCCTTATTTCTGAATGTCAACAGATTCCTACCCAGCCTGCCTTTCTCATCTTTTCCCTTGGTGCTTCATTCCTGGGACATCCTCACAATCTCAGGATTATACTGGTCTTCTCACTATGGCTCCATCTACACTGCCATTTCATCCAGTATCTGAAACCAGATTATCTGCTTTGAATTGGATTATATGGCAGTGTAGACTCATATAATCCACTTCAAAGCAGATATCCTGCATTCAGAAACTGGATTATATGGCAGCGTAGATCCAGCCTAAGTATGCTTTGTATCAGGATGAACAGAATAAATAAGCAATGACTGAGCAGTGTCCTTCTAAAGCTCTTTGCTAAAATTCAGACTCCATCCAGTCCCCAAAGATGACCAGAATGAAAATAGAATTTTTGAGCTGATCACTTACTGATTTGGAATATTTTTTTATTTATTTCCTATATTTATACCTTGCCCTTCTCCCGCCCGAAGGGGGACTCAGGGCGGCCTAACAAAAGCATCATACAATGCTAGCACTATAAAAAAAAACAACCACAGAATACATGGGCAAGAGTTTGACTTAGTTTAACCAAGTTTAACTGAGTTTCAGTTTGGGAGTGCCACGGTAATACTATGTATTCTTATTTTGTATCTTTCTGGATCTCCTGCTCCTGCATTCGGAAAATGTAGAGGCTCTGCTAGCTTAGTTTCCTGATAATATAGTGTAACACTTGCTTAGAAAAAAATCTTTTTAATGACTTGTATGTTATTCAAACAGAATTGGCCTCTAGTGTAGATCAGGATTTATAAAGGATCTTCCCTAAAACAAAGCAAGAGGATGCAGAATCTTAGCTGTAGCCATGGGACAGCACCATCTAGTGGCCACAGATGTTGCTTCTGTAATTCTTACAATTCCCCTCTATATATAGATCCTCAATTAAACAGAACCCAAGCAACCGGCAAAAAAATCGAATAAATGTGACTTTACATAAAAGTTACAGTACATATATCATAGAATCATAGATTTGGAAGAGACCACATGGACCATCTAGTCTAACCCCGTGCCAGACAGGAAACGCCAGTCAAAATACCCCTGACATATACCATCTAGCCTCTGTTTAAAAGCCTCCAAAAAAGGAGCTTCCACCATGTAAAAACAGTAAAACTATGTTACATTACATTATTGCACTTCTAGATGGAGGACAGACTGCAAGGGTATGCTGGATCAGAACCCTCTGGTGTAGTCTTTCACTGATAGGATTATTAAAATTTCCTAATAATTGCTTCTCTGTGACAGGGTCTTGTTTAAAGATATAGTTGGATCTCGATATATATCTTCCATCTCTTATCCACAGTATCCATTTTTATCAGGAGTGCAGCTGACATTCATGACCAGTCCGCATTCTTTTCTTTCAATGAAATACTGGAGGTGTGAGGCATCCTTTTTGGAAGTATGAAAACAACACAATCCTAAAATTTACAATTTACTGAACTATCACTAACGACAAAAACTATCTCCAAATCCCTGTGAGATGGAATACATTTTACTAGAGTAAGCAGAAAACAGCAGTACTGTGAAGTATGAAGAAGGCCAAATTAGTATATGGAATTATTTGATTTTCTGGCCAGTGTATCTTTCAGCTATACTGATATGCTGGAGAAATTGGTGGAAGAAGGGCATGAGTCGTGCAGAAAGAAAACTGCCAGAGAGATCGGATCTCTGTAATTAAATCAGCCTGAACTCTCATCTTCCTTAAATAGCAGGGTTTTTAAAAATAATAAATAGAAATGATGAAGTTTAATTAATCAGTACTGTTAAAACTAGGCCATTGGGAACTGTTACAGAAATGTGAAACATTGACTGTTTCCAGAAAGAGTTGCCTTCATTTCTTTGGGACCAGCAAAGACAAAGGCAACACCGTCCAGCTTTCGACCCTCTATTTACCAACTTGCTAATGAGGAAGATAAAATTTACGCTATCTCATCTCTTTCATCGGTATTAAGTGCTTTGCATTTCTCTGATCAGAGAGAAAGGGCAGAAATATACTTTTTTCATTTCCTCAAAAAACAAGACAGTATAGAATACATAAGGTGTATTAATAACCTAGGGCCACATCTACACTGGCTGGTAAACCTGAAGCCAGTCAGTAGCAGAAACGTTCTGGACTGACCCTAGAGGCACCCAAGGCCCAAACAGCCTCATAATCCAAGACAAGTGAGTTTAAAAACCCTGGGACCTTAAGAGTCCAGACACTGAGCTGTCAGTCCCAGTAAATGGTCCCCAAGCATCCTGACAGGTTCAGTTGTAGCAGATTTTAGAAATCCGCAAGATAGACACAGGACTTTTGCTGGAAGTGTTCTTTAAAAAAAATTAACACTGCGAGATGCGCTGGACCTCATATGCTCTGATGCAGATATCTGAACATGCATAAGCAGATTTCTTGTCATTACCTCTCCTCACTCTCCTACTTTTTCCTTCATTAACCCCATTTCATTTTGAGGTCGCTTGCCTGCCGTGTTGGTGCCCACTGTGTAAATTTAAGTTCTTTTTAATTTCATAAACATGAAAGAAATGCTTACAGAGCATTCTCATGGGAATAGCTTTCCAGTTGTGCTTCCATTTAGCCACCTGTGTGTCAACAGCTCCATTTGTTTACAACCCTCATCAGCTGTTTCTGGATTATAAAATGTGCACATGTGCTGGAGCAGTGCACACCAGTGCATGACCACATCACATGTTTTTCTTGACTGCACATTTTTCGGTGAAATTGGATTTTAATTGCACTTTTAAAATACATGTTTTTCAGCTGTTAATGCAATCCAGTGTGTATTCCAGTTTCTTCTGCATTTTAGGGCCTGTGTAGAAGACCCCCACACACACACACAGTCCTGAGCCCACTGCAGTGGTGGATTGGAGTTTACATGGTCCAGCCTAGTTGAGACTTCACCTTCCTTATTGCCATCACTGTCCATAAGTAGCCACGGAGCTCCTCACCATTGCAGGTGTCCCGTGGAACAATAGCAGAAGTGTTCAAGTGACCAGGAAGAAGGAGAACACAATGTGTGTCTTTTTTCCTGTGCTGATGAACGTAAGAGAAAGATTATTGTGGCCAGTTTAAATTGTACCCGATCCAGCTGTTTACACTGAAGGCATAGGCTACTCTGGAGTTTGAAGCAAAGTTTGGAGCACCCAACCTTTTTTTTGAAACAGGGCAAAGATAGATTAACCCAGTTTAACCTGCAACTGGAGGAATATGAGGAAGGCATCACTCAGGGGTTTTTTTTCGTGTCAGGAGCAACTTGAGAAACTGCAAGTTGCTTCTGGTGTGAGAGAATTGGCCGTTCTACCATCCTTGTGGGAGGCTTTTCTCATGTCCCCTCATGGGGAGCTGGAGCTGACAGAGGGAGCTCATCTGCGCTCTCCAAGGATTTGAATGTCCGACCCATTGGTCTTCAGTCCTGCTGGCACAAGGGTTTTACCCGTTGTGCCAGCTGGGGCTCAGCACTCAGGGTGAATCTGGGCCTTAATAGCCATATAGACAAACCCTTTAGACTGGCTAGCTTCAAATAAACAAAGAGGACCAATTAAAAGCCAGCAGACTTCTAAAAATAGCCTTGCATCAAAGATTGTCAGACTACTTCCCAACCTGGCAACTAAAATTTTATTAACGACAAAATAATTGCTGCTGGATTGTGCCTTTTTTAACCCAACTGATAGTATTAACCTTTTGGGAAACGCATGGGCCAGGCAATAGCAGGTGTGAGTCAGTTTGCGGGTGACCCCAAGTTCTCTGATCTTTCTATTTCCTATTTCTCTTCACCATTTAGATCTTAAATGGCTGTTCTAAGTGGTTGAACTTGAGGGTGAGGCAGACACTGAAAACCCACCTGAGGCAAACTGTGAACCAACTGATGTTGTCTTCTCAGATGATGATGAGAAGGACTTGTTGGATTGTACAGCCAAGGCTAAAAAACCCCAGGCAAAGAATGCAGTCATTGAGGTACTTACACAAGGGAAACAGGCTTAAAAAACACAAGTAGACACCTAACATTGTTGGAACACATTTGCAATGAAAATTTGCTATAGTGGACCCTCATCAGCTTAATGAGTTGTTTCATGTAAAACTGTTGTTGTGTCATCATAGGGATGTCCCTCTCAAACTGAGATGTGTTCCTTTAATGATGGGAAAGAAATGTCCTTTAAGAAAAATAGTAAACAGAAATCTTTAACAGGTATTGGCTGTTACTCGTATATTCTAGGAAAAACCTTCTTTTTGAAAAAATATACAGAGTGTTCCAAGATGATGGACCCAGTTTCAAAGTAGTGTATTTCACCATGACAACATGTTACAATTGCACAAGAAGTTGCATGTGGTTTAATGGGTTATCAAGTTTTACTAATCATTTTGAGCCAGAAACAAATCTAAAAAATAACTTCACAAATGGCCTATGTTATGGTTTGCCATCTTACTAATGACTGAGGCTAGGGGCTGTTCATGCGCTGGCAGAGAAATCTAGTAACAATCACTTGAAACTCTGTGCCCTTTCAAGTGATAAGAGTCTCATTCGGGGGTGATTTGTGGTTGCAGAGATATAGTTATTTCAAATCGGGGCCATCTTTTTGCAACATTGTATATTTCAAAATCAATCCCCCATCCACAGAAACATAGAGATTATTGCAACTCCTCATTTATATTCTATGCTGGGCAACCAATATAGACATTCATACATATTTTACTAGTTAGTAACTTAAGCCAAGATACTATTGGCCAGAGAATAACAATAGCATAGGAACAGGTGCACATGTGGCACTCACTAGAGGTAAGAGCCCATACAGTATTTCTTTTCATCGACCTAGACTTGGACTTTTCCTCACTGAGTCTTGATCTATTTCTGTAGAATGGGAGACACAATGGCGTTTGGGTTACTAACATAAACACATCTGACTGCCTGTCTATGTATACACAAATACACATCTAGAACATATAAATGTATGTCTTTTCATAGAATCATAAAATAAGGGAGCTGGAAGAGGCCACATGGGCCATCTAGTCCAACCCGCTTTTGAACATTTTGATTTTGACAAGCAATATATCTGAAAGCTTCAGCTGCTCCTTTGTACAATAGCGTATCAGGAATGCATACGTAACTTTTTTAAACTGTGAAATTCAGTCCTGTTTGGACAAAAATAAAAGTAGCAGAGCCACTATTCAGGCATGATTAGACAAGTGCTCTTAAATTAAATATATTCCTAATTTGTTATTTTACATATATATGTATACAAATACACATGCGTGTGCACACATACACACACACACAAACATATATATATATATATACAGTATACACACACACACACACTGTATGTATACTAACACTTTCAATACATAAAAATACATACTTCAATATATCATCCGAACTAGATTAGAATTCAATTAAATCCCACATTTTAAATTTGCAATTCGATGATCGATTTATCCTAATTTTCGGACTAATCTTTTGCCTTTCGTCACTGTATGCAGAGACAAGGATGGTTCACTTTTGATAAGAGTTAAGGTGCAGTACTTACATTGACCTAGGTTTTCTTAAAGTATTTTTAGACTTCTACATAAATATATATAGTAGCATTTCTAACAATTTGTGATATGAGTATTAAAAAGCAAATGGCTACTTTATCAAATGTATGAAGTTAGATATTGTGTATACATGTTCCTGAAGAACAGTGAAAAAAGCAAGTGAACTAGGTAAGTAAGAGCTTAAAAGTATTTGAACTGTATGGACTGTAAGGATGAGACATTCATTGTACTGGATTCTCTGCTAATATTAGTCAATCTTATTTGAAGCATCTCTAGCTTTCGTGATCGGAGGAGTTGGGACAACATGGATTTACTACACTTCCGATTCACTTCAGCATGCTATTAAATCAACTCCCCATCCTTTTCTCTTGTGTACTTTTATATTACTACTTTAACGTTTCTAAGAAAGCTCTTGCCCAACCTTTGTCTACTTCCATGTCTGGGTGCTATCGCTACCATCCATATTGTAATGGGAACACATTATTTGCACCTGTGTCTTTGTGACATAAGTGGATATGTCACACCTTAGCAGAAGACGGTATTAGTCCCAATCCCAAACATGAAATCCTGCTTTTGCTCCACTGAAATTTTCTGGAAACTGAGCCTTTGATCCATTCTGAAGTTGGGAGGCTTCACTTGACAACTATCTACAAAATTATTAATTCCTCGGTGGTGGTTAAAGAAACGAAAAGCCCAATCAGTACAATGTGTTTTGTTTTCAACAGGCACCGCCTAGGAGCCTTAGACCTCGTTTCAGGAAAAAAAGTACCTCATCGTCTACCACTGAAACCATGTAAGTGTGATGAGCCATTAGCACCGAGATCTACCGAATGTCTCTCTTCTGCCTTAAAAGATCTACTTCGTTAATAATGTAGAAAAAAACCCAGTGGTGAGATGGATGTGCTTGTGACATTGCAGCATTGTAAACATGGCCTGTCATGCTTTCTTTTTCATATGCTGTTTGTTCTATGACCATCTGTGTACATTGCAACCTGGTAGGCAAAAGCCATGCTTCTTGCTACCCCTTTGGATTTATTTGCAAAATAGCATTTTTTTCAGCTCTAATGCTGAGGCTGTATATTTGTAATTACTTGTTACATCACTTTATTTTAATTCTATGAATGCGATTTAAGAAAAGAATTGTTCATTTAATCTTAATATCTGGAATAATATTTATTTGGGGTTTCCAAGTGTATAAAGTAGACTGGCAGGGGCCACAGATTTTCTACCCAAACTGTATCCATCTTATCTTTACAGCAAGACTGTGAAAGCATTATTTAGACTGTATAAGCTTTGAAGACTTAATAACAAATCTGAGCTACATCACAATTTCTTCTCTATATTTCATTTACTGTAGATCTGTTACAGTGCATGTTTGTGTCACAAAATCATTTGGACAGTGCCCCTAAGTATACAGGATTCAAACAATATTGTAAAAAAGTGACTTATGTATAAAATGAAAAAAAATGAATTGTTATAAATCTTGATGATTTGAATGGGAAGTTGTACAACCTTTCCAAGGCATGTTTGTAATAATAACAAATGCTAGGAGGTAAGCCAGAATCACATTAACAATATTGGTTTGGATGCAAGTCAACTTTGTCTGGGTTCTTCTAATATTTTCCCAGAGTGTATGTACACATTTCATTTTCCAAAGGATAGTAGGTAGATCATCTTAGCTCACCTCCTTTGTGTGTAATTCAGAGATTTTGTTTGTAGTATAGATTCCAGTATAAATCATAGTAGTCTTAGGTTGGACATTGCATTTGTAATATAGAGAAGTACAAATTGAGGAAAATGTACTAGGACTTGTATATTTGTGCTTCAGATTGATGTCTCCTTTAAGTGTAAAGCATGTGAAACCTAGAAGTTAAAACTGTAGACATCCGTTTTTACTCTTGGATCTATCTTGTTAAGTAGAAAACATTTAATGTTGTAGAACTTAAAAGATCTCATCATTGAGAACAGATGGGTAGATAAAAAAGAATACTAACAACCTACTTCACATATAGGCAGTGACTTAGATGGCTCTCAGGCTCCAAAATATAAAGAGGCTTTTTAATACTGCACTCTTGGATTTCAAGATCCACGTGTTAGTCTTAGCCCCAGTGCTTTCGAAATGCTATTTTGAAACAGCCTAATGTTTTTGAAAAGCCTTAAAATCCCAACATTGCAAAAGTATGTGATCAGTAACCATGTGTAAATATGGTTACTGCTGTATATGAGAATAACAGAACAAATGCTTCCCATAGATAAAACACCTTTTAGATTTACTGCCATTTCAATCAATATCTGAAGAATTTGGATGGCAGCTAGAAAAGATTTATTCAGATAACATGTCCTTTAAAATAATTGAATTATTTATTAAATAAACGTGTAGCCCATATATGTTCTATATATCTTACTCCTCAGCATACTATTCAAAATTTCCACATTAGCAGAAATTACGTTACCTTGCAAGCAACTAGGTTGTTTGCCACCATGCTATTATATGTGATGAAATAAAATTAAAAGCTGAAAAAATGTATTCAGCTATGCCAAAAAGATACATTTGTAAATTTATCCACATACTGCTGTTAGCGCTCATTTGGGTTAAAGCTAAGCAATGTCCATTTGACGTGCTGTTTTATTCAAAATATGACTGTTCTGGACTTTTTGTTAAGTGCTAAAGTGAAACTATTGAACTGCCTTATCTTTCAAATCAATTCACTGTTAAAGAAAAAAAGAGTTGTTTCTGGCAAATGTGCTAATTTATCAGCCAAACTGTAGATGTGTGTATAGTTTAACAAAAAGCATAAACGCAAAATAGGCATACAGTTGACTTTAATGAATTTTTAATTTATATTATAAAGGAAGCAGGTTGTTTAAGAAAAGCTGGCCATGGCAGCTGCCATGATATATCTCCAACTAACCACATCAGAATTTACCAATTGGAATGCCTATGGCACATATTTTCTGCAAAATGACTGGAGCTTCTTTCAGAAGATTCCCTTATCATCTAGTGACTTATTTTCAGTGAACAAGTTTGTAAGCACTACATATATTGTTTGAGATTGATATTCCCTGCTGTTTTGCTTCAATTCTGTAATCTTCTCACCTTGGACCAACAGTGGGAAGTCAGATGTGCATCCAAGGACAGCCAACTGCAACTTCCACACTGCTCAACACTTGTGATGCTTGTTGCTTTGCAGATGGGGAAACAGCAGCATGTAACTCAAAGAATATAGATCTGGTGTTCTTTAGTGCACTGCTTCTTAACTGTGGGTTTCAATCCTAAATGATGTCCCATTTGCTCAGTGTTGGGGTCCTAAAAATTTTGTGGACATAATCTTGTGACAATTTACACAAATCTGTTGTGCAGTGTTTACAGTGGACTGCAGAAGATGCTTCAGCTGTACTTCAAAGAAAGGAAAATCAGCCTATTTAGCAAGCCTCGCAAATGCTGATCTGTTCGTCAGTTAATGTTTGGTTTCCATACCTACTTTATATACCTATATTGTCAGGGTCACATAAAAATTCGAGCCAAAAAGGGTCGCGAATTGAAAAGTTTTAGAAGCCCTGCTCTAGTGCACCACACTTCCCTGCAACTAAAATTCTAGCATAATATTTACTACAGAATTATAACACTTCTAACCATCAGTTCAGATCTTCTATCATTTTAGAAGTGAATTGACTTCATACCCTTCACTCGTATAGCAAAACTGATTTCACTTCCATAGTTTAAATGACAGGGACATTGTTCGTTGGACACAGAATATTAAATCCTTGTGATGTACGGTTATAAGGATCAGCCAAAAAAAATTGGAAAATTCTCTGTTAAGAGATTCTGCGGAATTATTGACAGCCAGAGTAGAAAACACTGGGTCACAAGGACAAATGGTTTGAGCTGGTATTAAGAATGCTTGCTAGATAATAAGGATTACTTAATATTAAAAGAAAAAAACCCTATTAAAATGGAATTAATTTTTTAAATTAAATATCTAAGAGGAAATTCTGATATAAAATAAATAATCATGGTATCTTCAAAATTAAGACAGGAAGAAATGCCACATGAAACACTGGGATTCTCTCTGGCCAGTTGCAAACAGCCTGCTACCTTCAAGCTGTGCTCTGCAAGATAAATGTGTTCAGTAGTTGATAATTGTACTTGTGCCTAAATGCTTGTTAATTAGTCTTGCTTGGTTTGTCAGTATGTTTTGCACCTAGCACACTCTTTGAAATTGTTGATAACACTGTATTTTGCAAAGTTATACAAATGGCCAATGTCTGAGGTCGGTATCTGTGCACTTAAAAATGGTTTCTTTCCAGTGATTCATAGCAGAGATGTTAGACTAGAACACTTGAGAATGCGTTGCAAGGCTCAAGACTACCAACAGTATTCCAAAGGTCGATGTTTTGTTATATTGCTTGAAATACATCATGACAATAAAGTCTTAAACTTTTCTTTAAAAAAAACAAGGGTGACCATTGTGTTCTGTATAAGCCAAATGATTCTAATTTCTTTTAATGCTAGACTTTTTAAAAAAGTTACTTATTCCTGATGGAATCTCAATAGTCCTCTTTGAATAAATTGGATCTTCAAATTGCTCAGTCAGTCATAAAGCTCAGTAGGCAACTTTGAATCCTACCTATCTACTTCAGTGTGGGTGCACTAGACATGAATCATGTATGTGATCCTGAAGATTTCATATTAAGATTAACTATATGCGTAAATTACCATCTTGATGAAAAGGGAAATGAGAGAAATCAACAACTAAATCAATCCAAAGTACACTAGATCAGTGTTTCCCAACCAGTGTGCCGGGGCACACTAGTGTGCCATGAGCGATCATCAGGTGTGCCTTGGGAAATTGGAACCTCCAGGAGGGGAGGGGGGAAGTGTCTAGTGTGTTGAAGTATAAAAACCCTAAGAAACCTACCTCAATAAAGGCACAAAATTACAAACACCCCCCTCCCCACCCGTTGTCTACTTGGTCTCTCCCTCTCCATGCATTGGGAAGACCCGCCTCCCTTTCCCCAAGTAGAGACCTCCTCTTGCCTCCTGGGAGTTCTGTGTAGGAAGTTTGGCCCAGTTCTATCATTGGTGGGGTTCAGAATGCTCTTTGATTGCAGGGGAACTATAAATCCCAGCAACTACAACTCCCAAATGTCAAGGTCTATTTTCCTCAAACTCCATCTGCGTCCAGATTTGGGCATATTGAGTATTCATGCCAAGTTTGGTCCTGATCCAACATTGTTTGAGTCCACAGTGCTCTCTGGATATAGGTGAACTACAACTCCAAAACTCAAGGTCAATGCCCACCAAACTCTTATAGCATTTTCTCTTGGTTATGGGAGTTCGGTGTGGGAAGTTTGTGACTTTCTGCCATTCCTGCCAGGATATCTATGTTGAGTTCATCGAAACAGGCCCAGGTTTCACACTGAGTGTATAAATATGTTTTAAAACATATTAACTATATGTATTACTGTGTTAGAGTGTCATTTTGTGTCATTTTGGTTGGTGGTGTGCCCCAGGATTTTGCAAATGTAAAAAGTGTGCCGCGGCTCAAAAAAGTTGGGAAACACTGCACTAGATTAATTTCCCATGCAGAAACATTAAAAATGGTGATGCTTCACTTAGAAAAAAAGAAATTAAGCGAGCAGTATTATGATAAAATCTAAAACAATAGTATGATGTTGAAGTAGATATATTTCTTCCTCTTAACAGCACAAGAAGAGAATTAAATGATGGAAGACTGAGGTAATGTAAGAGAAAATAGCAAAAGGGGATTAAAACTCAGGTGAAAATTACCAATGGTTATTGGTCATGTTGACTATTTGAGTAATAAAATCATAGAGTTGAAAGAGACCACGAGAGCCATCCAGTTCAAACTCCTGCCATTCAGGAAAGGCACAATCAAAGCATCTCCAACAAATGGCCATCCAGCTTTTTGCTTCAAAGCCTCCAGGGAAGGACACTCCACCACATCCCAAGCAGCATATTCCTCTGTCAAGCAGCTCTTACCGTCAGGAAATTATTCCAAATGTTTAGGTTGACTCTTTTTTTCCTGCAATTTGAATCCATTACTCAGTGTCCTAGTCTTCAGAACAGCAGAAAGGTTAGGTTGCTTACCTGTAACCGTGTTTCTTCGAGTGTAGGTCTGTGAAATTCACACAAATGGGTTTACTCCCGCGCATGAGCCAGAATCTGGGACATACTAGCTAAAGTTAAAGATTTACATAAGCCCCTCCCACTCCCCCCCCCCTCATCCCCAGAGTACTCTGCCTCTGCAGTTCCTTGCCGCCAGACAGCAGCAAAAACGAGGCATGACAAAGAGGGGAGGACGGGTGGGTTCTGTGTGAATTTCACAGACCTACACTCGAAGAAACACGGTTACAGGTAAGCAACCTAACCTCCTTCTTCGTGTGGTCTGTGAAATGCACACAAATGGGTGACTTAACAAGCTTATGTACCTTGGATGTGGGTCATGCCACACAGGAAAACAGGGCAGCTCTGCCAAAGGATGCATCCTTCTTCGCGAGGACGTCGAGCTTGTAATGGGCTGCAAACGTCGAGGGGTTCACCCAGGTAGCAGCCTTGCAAATTTGATCAACAGAAACACCCCGCAAAAACGCTTGGGATGTTGAAACTGTCCTTGTGGAATGGGCTTTAACACCAACAGGTAATTCCTTATGGGCTAACTGATAGGCCAATCGGATTGCCAGGACTATCCAAGAAGCCAAACGTTGGGAGGTAAGGGGAAGTCCTAGGGAATCTTCCCTATATTTAAGGAACAACTTAGGGGATTTTCTATATGGGGCTGTCCTGTGTATATAATAGGACAAGGCCCTTTTAACATCAAGAGAGTGAAGGGCAATCTCCAGGGGAGATGAAGGGTTGGGAAAAAAGGCTGGAAGGACAATGTCCTGGGTCATATGGAAATGGGAGACCACTTTAGGAAGAAAGGTGACATCCGTCCGGGAGGACCACCTTATCTTCATGGAACCGAATGAACGGGGATCAGATCGAAGTGCTGTGATCTCACTAGCCCTTCTGGCTGACGTAATGGCCACAAGAAAGGCCGTTTTTCAAGACAGATGGGAAATATGACATGTTGACATGGGTTCAAAGGGGGGTTTGGAAAGTTGAGAGAGGACCAACTCTAAACTCCAAGATGGAGGAGGAGGAGAAGCAGGGGGAAATGACTTCTTGTATCCCTGTAAAAACATGCCCACTAGGGGTCTTGAAAAAGGGATGGGACGCCAAACTTTTTCCTGTACCAGGAGAGGGAAGCTAAGTAACATTTGATGGAAGATAGGGAAAACCCTTTAGTGGAAAGGTGGATAAGGAAGTCAAGGACAATAGACATAGGAGCCGACTGTGGCAAGTGACCCAGCGGCTGAACAAATTTACGGAATTTTTCCCACTTGTAGGTGTAAGCCTTCCTGGTGGAAACCTTTTGGGCTGCCTGGATTATCAGGCGGACAGGGTCGGAGAGGTGGGACAAGGCCTGATCCTCCACGCTGTAAGGTGGAGAGATTGGAGGTCTGGGTGTAGAATGAGACCCTGTTGAAGGGAGAGGAGGTCGGTGTCCAGGGGAAGATGAAGGAAGTCTCCTGGGAGGCTTGGAGAAGGGGCGTGAAACAAGGTTGACGGGGCCACCACGGGGCCAGCAGGATGCAGTCCGAGTTGTCGGATAGCAGCTTTGTGACCACTCTGGGTAGGAGTGGAAGGGGAGGAAAGGAGTAGAGAAGGCCCGGGGACCAGTGGTAGAGGAATGCGTCTCCTAGACAATCTGGGGATGGGCGAGGGTGGAGTCTCGCGCAATACATGAGGCAATGAGTGTTGAGGTGTGAGGCAAATAGGTCTATCTGAGGAGTGCCCCAACGGCTGATTAGTAAGAGGAAGTGGCGGGGGCTGAGCTGCCACTCGTGAGTGGTGGACGAAGTCCTGCTCAGTGAGTCGGCTAGAGTGTTTTGTAGGCCTGGAAGGTGAATCGTGAGGAGGAATGTGTTGTGGTGAATGCACCATTCCCTTATCCGGAGGGATATTGAGAGGAGCGTGGGGGAGCAGGTGCCCCCCTGTTTGTTGATGTAATATTTTACTGAAGTGTTGTCCGTGAGGACTTGGACAACGTGGTTGGAGACTAAGGTCACAAATGACCAGAGAGCTTATTCCACCGCTATGAGCTCTAGGGCGTTGATGTGGAGCCTCTTTTCGGAGGGGGACCAGCGACCGCTGATGGTCAGGTCTTGGAGGTGAGCGCCCCACCCCGTGGAGGAAGCGTCTGTCGTTAGAGACAGAGACGGCTGAGGAGGAGAGAAGGGAAGGCCCGAGCACACATTGGATCTGTTTGTCCACCATGAGAGGGACTGTAGGACGTGGGTGGGGGGGTGGAGGATCATGGTCTGGCTGTCCAGTCCCGGCTGGAACACAGAGAGGAACCATGCTTGGAGGGGGTGGAGGCGGAGGCGGGCGAACGCGGTAACGTTGGCCAAGGATAGATTGAACGGTCCAGGCAGAACACCGGTGGGTGGTTTGGATGATCTGGATAGAATGGCATAAATTGAGAAAGCGATCCTCTGGGAGGTAGGCCCTCTGGGATACGGAGTCTATTATTGCACCTATGAACTGCACCGTCCGGGAAGGTGAGAGGTGAGATTTTTCTTGGTTGACAACAAGTCCCAGGCTCTGTAAAAGAGATAAGGTATAACTGATATCAGATGACAATTGGTCACATGACCCAGAGCAGAAAAGCCAGTCGTCCAGGTAAGGGAACACAGTGTTGCCCTGCTGGCGAAGGTGGGAGGCGACGACCGCCATACACTTAGTAAAAGTCCTTGGGGCCGTGGAGAGGCCGAAGGGAAGGACATTAAAAGAATATGGAGTATCGTCCACCATAAAGGTGAGGTACTTCCTGTGGGACTGTCTAATTGAAATATGGAAGTAGGCGTCTTTAAGGTCAACAGTAGCCATCCAGGCTCCCTTCGGAATGAAAGGGAGGATGGAGGGGAGAGTGGCCATCCTAAATTTGCGTGGTTTGATGAATTGGTTAATTTACCGGAGGTCCAAAATGGGCCACCATCCCTTTTATCCACAAGGAAATATCTGGGAAAAAAGCAAAATTGAAGTTGGTGGGATGGGGTAGGGGAAATGGCTCCCTTAAGAAGGAGAGAGTCAATTTCTTTCAGTAAAGCAGGGGAAGTCTGGGTAGAGATAGGTTTCCCTGGGGGTGGAAGGGAATCGAACTCTATAGCATAACCTCGGTGAACAATATCCAAAACCCACCTATCGGTGGTGATGGACTGCCAAACTGAGAGGAAAGGCCGAAGCCTATCGAGGAACAGGCTAGAAACGGCGCTTTTTATTATCTGAGGATCTACCACCTTGATACTGACCCCTGAATGGAACACCTGGATGCTTGTATCCCTGTGAAGGGAACTGCGGTCGCTGTCCTCCTCTATACGGAGCGGAGTTGTAGTATCCGCGAAAGGACTGATGGTAGTAGTAGGGATGCCAACGCTGTCTATAGGGTTGGTAGGGTTGAGTGGACTGTTGGCCATATTTGTTTAACGTCTGTTTCATTTTGTGAGAGTGTTCCAATTGAGAGTTTGTTTCAGGGTTGAACAGGCCAGCTTCGTCCATAGGCAGATTTTCTATCAATGAGCGTTGATTGGACGACAATGCTGCGGATCTCAACCAAGCATGTCTCCTAAGGGCAACTGACCCAGTGATCAGTTTGCCTGAGGTATCTGCCCCATGTTTGGCCAAGTCCTTTTGTAGGGTGGCCAGGGTGAGGGCTTCTTGGTGAAAGGCCTTAGCCATGGGTTGGTCAGACGTGGGAAGTAGGTCCAAGTATGGGCCTATCTTGTTCCACAGGTATGATTGATAGACGCTCATATAGACGCCATAATGTGCCATCCTGCCTGAAAGGCATGCTGAGGCATAACATTTTCTGGCCATAGCGTCAAGCTTCCTACCTTCTTTATCAGAAGGAGCAGCTTGTTTATTTTGAATTGGCTTAGGCTGAGCATCGGTCACAATCGAATTTACTTTCGGAAGTCTGGCCAACCAGGGAGTGGTGGACAGGTCAATCCGATAGAGGTTTTCTGCCCGCTTAGACGTGCTCGGGACGGAAGCCGGGGCAACCCCAGAAATTTTTTAAAGTTTGACTAAATAAGGTATAGTAGGCAAAATGGTAGACTGCTGTGTTTGTTGTTCAGCAGAAGTAAAATAAGGGTCTTGGACCACATCTTCAGATTGAGGGGGCTGTATGCCAAGGGACCTGGCCAGCCTGATCAATAGTGCAGAAATTTTTTTGTATTCTTCTGCCTGCTGAGGATCAGCCTCAGGCTCAGGCAAGGGAGGAATGGGAGTCACATCTGAAGAAGACTCCATATCTGCATCATTATCTGGGAGGTGGGGGGGGATTGGGCAGGAGGAGCAACTGGAAGAGCAGGGGCTTGAGCGGGAGGGGCTGGGAGGGCTGGAGGAGGAGGGGGTGCCACGGATTGCGAGGGGAGGAGGAGGAGGGGAGCCACGGATACCGGTATGGATCCAGGGAATGGAAAGGTTCAGGAGGGTAATAATGTTGGTAGTAAGGGAAGGGGGGGTAAGGAGGAGGGTAGCCAAAGGGATACCCATAAGGTGGGTCCCAGGGATGGCCTCGGTCACTGGACGCCTCCTTAAGCGGGCTCCGGGACCTAGAGCGCTGGAGTTCAACTGAGGGGGCAAGCACGCATCCGCGCGCAACGGCGGGAAAAGCGGAGCGCTCGGTTGCCGGGGAGAAGAGGGAGGCCGCGTGGTGCTGGCCTCCCCGTGGAGCAAGGCTTCGGGCACCAGGGAAGGTGGGGGGGGGGGGCGCCTGAGCAAGTGGCGGAGAAGGAGGTGAGGGAAGATCAGGCTCGGAGACCGAGGACAGGAGGTAAATTGGGAGGAGTGGGGGGGATTTTCCACTCCTAGAGCCTCATCTTCATCGCCCTCAAAGAGTTGCAGCGTCTCTGCTGCTAACAAGGGCATGCAAGGACTGGGAGGTGCAGGGCCGGCCAGGAGCCTTGGTTGTTTTTGTGCCACAGCCTCTTTTGATTTTTCTTTGGATCTGAGGGTAGGTTTAGAGGCTTTTGTTTCTTTTTCGGAGTGGCTCAATGGCAGGGGCCAGAGGGGGGCCTCACGAAAGGGGCCTCGGTCACTGGACGAATGGCAATATCAGTCGCAGCACTGAGAAGAGTGGGACTTTGAGGGATAGCAGGCAGGGATGGCTGGCTCATGGAATGAAAGAGCCCAGTCCCTGGGGAAGTAATGGCTTGCTCAAAGAGAGCAGCTTTGAGCCTAGAGTCTCTGCTCTTCAGGGCTCTAGTAGAGAAAGACCTGCAGATTTTGCAGGTCTGGGGAATATGAGATTCCCCCAAACAGAGGAGACATTTAGCATGTTTATCCTCTTGAGGCAAAGTTGCTCCACAGTCAGAGCACTTTTTAAAAGAAAGGGAAGACATCTTATCTGATAGTCGAGGCAATCCGTGGACTTAGCAGGAGCTAGCAGTCGGAGATCCTTTCGCTGGCTAGGCGGAAAAGGAACTGCAGAGGCAGAGTACTCTGGGGATGAGGGGGGGGGTGGGGAGTGGGAGGGGCTTATGTAAATCTTTAGCTTTAGCTAGTATGTCCGAGATTCTGGCGCATGCGCGGGAGTAAACCCATTTGTGTGCATTTCACAGATCACACGAAGAAGAAACATGCTTGCTCCCTTCTCAATGTGACATCCTTTCAAATATTTAAATATGGCTATCATTACTTCCAGTATGAGAGGTGATGCCTCTGTATACATTGTTATGGAGAATACAAGTGGTAGACTGTTGTTACACTTATTTAGCTTGTGGATGTGCCACGGGCATCACTCTAATATCAGAATGCTATACTAAATAGCAATGGCTTGATCCTGTATGACACATGTAGTTATGAGAGCTTCTTATATAAGAGTAACTTATGCTAATATGATTGTCTGAGCAACTAAAATCTGTGTTGAATGGTAACTATTTCTGGTATATCAACTAAAAGTGAATACATTCATAGACTTAATTAAGCAGAAGTCTGGAAATGAAACAACCATCAAAATGAAATGTTTTAGAATATCTATGATTGAACTTGCAGTGTGCATCTTGCTATGTCAAAGAAATATTCACAATAAGAAGAGTACAAGCTATGACTTTGAAGGCTTTGTCCACTGTCTTTGATAAGGCCACCCACACACTCGATACATGCAATTCTTTTCAGTAGTGGAAAATATAGAAAGTAATCCACTGTTCTGAGTAATACTGTATATATTTTCGGTCATAATGCTGTGACCAAGTATTTTTCATACAGTCTCTACAGCCATCAATATTTGTTCATCAAACGGATCAGTGTCAAAATCTTTAAAGTAATCAAAACTTTTTAAAATTATTTTTCAGCAGTAGTTTAATAAGACCTTTGTATTTGTTTATTTTACATATATGAAAATGTGATCAATATGAACCATTAATTTTGTTACTGCACTACAGACTTTCTGGGTTGCTATAGCAGATATGAATTCGGCAATTCACCAGGGAATATTTGTACGGTCGTGGTATTTCTGATAGGGATCATTGGCATACCAGTTTCTTCTCTTCCAGAAGGACGTGGTCATTTTGTCAAGGAGCTTAGACTGTGTTTTGTTGCAGAACACATGTTCCCTCAAACGCTGTCTTCGCCTAGCATTTTTTTTCCACAATCTTTTCTTGTAACCAGCCTGCCAAAAATAAATTAATTTCAGTATTAAAGAATATATAGCTAACAATTTAATAAGTACCCCCCTCGTCCTGCTGTCCTTCTGGTGGCAGACTAAAACCTCTTTGTTTAAGTCAGGGACTGCTGGGTGGTTTTTAGTTCTAAATAGGTTTTGATAAATTTTAATTTTTAACACCAATGATATTTAATTCTGTTTTAATGTTTGCATATTTGTATATTTAAAACTGTATTGTAATGCTTTTAATGTAAGCCGCTTTGAGTTTCCCTATAAAGAGAAAAAGCAGGGTATAAATAAACATAATAGGTAAGTAACCATATAAAAAGCCATCTTTGCCCTCAATGTTTGTCACTTGCACATTTTGTACTTGTTCCAAGTTTGGTACTCTCCCAACCACATATTAACAGTTCCTACAATCCAGTATATAGTAAAAAAAGTTCTTACCTTTCTCCTTAGCCAAAGGCCACTGTGCAATCGGAGAAATCTATAAACAACAGCTTTTACTGTTTTCCGTTTTCCTTTCCGCAAGCTAAATTTGATGAGAGTCCTTGTTTGCTGATGAAATATACTTGGAAGCAGAGGTGTTACACTGAAAGTTATGACAAAGCAAAAAGACAAGAAATTAGAGATCTAGTTGTACAATGTAAGAATGTGTTGTTAGTAACATTCAAAAAAGAATTTTTTTTTATAAAGGCAGCAAATATAACTAGTAGCACAAGAGGTCACCACAACTGCAAAATATAAATGTAACATGTTAACTTTAATTTTAGATAGTTTAAATAAATTACCTAAACCGCATAAAACTCTTCATTACATTGTACAATTTTCAACTGAGCATAACTGCACTACCTTTTAAATCATGTGGAAAAATCTTGATGGCAAATCAGAGTTCTACTGGCTTAAATTAATTATTTAGACCCCTTTGATAAAATAAATCCTACATGATTTTCAAGTTTGGATCCTTCCAAAAAGTTGTATTTTGCCACTGTCATTCACAACACACCATCACCTACTTAAGATGACTTTCACAAAACACTAATTTTCTAACCCTATACCTCACTTATATTTAATGTTGGCTTTTGCCCCATAAACTTTGTATATGGAATTATGTGAACAAACATTCTTACACACAGGAAGTCGCTCCTTCTCTGATAGATTAGGAACTGGAGTGCAGTCATTTCATCCCCAGAAGGCACATCCTGGACACAAACCATTTTGCACATCACAAAAAATAGGTATGCCTACCTATTTACTATGGAGACTGGATGCCCAAAGAAAGTACTGCCAAAAGACAGAAGAGGTCTTGTGAAAGAGACTGCTGACCCCTGCCCATGGCTGATATGAAATAAAGACAGTCGAGAAATTGAGCTGATACTGCAAGTACCATGATAGGCAGAAGGGGCTAAAGAACAGAAGGATCGTAAAATGCCTAAGGAAAAGAAAACACAGTAAGATACAACAAAGGCAACAAGATACAACATTTGAATTCAGGGCCCTTTTACACAGCCCTATATCCCAGAAAATCAAGGCAGAAAATCCCCCTTTATCTGATTTGAACTGGGATTTCCCCTGAGAGGGGAGATGATAGCTAGTTTAAACATTTGAAAGGATGTCACGTTGAGGAGGGGCAAGCTGGTGTTTTTGTTTTTTGTTTTTGTTTTTTTTTGCTGCTCTGGAGATTGGGGCCATTTCTACACTGCCATATAATCCAGGTGATCAAAGCAGATAATGCACATCATTCTGCAGAGCTACTCTGCAGTGGAATATGCTGCCTTGGAATGTGGTGGAATCGCCTTCTCTAGAGGCTTTGAAGCAGAGTTTGGATGGCCATCTGTCGGGAGTGCTTTGGTTGTGTTTTCCCTGCATGGCAGAATGGGGCTGGACTGGATAAGCGCTTTGAGTCCCCTTCGGGGGAGATAAAGCAGAGTAAATCCCATATCATCCCACCAGATCACTGCGCTCCGAAGAGCTAAACCTCCTGGTCATCCCAAATGTGAGGACCTACCATCTGTCCGCAACCCGCCGCCGGGCTTTCTCTGTTGCAGCCCCTACCATGTGGAACGCATTGCCCGCCGGCATCCGTGCCACCTAGGGCCTCCTTCCGTTCAGGAGAGGAGATACAAGCAGAGTAAATATAATAAGAATAATAATGTGGTCTCTTTCAACTTGATGACTCTAAGGCTAAAAGGTCTGCACACATGCTCAGTCATCTATGTGGGCAATTCTGGAGCATTTCAGTTTTCCAGATGAGGGTGTTCAACCTTTAGTATTCCTTGCTCTGAAATGGTTTGTCTTGCCCAGGTTTGAAAGGGAAAAAAACATTTTCCTCTCTAGGGCAAATAATCCAATTTAAATAAAAGGAGCAAAAGAACTTCACCAAGGCCCCTTCTACACTGCCAGGCAATCCAGGTTAGCAAAGCAAAAAAATCCACATTCTGATTTGAACTGGATTATTTTAGGCCCCTTCTACAATTCCCTATATCCCAGTATCTGATCCTAGATCAGTGGTTCTCAACCTTCCTTATGTGGTGACCCCTTAATACAGTTCCTCCTGTTGTGGTGACCCCCCAACCATTAAATTATTTTGTTGCTACTTCATAACTGTAATTTTGCCACTGTTATGAATTGTAATGTAAATATCTGATATGCAGGATGCATTTTCACTCACTGGAACAAATTTGCCACAAATACCTGGAATGCCCAAATCTGAATACTTGTGGGGTTGGTGTGTGTGTGACTGGGGGGTATTGATTTTGTCCTTTGGGAGTTGTAGTTGCTGGGATTTATAGTTCACCTATAATCAAAGAGCATTATGAACGCCACCAATGATGGAATTGACCTAAACTTGGCACACAAAACTTCCATGACCAACAGAAAATACTGGAAAGGTTTGGTAGACATTGATCTTGAGTTTTGGAGTTGTAGTTCACCTAAATCCAGAGAGCACTGTGGACTCAAACAATTATGGATTTAGACCAAACTTGGCAAGAATATTCAATATGCCCAAATATGAACACCGGTGGAGTTTGGAAAAAAAGACTTGATATTTGGGAGTTGTTGTTGTTGGGATTTATAGTTCATCTACAATCAAAGAGCATTATGAACCCCACCAAGGATAAAACTGGGCCAAATTTCTCACACAGAACACAGAACCCCCACGACCAACAGAAAATACTGTTTTTTCTGGTGATCAACTCTGACACTCCCTCACGACCCCCCCAGGGGTCCCGACCCCCAGGTTGAGAAACACTGTCCTAGATTAACTGTTTTAAACCGGATTATATAAATCTCCACTGCCAGATAATTTGGAATAAGATAATCTGGGATCAGATCCTGGGATATAGGGTAGTGTAGATCCAGCCTACGACTCCCTTCACACAGCTGTATAAATCCACATTGAAGTGGATTATATAGCAGTGTGGACTAAGTCCAAAGCAGATATTGTGGATTGTATGCCTTGATATTCTGGGTTAAATGGCTGTGTAAAAGGGCCATGTGTCTACACTGCCATATAATCCAGTTCAAAGCAGATAATGTATAGGAAGAGCCCAAATGCGATGAAAGAGACGTTAAGACATGGCAAGGAATTGCGTATCTCTACGTTAGGCAGACAGGCAAATGACACCCACAAACTATGGCCAAACCTTAAAAACAAACAGACAAACAAACAAACATCCAGACCACTCCCCGGCCTCAAAGAGAGGCAGAGCTCCAAGGAAGGAACTCGGGGTCCTGTCAGTCCACCATGAAGGGCAGTTAGGGTTCCCTTAATGTGGTGAGACTAGCCTCCTCCTCCTCCCATACCAGTTCTGCCTTATTCCCTTCCACACAGCCATATAACCCAGAATATTTATTATTTATTTATTTATTCGGTTTAATATACCGCTCTCTCCGGAGCTCAGAGTGGTTTCCAGAGATAAAATCAGATAAAACATATAAAACCAATAAAAAACCCCAATTAACCCCATTCCCAATAAAACAACCATATACAGCGTAATGGCATGACGATGACGGTGACATGGCAGAGTGCAGATTATGGCGGGCACCGGCCGAAGCCGAATGCCTGCCTGAATAGCCAGGTCTTAACGGCTCTGCGAAATGGCATCAGGTCCCGTGTGGTTCGAATCTCCTCAGGCAAGGAGTTCCACAGAGTCGGCGCAGCCACAGTAAACGCCCTCTGCCGCGTACTAGATAACCTGTAGGTCTTGATACCAGGTACCTCCAGTAAGTTGAGCCCCTCTGAACGCAGTGATCTCGTGGGCACATAAGGGGTGAGCCGCTCCCTCAGGTACACTGGCCCCAAACCATATAAGGTGGTCAAAGGAGGGATACAGACACGTAGTTCAATGGCATTGAAATGTTTATAAGCAAGGAAATAATATCATTCAAAAGCCACACTGGGCTGTGGTATATATAAAGTCAAAACGTAAATAATGTGCGCCAATGCGCTAGTAACAATAAAGTGTCCAAAGGAGAAAGGGGGGTGAATACCCCAAGGTTAGTCCATGTCCAATGTCCAATATATCCAAATGGAATACCAAGGATGGAGGTAAGCCCACTGTGGAAAAGGGAAATCCGGGCTAAGACACCCAAACCGGGTGCATTTGTGATCTTCTGGGCGCATATGGGGTAAGCCGCTCCTTCAAGTACACTGGCCCCAAACTATAGAAGGCCTTGAAAATCAAAACTAACACCTTGAAAGAGATCCGGAATTCAATAGAAAGCCAGTGCAGTTCGCGCAGGAGTGGAGTCACATGGGCAGATCTTGCAGCTCCTGAGAGTTCTGCACCAGCTTGAGTTTCCAGATCACTGACAATGTACAGCGTATTACAGTAATCGAGCCTCGAGATGACTGTGGCTTGGATCACCATGGCCAGGTCGCAGCGGGAGAGGTAAGGAGCCAGACGTTTTGCAGGACTTCATACCTGGGACTTCAAGTAAGTTAAGCCCTTCTGAGGGCAGTGATCTTCTGGGCGCATATGGGGTAAGCCGCTCCCTCGGGTACACTGGCCCCAAGCCATATAAGGCCTTGAAAGTTAAGACTAACACCTTGAAGGAGACCCGGAATTCAATTGGGAGCCAGTGCAGATCGCGCAGGAGCGGGGTCACGTGAGCGGCTCTTGGGGCTCCAAAGAGCAGGCGCGCTGCTGCGTTCTGCACCAGCTCGAGTTTCCGGATCGCCGACAAGGGTAGGCCAATGTACAGCGCATTACAGTAGTCGAGCCTCGAGATGACCGTGGCTTGGATCACCGTGGCCAGGTCGCAGTGGGAGAGGTAAGGCGCCAGACGTTTTGCCCGTCACAGGTGGTAAAACGCTGTCTTGCAGGCGCAGGCAATCTGCGCCTCCATAGACAGCTGGGCGTCCAGCCGGACCCCTAGGCTCTTGACCAGGCATGGGCAAACTTGGGCCCTCCAGGTGTTTTGGACTTCACCTCCCACAATTCCTAACAGCCTCAGGCCCCTTCCTTTTCCCCTCAGAGGCTGAGCGGGAAAAGCCTGAGGCAAAACACCTGGAGGGCCCAAGTTTGCCCATGCCTGCTCTTGACTGACGACTGCGGGCGGAGTGCCACGCCCTCAAACGTCGCCAACTAGGCCTCAAGGCAGAAAACCCCACGATGCCTGTTTTGACCTGGGGGCCCTTCCAGACAGGCCCTGTATCCCAGTATCTGATCCCAGTTTTTCTGTTCAAACCAGATTATCTCTCAGTGCGGACTCACATAATCCAATTTAAAGCAGAAAACCTGGTATCGGATCCTGGGATACAGAGCCTGTCTGGAAGGGCTTGGACTATTTGAGGGCCCTCCCTCCCTCCCTCCCTCCCACACAGCCATATAATTCAGAATATCAAGGCAGAAAATCCCACGACGTCTGCTTTGAAGCGCCTGCTCCCTATCCCAGTTCAAATGTGGTATTTCGGGTCTCTGTGGTCTCTGACCTGAGGACCTCCGCAACGCTCCGACGGCCGCCATCTTGCTCTTTCAGCTCTTCCCCGCCCACTTCTCCTTTCCGCGACGGCAGCCGGCGAGGGTCGCTCGCTATGCATCCAAAAACGGCAGAGGGCGAACGTAGCTTGGCTCTCTAAAGCGCGTGTGACTCTTCCCCATTTCCTCGCTCTAGGTTTCCTGGTGCGGGTTGGCAGCCTCGATTGGCTGTCGTAGGCACAGCCGATTATTTGCATACGAGCCTTCTTCTTTTTCTGATTGGTGGACGCAAGCCCCGCCTCTCGGGGCCGGGGCAGCGGTTGCGCGCGGAGGGGAGGGGAGGGGGAGAAGGCGGCAGCGGCCTATGACGAGCTGAGGGTCGAGCTCCCCTTGCCCTGCTCCCTTCCTCCCTTCAGCCGAGGAGAGACCATGCTGCGGGCCTGTCAGCGCGCGGGGAGCACCGCGGCTCAGGTGAGGCCTGGAGGGGGCGCCGGGCGAGGGTGGGCGGCGGAGCGGGGAGCAGCCCTGAGGGGAAAGGGCCCTCCCTCTCTCTCTCTCCCTCTGAGGGAAGGAGCGGGGGCGGCAGGCGGGAAGGGGCGGCTCGCGCGCTGTGGCTCTTTTCAAGGAAGCCTCCAAGTCCCGCCATGCCTTGCGGGCGGGGAATGTCGCCTCGCGCAGCCTCCCCAGCCTGGCTGTGTGTTTGGTTTCTTAACGCCCTTGGGAGAGGCCAGTTACTCGTGAGGACGCCTCAGTCACGCGTTAGTTGGGGGTCACCGGAAGGAGAAGAAGAAGAAGAAGGGCAGCCGCTGGCTCCTTGGTGTCACCTCTAAAGCGGAGGGAGGGAGGGAGAGCGCGAGGGAGCTGGCCAGGCCCCAAACAGCCCTCCGGCCTCAGGGCCCTTCCAGCCACATCCTATATCTCTGGAACCGCCCCCAAGTTTTTTGGTTTATCCAACGCCCCTTCCACACAGCTGAATACAACCCCACATTTTATTTATTTATTTATTATTTCACATTTGTCTGTGCCCCCCCCCCCCAACGGCTCGTAACTCATAAACCACAGTAATACCATTCCCAACCACAGTAATACCACAGTAATACCATTCCCTGGCTCAGGAATGCTATGGCATGACATAATTTTAATTCCGGGACCAATGTTGTTTTTATGTTGTACGGCGACATGATGCTACATGTTAGCCGAGTTTTATGGTGTTATCCGCCCCGAGCCTGCTGGGAGGAGCGGAATACAAGAAGGAACAAATAAATAAATAAATAAATAAATAAAGATGGAATTACAATTAGAACAGTTGAGGCAACAAATGGAGTCGCAGTGGGCTGACAGCTAGGCGGTGCGAGCTACAGTTTAGCTAACTCCGAAGGCTTGTTGGAACAGCAATGTCTTAACTGCTCTCCTGAACGGGAGGAGGCCCTGGGTGGCACGGATGCCGGCGGGCAGTGCGCTCCACATGGTAGGGGCTGCAACAGAGAACGCCCGGTGGCGGGTTGCGGACAGATGGTAGGTCCTCACATTTGGGATGACCAGGAGGTTTAGCTCTTCGGAGCGCAGTGATCTGGTGGGATGATATGGGACAAGGCGGTCCCGCAGGTACACTGCCCCAGACCATGTAAGGCCTTAAAAGTCAGGACTAACACTTTGAAGGCAATCCGGCATTCAATTGGGAGCCAGTGCAGTTCGCGCAGGATTGGCGTGATGTGGTGGCCTATCGGGACCCCCGCCAGGAGTCGCGCTGCAGCGTTCTGCACCAGCTTGAGTCTCCGGATTACCGACAGAGGAAGGCCAATGTAAAGAGCGTTACAGTAGTCCAGCCTCGAGATGACCGTGGCTTGGATCACTGTGGCTAAGTCGCGCCGGGACAAATAGGGGGCCATCTTCCTCGCCTTTTTTCAGCTTTGAACTGGAATATGCAGTATGGCCATGTGGACTCAGATAACCCAGTTTAAAGCAGATATTGTGGGGTTTTCTGCCTTGATATTCTGGGTGATATGGCTGTGTGGAAGGGCCCCCACGCAGAAAACCTGGGATCAGATCCTGGCATAATCATAATAACTATAACTTTATTTTTGTACCTCGTCTCCATCTCTCCGAAGGGACTCGGGCGGCTTATATGGGGCCGTGCCCAAACAACACACAGTTAAAAACAGAACAGCAAAATATAAAACCGCGTAAAAACAACATCCATCATAAACAATAAAAGCAAGTATCATAAGCAACAACAGAGGTACCTCTAATCTCAATTTGGGGGAGGGGATCAATATGCAAACGAGTTAAAGGATAGGTTGGTCAAAAAGGTAAATAGAACAAATAGTAGAATAGGAATAGAGCAATTATAACAGGATCATTACAGTTTAGCTTCAAATATGGTAATCAAATATAGGAACTGACTTCAGGTCATGGCTAGGAGCCATCTATCAGGAATCGTCAATCAAAGGCACGGCGAAGCATCCACGTCTTCAATTTCTTACGGAATGTGGATAAGGAGGGTGCCAGCCTGATCTCCCTGGGGAGGGAGTTCCAGAGATGAGGGGCCACCACCGAGAATGCTCTTTCCCTCATCCCCACCAACCGCACCTGAGACGGGGGCAGGAGCAAGAGAGGAGCATCCCTGGAAGATCTTTTTATTTTTATTTTTTAAAATACATTTTTATTGGTTTTTCCCCTCTCCCACCCCCTCCACCTTATACATACAGTTTATACATCAAACTACAGAGGTTACATTTGAAATATCAGTCTCAGTCTTAATTTTTCTACTCCACCTCTTAACACATTTTCTAAATAATTTTATAACTGGTTCCCACATCCTCTTTGTTATTGTTATCTTTTCAATTTTATCTATATTATTCCATTTACAATTTGTTATTTCCACATTTAACATATTAATTATATAGTTATAGCAGTTAGTCAATGTCCATTTTGTTTTATTCTTCCAACCCCTCACTAAAACTATTTGTGCACATGCTATTAATTTTTCAATCAATTTTTCTTTTTGCATATTCTTCACTCCTATTATCCGTGCATGTAATACATTTCTATTAACTATTACTATATGTAAATCTAACATTCTATTGATTTCTCCTTCAATCATTTTCCAGTATTCTTGCACTCTGTCACATTCCCATATCATGTGATTGAACA
Source organism: Anolis apletophallus (assembly GCA_030556195.1). Classification (NCBI taxonomy): domain Eukaryota; kingdom Metazoa; phylum Chordata; class Lepidosauria; order Squamata; family Anolidae; genus Anolis; species Anolis apletophallus. The sequence continues at coordinate 94,344,944 of JARBWK010000008.1, forward strand.
CCCCTCTTTGTTCACAGCCATGCCAACACCTATCTTTCATCCCTGGTACAAAGCGTGAAAGTTGTGCAGGAGTTCTGTACCATTTTTGTAACATTTTCCTTCTGGCTTCCCTTAATACATTATAGTTTTCTTTTGCTATATTACTTATTTCCCTCTGGATGTCTTCCCTCTCAATTTCCATGTCCAATCTCCATGTATGGAGAATTTCCTCTATTATTTCTTCTTTTACTGTTATGATTTGTTCGTACAGATCTGCCACTTTCTTCTCCCCGTCCCTGGAAGATCTTATGGACCGTGTGAAGCTTGTAGGGGAGGATGCGGTCACGAAGATAGGCAGGACCTGAACTGTTTAGAGCAGGGGTCCTCAAACTAAGGCCCGGGGGCCAGATACAGCCCTCCAATGTCATTTACCTGGCCCTCATGCAGGGTCAACCTAAGTCTGAAATGACTTGAAAGCACACAACAACAACAATCCTATCCCATCAGCCAAATGTCCACACTTTCCCACTGAAATACTAATACATTTATATTTGTTTAAATTATTCTTCATTTTAATTATTGTATTGTTTTAAAGTGTTTTTTGCACTATAAATAAGGTATGTGCAGTGTGCATAGGAATTAATTCATGTTTTGTTTTTTTAAAGTTAAAATCTGGCCCTCCAACAGTCTGAGGGACTGTATCGGCAGCCAGTGGAGCTATTTAAACAAGGGGGTTGACCGCTCCTTGCAACTCGCTCCAGTTATCAATATGGCTGCCAACCTTTGTACCAACTGTAGTTTCCGAACCATCTTCAAGGGCAGCCCCACGTAGAGTGCATTACAGTAGCCCAATCTTGAGGTAATTAAGGTATGGACTACCATGGTCAAGTCAGACTTCCCGAGGTACGATCACAGCTGGCGCACAACCTTTAACTGTGCAAAGGCCCTCCCGGCTACTGCTGACACCTGAGCATTAAGCGTCAGCGCTGAGTCCAGGAGGACCCCCAAGCTGCAGACCTGTGTCTTCAGGGGGAGTGTAACCCCATTGAACACAGGTTGCCACCCTATACCCCGTTTGGCCAAGCGACTGACCTGGAGGGCCTCTGCCTTGTCAGGATTCAATTTCAGCTTGTTAGCCTCATCCAACCCATCACAGCAGCCAGGCACTGGTCCAGGACCCGAGGGGCTTCCTTGGAGTTTGGTGGAAAGAAGTAATAAGAGTTGCATGTCATCTGTAGAGATGACAACGAACTCCAAAACTCCAGGTGACCTCACCCAGCGGTTTCATGTAGATATTTAAAAGCATGGTGGAAATAATGGAACCTTGCGGGACCCCACGGGTCAATGGTCAGGGGTCTGAGCAGACATATAGGGCCTGTCTAAAATTCAGGAAGAGCCCTAAATTTTATTAATATGTTTATGGTGTTTTTCGTGCTTTAATTATGTGATTTAAATTTGATTTGGTTGTATGTTTACTATTACTATATTGTGTTTCTTCTGTTGTCAACTGCCCTGAGTTCGGGGAGAGGGGGCGGGGCATAAATAATAATATATGTTTAATATTGAGAAAATAAATTTTGATAGGCCCAGGGTTAGTTTTCTGCTCTGACTCCTTCATGGGGTTAGTTGGAGTGCCAAAAAGAATTCCAATGAAACAAAAATAGCAATGGCTAGAAGTTTAATGGTTTGGAAAAATTGTTTTTGAAACATTGAACAAAGCAGGGACCCACCCCTTTTTCCGGCCTGCCTTTAAAAAATGTTATTCTGAGTGTGCTCAAAAAGAGGCACTGCTGGGGGTTACTAGAAAAAACATGATCTGAGTCAAGGACTCCAAAAAGAATTTTGAGGACCATACTTTATGAAACCCTGATATATGGGTCTGTTCTGTAAGAATGTAATTATGTGTCTCTGTGTGTATGAGTGAGTTAGCATGTTTAGCTTGAGTGTTAGGTCCCTTCCACATAGCCCTATACACGATTCTAGATTATCTATTTTAAACTGGATTATATAGGTCTCCACTGCCATATAATTTGGGACAAGAAGATAATCTGGGATCATATCCTGGGAAGTGTAACCTACAACTACCGTGTTTCCCCGAAAGTAAGACAGCGTCTTACTTTCTTTTCCCCCCCAAAAGTCCCCCTACGTCTTACTTTCGGGGTACGTCTTATATAACCCAAGACGTACCCCGTCGCCACGCCCACGCCGCCGCCGCCGCCGCCACGCCGCCGCAACCGGAGGTGTGCCGCGGCACACCTGCGGCACACCTCCGCGGCACACCTCTTCGCCAGGGCTTCAGGCAAGGGAGGAGGAAGAGAGCCAGGGGGGGGGGGGAACGACGACGCGTCACTGTGGCGCTGCGATCCTCACACTCGCCCCTGGCTCCTTTTCCTCTCCCTTTCCTCAAGCAAGGGAGAGGGAAAGGAGCCAGGGGCGTGGTGAGGATCGCAGCGTCACAGTGACGCGTCGTCCCTTCTCCCTGTCCTTGGCTCTCATCTCCCACCCTTGGAAGGGAGGAGGAAGAGAGCCAGGGCGGGAGAAGGGACGACGCGTCACTGTGCTGCGATCACCACGCCCCCTGGCTCCTTTCCCTCTCCCTTTCCTCAAGCAAGGGAGGGGAAAAGGAGCCAGGGGGCGTGGTGACGATCGCAGCGTCACAGTGACGCGTCGTCCCCTTCTCCCGCCCTTGGCTCTCATCTCCCACCCTTGGAAGGGAGGAGGAAGAGAGCCAGGGGCGGGGGAGAAGGGACGACAGCGTCACAGTGACGCTCGATCCCACGCCCCTGGCTCCTTTTCCTCCCCTTTCCTCAAGCAAGGAGGGGGAAAGGAGCCAGGGGGCGTGGTGAGGATCGCAGCGTCACAGTGACGCGTCGTCCTCTCCCCGCCCTTGGCTCTCATCTCCCACCCTTGGAGGGAGGAGGAAGAGAGCCGGGGGCGGGGAGAAGACGGCAGCGTCACTGTGACGCTGATGCGTTTCACGCCCCTGGCTCCTTTTCCTCTCCCTTCCTCGCAAGGGGAGAGGGAAAGGAGCCAGGGGCGTGGTGAGGATCGCAGCGTCACAGTGACGCGTCGTCCTTCTCCCGCCCTTGGCTCTCATCTCCCACCCTTGGAAGGGAGGAGGGAGAGAGAGGGGCCAGGGGCGGGAGGAAGAGACGAGTGCGGTCACACCACGCCCCTGGCTCCGCCCCTCTCCCTTTCCTCAAGCAAGGGAGAGGAAGGGAGCCAGGGGGCGTGGTGAGGATCGCAGCGTCACAGTGACGCGTCGTCCCTTCTCCCCGCCCCTTGGCTCTCATCTCCCACCCTTGGAAGGGAGGAGGAAGACAGCCAGGGGCGGGGAGAAGGACGGCAGCGTCACTGTGACGTTGCGATCCTCACCACGCCCTGGCTCTTTTTCCTCTCCCTTTCCTCAAGCAAGGGAGAGGGAAAGGAGCCAGGGGGCGTGGTGAGGATCGCAGCGTCACAGTGACGCGTCGTCCCTTCTCCCGCCCTTGGCTCTCTCTCCCACCCTTGGAAGGGAGGAGGAAGACAGCCAGGGGCGGGGGAGAAGGGACGACGCGTCACTGTGACGCTGCGATCCTCACCACGCCCTGGCTCCTCTCCCTTTCCTCAAGCAAGGGAGAGGGAAAGGAGCCAGGGGGCGTGGTGAGGATCGCAGCGTCACAGTGACGCGTCGCTGCTTCCTCCCGCCCTTGGCTCTCATCTCCCACCCTTGCCTGGAGCCCTGGCGAAGAGGTGTGCCACGGAGGTGTGCCGCAGGTGTGCCGTGGCACACCCCGGTTTGGGCGGCGGCGGGACGAGGTACGTCTTATACACGGGTATGGCTTATATAAGCCGACCCCCAGACACCCCGATCGTCTTACAATCGGGGTGTCTTACTGGGAAACACGGTATTATGATGAGGGTTTGAGCAAATCACTGACTCAGGGCCCTTCTACATAACCCTGTATCCAAGAATATTTGCTTTGAACTAGGACCCTTCCACATAGCCCTATATCTCAGAATATCAAGACAAAAAAATCCCACATTATCTGAGTGTGGACTCAGATAACCCAGTTCAAAGCAGTTAATTTGGGATTTTCTGTGTGGAAGGGCCCTGGGTTAACTGAGTCCACAGTGCCATATATTCCAGTTCAAAGCAGGTATTGTGAGATTTCTGCCTTAATATTCTGGGCTATAGGGCTGTGTGGAAGGGCCTTCAGCCTTAGAGGGAGGCAAAAGCAAACCAACTCCAATATATACAGTATTGCCCAGAAAACCCGGTTATATGCTAGCATTAGGGTTTTGATTAGTTGCAAACAACTTGAAGGCACACAACAACAATATACACATACTTGGAAGTAATTATTTGTGAATTATGGGGGACTTCTGAGCACAACATGAATATGAGTGTATCTTCACTGTGTTAATTGTTTTGGATTTCTGAAGAAGGATTAAATTTAAATTATTTTGGTTGTGGTATCTTAAATTACATCAATTTGACTTTGTTTATGCTGTTCCTCAGGGAAATTTGAAAGAGAAAAACAATCATTTCTGCTAGAAAACCAATTATTTGCTTGTTAATACACCCACATTCTGACACAGATTGAAAGTACAATTCTCGAACATATTCAAAATGATTGGGAATCTATTTTAAAATAATACATAATTTTCAAATGTTCATAATTTATTATATGATTTATAGTATGGTGTATTGATCTGCATGCTGGACTCATTCTCCAGGAGGCTAGAAGCTGTGCAAGTCATACCCTCATAGCCTGAGAGGAAGACAATGACAAAACATTGTCAGAATAAAGTCTGCAAAGAAAATCATAGGATAAGGTTGCCATCAGTTGGAGCTGACCTGAATGCACAGAACTGTAACAAATGAATCTTGTACTGGAAAGTATTCAATAAATAATATAGAAGTGTGGAGAGTGAAGGGAGAAATGAAGACTTCAAATACATCTCAACATGCAGAGAATATAATGCTGTCTCAGGCTTTTTTCTTGAGCCTGAAAAAGCAAGATATTAAATAACAATTTAGCATAAATACTAAGAGGCATTACATACTTCAAAACCAGTTACACTCTGATCCTTAAAATGCCCAAGCTTTGAGAGTAAAAGTTTTGGATGCATGTTCATTTGGCTTTTTCCAGTGTTTCTAAATCATGGAAAGTCTAAGTTTATGCTTCTGAATCATGGAAAATCCAAGTTTAAGGCCTGTTATAAAATCTAGACTTCTGAAGAAAGTTACTTGTGGTTTTCACATATTGCTTTAATAAAAAGTTTGGGCGTTTCTCCTTTTCCTTAGGAAATCAGAGATATCCAAACAGTTTATAGTTAGAACATAATTACAATCTTCACCCTGGCAGAAGAACAATTACAGAAAAATATGTATTCAGTACAAACCAAAAGAAATGATTATGAGAGCCAAAGGGTAATACAAATACATAAAAGTGATATTTCAGCAGCTCTGTCAGGATGATGGGGCGCCTCATTTCAATATGTTTTTGCTGTTTGAAAGTTGAAATATCTTAAGAGTTATAGCAAACTCTCAGTCTCTGAGGAAAGCAATCCCCTGAACAAATCTTGCCCAGAAAACCAGGTGTTAGTATTGTGATATGTTAGAAATGGCTTGAAGTCATACAGTAACACACTTTTTTATTTATTTACAACATGAACTGGAGATGTGTGAAGATACATAGATTGTGTTGTAGACAGGAACACGTTTTACCAAATTATTGCGATTTGTTGGCAGCTGTACGTCTTAGAAAATTATGATCTAGCTATGGTGATTTGTGCATTGGAGTAGAATTGTATGACTCAGAAAAACTCCACAGAGTTCAATGTGTGTACTGCTTACCAAAACCATTTAGTATAATACATTAGAGTACTATAATGAAGGTTGTACAACACTACATGTGAAAAATGCTGAGAAACTAAAGGGTTACACATTTGTTCCCCCAGATGTTAATGTATTTAAGATTAGTTGTTCATATAACAAATTTGCAACAGCTTCATTAACTCCCAGTTGGTTTCTAGGTTCCATCACTGTAAGTGGTAATTTTGATCATTAAAACCTTAATGGTTGGGCTTAATGTACTTTAAAGCAGCTTTTCCCAACCTTTCACATGTTTTGAACCAGGCATCATCAGCCTTAACTAAAATAACCAGTTATGACTGGCTCAATAAAATCTAGAGGACTCCCCACTTTCCCTTCCCTTTCTGACAGCAATGGAGCAAAGGCTCCTTGAGGAAAAACCCAGCGGCTGCTTGATGTGTGACTAGCAATCTTTGCCCCTTTATCCCACAAGCAGTAAGCATATCCAAACACAGGTATTTGCACAAACACTCAAAACATCTTTAAAAAATCCTGGTCCCAAGTGACCTGTAGTAATTGTCATGAGGAACATGTGGCAATTTGTATTATTGTACCATTTCTCAAGTTTCCTCTGTATATTCTCTAACCATTTTTGTTTCCAGTGATTTTTTTTCAGCGCAGTGCGAAAAATTTTATTATATGCTACATGTTCCTGTATATACTGTAAATATTGTTTAAAATGAGTCAGTTTGCCTGTTTGATTTCCTTTGAATGACACATGGTGCAATGGGATAATGAAAGATAATTAGACAAGTTGTTTCCCCTCAATATCAAATGAGATTCAAATAAACAATTTTGGAAGGTGGCAACATCTAGAAATATGTGGTCTTTTAAACAGGTCCTGCAATGGTGGGCAAAGGATAATTGGCTTTCAGTGAGAGCATCTAGGGGAGAAACTTATTTGTTGTTCTTATTACTATTATTATTGTTATGTTTATACCCCACTTTTTCTCTCCACAAGGAGACTCAAAAGTGGCTTACATTGTTACACAGACTCAGTTATCTTGATTCTATTCAGTTAGGGAAATATATTTAGTTTGTATTATTACACAGTTAAATTATTCCTTACATATGGCAGTTGACTGTTCTCTAATGCCAATACGATAGAAGGCTTTGCATACTGATCTGCCTTCAATTTGTCATCGTCTTCCTCTCCTTTATTTGGGGGATTCTCCATTACTTGCAACAAACTGTCTTTTTAATAGATTTTTTTCATTTTAAATGAACATGTGACATAATTGCTAGCATTCAACCTTTCAAAAGGCAGTCCACTTGCTTGAAATGCCATCGCCTTATTTCTTCAGCCTTGCAATGGTCTGTATTGAGCTAGACTGGGTTATACTGGGCTATACTGGGCCCATAACCTTTGTTGGATGAGTGGGCTTATCAACAAAAGACCCTCCTCATAAATATATAACAGAGTAACTTATTAGCATTACTCAGCACCAGTAGCCCAAAGTGATAAAAAGAACAAAAAACTCTCAGACCAATGTTATCTCTTTCATGGGAGGCTTTTCTTTGTAGTCAAATAATATAGTTGCACTATTTACAATAACAAGGTTTCCACAACACAAAGAAATACATAGTAGCTTTACACACAGCAGCCTTCAACCTGGGACTTCTTACTTAAGGCTTCTCTCACACAGACTGAGGAGTTCCCTCACTCAGGCAAACTTTGGCCTACTCAGTCTCCTCAGGGCGATGCTAGCTTTGGCCCACTAACTCTAACAGGCTTGATTCACACTTTTGTAATAAAAAATACCCTGTTAATTTTTAATATTTCTGACAATTATTATTATGTTTATTTATACCCTGCTTTTTCTCCACAAGGAGACTCAAAGTGGTTTACATTGTTACACAGTTAGTTTGTCTCTAATCTGTTAGGGAAATCTTCAATTTAGTTTGTTTTATTACACAGTTACATTGATACACAGTTAACTTGATTCTAATCTGCTAGGGAAACATTCTATGTAGTTTGTATTTGTGATTTTAATATTTTATTTTATATTGTAGTCTGTGTTTCTTCTGACAAGGATTCAACATAATTTAATACAACCCTGTCATTTGTAATTTACCTGGACTCTTTTCTGATTTAAATAATTTTTATTGTGATTTTTTTTAAACATAAAGTAATAAAAGCACAGGGGTAAGGGAAAGAGAAAGGTAAGAGTAGGGAAAAGAAGGTGGGGTAGTAGGGGGAAGAAGTGGGGAGGGAAGAAAGGTACGGGAGTGATGGGGTAAAGAAAAAAGAACAAAGATAGTTATAACAGTTGGTCTTCCAGTCCGGTCAGCAGGGGAATTTGCTCGCTTTCGAAATTAGTTCTTTCGTCTGTTTACATGTCCAGTGGTCTTCATTCCTTCCAAAAAAAATAGTTCTAACCTGGACTCTTTTTTGACTATAACACATCAAATTCAAGATTGTAAACCTGAACAAATAGATTATGATATTGTGTGTTTTGTACATAGTTTTTTTTTTTTAAAGAAGAGAGAACTTTCAGTTAACCAGGCAGGAAAGCTTCTCTACTCTATAAGAGTTCTTGCTTCATGGTTCCACAAAGATGGACCGCAAAGATATGGGCTAGTTATTTGCAATACATTTTTTTAAAGAATGCAGAGATGTATTATAATTTTTAACATGAAATTCATTCAAATGAAGATGTTTTTGTGCATAACTTGCTCTTTTTTTAAACAGAATTGTCTGTGTGGTAAAAGTTCATTCTGTCCTTTACGTCTATATCGTGGGTATTCAACATCTGGAGAATCTGGGTATGTCAATTCATTACTTTTATAAAATGTCTCAATTATTAGATTTATGTAAAACTAGAATAATTATGCTTTTCATTTTAATGTTCTTATTCAATAAAAAAAACATAAGCAAGAAGTAAACTCCATGTCAAATTAGGTGCAAGAGCATCTCCTATACCAGGACTTCTCTGTGGATTGGTGCCTGAATGTGAACTGTTGTGTGAATTCTAGACAGTTATGTAGACATGCAGTATTGTAATAATTTCAGAATATTTTGACATAGAATCCCTCCTTGATGCCATAAAACTCTTAATTTTGGGACCTATGGATTTTCATAGGAATTTCATTATGCTAGTTTTTGAAGCCCTTCGAATTCTTTGTCAAATAAAAATGGCAAAGCATAGTAGACTATAATACTTAGGGTTCTATGCCTTGCTTGCTTGAGTTGTTATGAACAAAGTCTACTCGGAGAGAGAAGGTTCGGCAACAGATTCAGCAATACACTGTAAAGCTATGGGATAACTGGAGCAAAAATCTTGAAAGAAAACAATTTTTCCATTTTTAATCTTAATTATCCTGTCCTGTCTATATGGTGGTTCTCAGGTTAATCCATGTTTATATATACTTAATCAGAGAGTCTTTCTGATCACCCTAGAAACATTATGAGGGAGCTGTATTACTGTTTCCTGTGTGCATTTGTTTTATGCCACTAATTTTATTTTAATATAGTAATATCAGCATCATAAATACAGTTATTCAATACATTTAGATCCGATTATTGAATTGGTGGAATTTGATAAGTGGACACAAACATTAATTTAGTTGATCAGTAAGTCTGCCATAACTGGAACTAATAACTGGATTCAAGCCAGTACTTTTCAAAGCACAGTTTGTTTGGTTATGGTAACATTTTATCTTTTATTGCATTAATGGGAGCTGATTAGGGGAAAAGTATGTTGTATGTTTAAGGGGGGATTTATATTCATCCTGTGCCAGTACTTACTTTCAATTGTTTGACAAATACAGAAATATTTTTTCATGAAAACAAGATATTCAAAGAATATTTTAAGGGTTATTCATTCTCCTTAGTACAGTAGTTTCACTTGCAAATTGCTTTTGTGAAACTCATTTCCTTACATCCAGGTGAAGGCCCTCTTCTTATGTGTAGAGCAATTGGGATTAATGTGTATGGTGTCATGTATAAGAACTAGATTTTTTCCTCTTCTGTGTTTGCAAATTAGGTTTGAAGAGTAAGTGGAATTGATGGTTCTTCTCCAGAATAAATAAATTGATTGTTTGAGAGCTTTTGTCTGATAATGAAAAATTCCTTCCTGGTGATTTCTGCTGAGTTAATACTATTCTGAATACAGCATGGTTTTGACCCATAATATATACATATAACATGAGGCTCCTTGTGGAGATAAAAAGCGGGGTATAAATAAACATAATAATAATCTTATTTATGTTCTTTTTAAACAGTGTCTCTGCAGGAAAAATTATTGGTGCCAGTGTTTTGTTTGTTGGTGGAGGAGTAGGTGGAACAATTTTATATGCTAACTATGATCCACGCTTTCGGGAAAATGTGGAGAAGACCATCCCTTATTCCAATAGCGTCTTTGAAATGGTGCTGGGCCCTCCTCCTTACAGTATTCTAACACCAAAGAAACCAGTAAGTTAATAACACAAACAATTTTAAATTGTGATTTTGTCCTTGATGTGTGATGGAAAAAACTAATTTTTAATTATTTGTTGTAGAGTTCGAGTTGTTATATTAAATACAGCAATGACTCTGATTAATTGATTATAAAAATAAGGAATCTTTTGAAATTCTTGGTAGCTGTACTACAACAGTAACACTACATGTCATATAATAACAATAATTTGAAAAATTCTGAAGAAGACACTAAAAATGGCAACCTTCTTTACCAATGTTCACCATCCTTCCTTCGCTCAGACCTGCTGCTGGGAGAAGAGAGATAGGTGGACAGAGCTGCATCCTTGCAGAACTGGCACATAATCGAAAAAGAAAAGGGTGTCTTATGTAGAGTGTTTGGTTATGCATAATTTGATTGTAACTTCTGTCATTTAGCTCAGACCTGCTGGAGCCTCATCAATTCCAGAACAGAAATGTTGTTTAACTCCTAGGTCTGATCCCTTCAGTTATTAAGTTGTGGATGATAAAGACTGTTGTTTGAAAATCTACCACATTCATGGTTTGATGGTTTTCTTCCAGTCTACAACAATACAGAGCAACTACAATTAAAATGACAAAATTTATCACTGAAAAACCATATGAGACAATAGAGGTAATTAGAATTTAGACTTACAGTATTAAAATATGAGACGAAATACAGTGTAAAAAGTATCAGAAATCTTTATAGAAGTCACCTTTTAATTACCTCTCATCACAAGTGTATGCTATGTTTCAATATCTCTGAGAAAACCTACAGAGCAATTAGTTATTTGGAATCCATTACACTGGCCAAAACACATTTTGGTGCCTCAAACATTAGACCTGTTTCTAGGTATATTTGACCTGTTGATTCCAAAAATGGCACCAGTTTTCAAATATTTATATATAAGTAAAGGTAAAGGTTTCCCTTGACATTAAGTCTAGTTGTGTCTGACTGTGTGGGGGTGGTGCTCATCTCCATTTTTAAGTTGAAGAGCCAGTGCTGTCTGTAGACACCTCCTATAATAAATAATAATACACTTTATTCATATTCGGCTCTTCTCACCCCGAAGGGGACTCAGAGCAGATTACAGGTACACATACTTAGCAGACAATCCCTGCCATTTTCCACATACAAAATATTGACGAACAGAGGCAAACTTTGCCCACCAGAGGGAGCTGGCGCACTCCTCATCTCTCAGCGTTCCAGTGTCCCTTGTTGTTCCTTCCGCATTCCTCAGCGTTCCTGGAGTTCTTTAATGGCCTCATTCAGTCAAAATTTGCCTCCTCACTTAATGTGGTACCTTTATCACCTACTTGACAGATGCAACTGTCTTTCGGGCTGCAAAGGTCGACAGCAGGCTACACTTAAAGGTCGAGCACCCACCTCAACCCGGGCAGGCCTCGAATTCATGACCTATTGGTCAGAGAGATCTTATGCAGCTGACACTTAACCAGCTGCACCACATTCCCGGTGCCTAAGTCATGTGGCCAGCATGACTGCATGGAACGCCATAACCTTTCCACCAAAGCGGTAGCTATTGATCTACTCACATTTGTATGTTTTCAAACTGCTAGGTTGGCAGAAACTGGGGCTAACAGTGGGAGTTCACCCCGCTCCCTGGATTCAAACCACCGACCTTTCGGTCAATAAGTTCTGCAGCTCAGCAGGTTAACCCTCTGCGCCACCAGGGGGCCCTTATTTATAAAGAGCTGTTAGTTAATAAGTCAACAAAAATATTTTGGGTAGTTTAGTTCAATGTTCAGAAATTTTGTAAAGAAAAAGCAACATTTCCAAGTGATATGTATTCAAAATAAGCTGTTCCTCATATTTAAATTCAAATATTAATTAAAGCAAACCTTTCCCCACTAATTTCAAATGCTTAAAAGATTGTATTTGTTTAATTGCATACTTTACTCATGCACATTTTAGTAGTTTGCCATGTTTGAATGTTTTTCTCCCACAGATACAACCAGGTCCACTAAAAATTTCCTCTGTAGCAGAGGTAATGAAAGAATCTAAACAACCTGCTATCAAATCTCAAAAGAGTAAAACAGAAGTACCTTCAGCTGCTAGTGAAGATAAAGAAGGTAACATGATGTCATTATTGTGCCTTATTCAAGTATATTATGTGGGAAATGGGTACCTTATTTATAAAGCATTTTCCATTATTTAACGTTGTTTCTGAAATTAACTGTTTTTGAATAATCTAGTTCATTCAAGAAGGGTTCCTTATAGAAAGGAAGTTTTATAACATTAAGAAACATGTTTAAGATTGAACAAGGTTACCAAAATTAGAAGAATTACATGCTTGAATCAGGAGGTCAGAATCTTTACAAAATATTTTCCTTTCTATTCAGAAGTCAATTGGGATAGTTTTTCCATTTCTGGAATAATTATGTTTTGTGGTTGTAATTTCCATTTGCTTATGTTCACAGCCCACTCTGCGGTCGCACAGATAATCTCAGCAACAGGTGAAGCTGTGTCAGTTCCAGCTCCAGGGATACAGGAAAAGGATCAAAGCAAACCTTCCGACTTAGGTAGTATCTGTAACAAAAACTGAGTTTCTGATGACAAAAGAATCCTACAAACCTAAAGCTGGATCTTTTTTGGACTGACTGCTATGTTTTTGGAACAAATATTCATTCAGAGTCTGGCTAAAGTTTTCATTTAGTGCTTTATCCTAAAACATGCATATAATCCTTTCATCAGCATGACGTTTTCAAAGAAAATTGTTTATTTATTTAATTTGTATCCCAGCTTTCTCCTGAACATGGACTCAAAGCAAATTATACCAAATTAAAACGAAGTACAATGGAAACGTTTGACTGTAAATGTTTAAAAACATTTAAATAAAAAACTCTATTTAAAGAACAAAGTTAAAACAGTTTAAAAGATACTTGAAACATAATTGCAAACATAACAGCACAGCAGGTCACATTAAAAAGATCTTTATGTCTCATGACTGCCTTAATAGAAAGGCATCTGTCAGAGTGTTTTGAATGTAATTTTCCTGCTTCTTGGCAGGGGTTGGACTGGATGGCCCACGAGGTCTCTTCCAACTCTATGATTCTACGAACAGTCTTTGCCTGCTAGTGAAAAGAATGCAGAGAAGGGACTGTCCGGGCCTCCTGTTTATGTTTTTGAAAAATTTAAGGAAGGATTTGCCTGCTGGTGAAAACTGAGCAGTGAGAGGGAGCCCACACCTTCTGTGGAATGTCATTCCAGAATTTGAGAGCGGTCACAAAGGAGGTGCTTTCTCATGTCTTGAACAGATAGGTCTGTATTGACAATGGGACCAAGAGAAAAATCTCACTCAGTGATCATAAAATTTTGTGTGTGCATGCATGCTCTCTCTCACACATACACACATCTATTTTTTAAATAAAAAAAATTGAGGGCCTCAAAAACAGCTTTGGGAGCCACACACACTTAACTCACCCCTGAAATGAGTCGTTCTCTCCATCTCTAAGATATAACAACATTCATAATGTTCTTCCTAGATAATTTGTTTCATTGTGAAATGATAGTAAGTCGGTATGATCAAATACCATCACCATGTAGAAATAATGTGTATTGATCAACTTTTGTTAATCTTGGTTATACTTTCACAGTAAAAAAAGAGTTCAACAAAAAATTAATTATGTCTATACTTAGGTAAAGAACACATGCACCGAGATTTGCCTGTTGCAAAAGAGAGGCCACCTGAGGAGGTTGCAGCTCGTCTTGCACAACAAGATAAAGAGGAACAAGCGAAAATTACTGGTATGCAGGCAAACAGTATTGCTTGGGCACTCAAAAAGTCAAGACTGATTAGAATATCACCTGGGCAAGTTTCAGAAAGGTTTTATGAAAAGTGGTTGTTCTATAATAAGTTTAAAAATTTGCATTGAGGGCAAAAATATTTTATTATGAGCCAGTTTTTTGCCCACTCAACCATGCTCACAGTAATATCTTATAATAGTTCAGATTGTGTACAAAATACACACAGAGAGATTATTATAATCTGCTGTGGAACTGCCTTCTGCTGTGCATGTGTAGTAGCCATTCTGGAGACGGATAATACTGGAAAGTATATCTTTTTCTCCTCCTTAGTACTTGCATCTAGATTGGAAAGTGCTCTGAATAATACTGCACGTGTCACTTTGCAAGCAATTACACTCCAGGAAGCCGCTGTGCAAGCTGTTAATCTTCATGCTCAGAAACTAAAAGACGCCATGGATGAATCTGAGGTATGTTTTAATTTGTATTCTTTGTATTGTCTCTTTGTAAATTGCATGTGATTTATTTTTATTTTGTGCTTTGTTGTGGGTTTTTTGAAAGCCACTCTGGTAAAATTAATGGTGGAAATGAAACGTGTTTTTGAAGTTGATTTGATTCATAGGAAATTAAGGTAGACAGTGTTAGAGGATGTGAAAGAAATTCTGTTACTTTAAAAGACATTCTGTGTCCCCTGTAGTATCTGTAATATCATCAGAATGAGTCAGTCAGGGTTTCACGGTTCAACAAGATCGATTTGTGGACCATGCACAGCTATATCATACTCTTTCATTATATCTAGACATAGCCATGCTTGCCTTAAAGAGGTACTTGAATTTAACTATGATCTCATTTGACATTTTATATGCTTTTTCTTGACACATGGAGAATTTGTCTTGTAGGGGTAGCTTCTTACATAATTTTGGTAATCTATATTTCAGTATTTTAAAAAATTATTTTATTAAAGTTTTGTTGAAAGAAAATCAAGTTTAAGAAAGTAATTTCTTTTACATTGAAAGTGGGAGAACATTTTTATTTATAGAAAGGTAGGAAAAAGAGAGAAGAAAGAATAAAAATAAAAAGTGTTTGTTGACTTCTTACTTTTGATGGTAATTTAGTCTATTTTACGATATTGTCCAATGGTTTATCTGCTTCCCCTCCGTCTTCTTTTGATTGATTCTTTTCAGCAAATATGATACCTTTTCAACTGTTTAAAATAGTCTTTTACTAGGTCCCAGTTAGTTTCTTTCTTTGGTAAGCCTTGATTTAGTGATAAGCAGTTGGTAAGTTTGTCCATATTCATATTCTCTAATACTTTATTCAGCCATTCTTCTCTTTTTGGTGTCTCTCTTAGTCTCCAGAATAGCATATACTATTATGACTGCAGTTATCAAAAAATAAACATTATCTCTTTATTCTTATCTTCATCTATATGAAACATTCTTAGTAAAAGGTATTCTGGCTCTCTTTGGATTTTTATTTTTAAAATCTTTTGTATAACTTCATTTATGTCCTTCCAAAACCTTTCTGCTTTTGGGCAGGTCCACCAGGTATGGAAGAAGGCTCCAATTTGTTGTTTGCATTCCTAACATTTGTTGGATGCAGTCTTGTAACATTTAGAGATATTATGTGGTGTAATATACCATCAATACAGCATTTTAAGCCAGTTTTCTTTCAGATCATAAGATATTTTATGTGTATTTAAGTATTTGGTTCCAAGTTTCCCCCCATTGTTTTAATTCTATTTGATGACCAATATTTTGAGCCCATTTAACCATGCATTCTTTTATCTGTTCTTTTTCTGTTGCCCATTCTAACAGTTTTTTATATATATATTGGTAATCGTTTTATTTTCTTTCTTCATTATATTGTCCCAAGGGCCATTTTTATCAGCAAAACCTGTCTCTTTATCTTTCTTAAAATATTCTGACATCTGCCAATGTTGGAACCAGGAGAAATTTGGAAACTATATTTCAGTTTTTATTGAGTAGTCTATTAATTTTACCCGTGATATTTAGGATCATTATATAATTGTAGGTTCCAAGTGACAGAAAGGCAACTCAGTGGCGAACATTGGAGGAAGCCCTGAAGGATCGTAGGAAAGCTGTGGATGAAGCTGCCGATGTCCTTTTAAAAGCCAAGTAAGTAATTTTAGCTTTCACATTACATTTTGTGACAAATGGTAAAAGGATTCTATCAAAATATAAGAAAACATGGATGAAAATATGTGCAAATTAGGTTATATTTCAATACCCATGACTGGGATCAACAGGTTCAGTGATGTTCCTATCAGACCAGCACCCTTCTCTTTCTACTATACAAATGAATCATTATTTTCCCCATTAGAAGTTGATGACAGAATGCGTCACTTAAGGTCATGCTTGCATTGGAGCAAAATATTTCCCCATCCATTGTGTTCTCTGGTCTTCACAGATTGGCTATTATAGTAACTTTCATATAGCTGCTCTCTCTTTCTTGGGTTATATTTGGAATCACCCTTTGTACAACGCCTGCTTTTCAGGGTGGTGAGAATTTTGCTGGTTTTACAAATATTGTTCAACTGAGATGATATTTCAGTCTTAGTTGTAATTAGTTAGTCCAACACACATACACATTTTGTTAAGCTATTGTCCTTTTGTGGAAGATATTGATATTTGTCATTTTATCTTCGTCAGGAAACCGAGCTGTACTTGTCATATGTAATTCTTTACATTTTTATCTAAATACACCAACCTAGGATTTACCATGCAGTCTTCTTAATGGTTGCGTTTGACATCTTATTTGTCCTTTCTTGATGTTGAACACATAGTGAATATTGGTATAGGTAATGGATTATGTCTGGCTTTGTTTAGAGAAGAACTGGAAAAAATGAAAGGGGTGATTGATGGTGCCAAGAAGTCTCAGATTTCAGGGACCAAACCACATATTCTGGCTGCAGAAGAGAGCCTTCATCATATGATAGTTGACCTGGACAGTGTGGTCAAAAAGGTAAAATAATTCAAAATTGTGCTTCGTGTTAATAGTTTGTGTTTTGAATGCTGCATATAACAAACGGTCCTGCAACTGGCAAGGGATGGATAAAATGTCTTGCTGTTATTTTCTCATGTATAACATTTTTGTTGAAATCAGACTCCTTTTTTTTGTTGGAATCGAACGTCTTTGTTTGTGCAGTCAAAATACTGAGTGTACTAAGGCAGCTTGCCTAATTTAGTTCACATAGGTCAGGGCTGTCCAACAGGCAGTCCGGGGGCCGTACACGGCCCCCAAGCCCCTTCCCTATGGCCCCCTAACCCCCTGCAAGACATCAGTTTTTTTTTAAAAAAAAATAAAAAAATTTCGATCTCGGGGCGCGAGGGGGCGACAAGTGAGGAGGAGGCGGAGGGACTTCCCCGCCAGCTCCTCCTCCCTGCACCGCCTCCTCCGTCGCTCTCTGGGCGCCGCCGCTGCGAACCGGATCGCATCGGGCGCGGCGAGAGAGGGACGGAGGGGCAGGCAGGAGGAGGAAGAGAGCCGTCTCCTCCTCCCTGCATCGCCCCTTGTCCCTCTCGCGCCGGCGCCCATGCGATCCGGTTTGCATGGGCGCCGGCGAGAAAGGGACAAGGGGGCGGTGCAGGGAGGAGGAAAAGAGCCGGATCCTCCTCCCTGCATCGCCCCTTGTCCCTCTCTCGCCTCGGGGACGCTTCTCCGCCTGTCCCCCGCGCCCTTCCCAAATTGGGAGGACGAGGAAGCCAGGAGGAGAGATTCCCCAGGCAGCGAGGTCCTCGCTGCCTCAGGGACGCTTCTCCGCCTGTCCCCGCGCCCTTCCCAAATTGGGAGGACGAGGAGCCAGGAGGAGAGATTCCCCAGGCAGAGCCTGTTGCTTTCCCCCACACCCGGCTGGAGGTGCTGCACTATTTCCTCCCTCCCCTCTTCGTGTGTGATGGGCATGTGTGTGTGTGGACACACACATGCGCGCGCCCCATCAGACACAAAGAGGAGAGGAGGAAATAGTGCAGCACCTCCAGCCGGGTGTGGGGGAAAGCAACAGGCTCTGCCACACACACCTGCCTCGAGTTTGCAGGAGATCCTGGCCTCGCCGAGGTAAGGGGTGTCACTCACGGAGCAGAGTCTCCCATGGGTCTCCGGTCTGCCTCTGCTCCTGACTCCCCCCTCTCTCTCTTTCCCCTCCTCTCCCCCTCTCCCCGTCCCCCGTCCTCCTCCTCTTGGGATTTCCTGCCTTAATATTCTGGTGTGCCTTCCACACAGCCCTCTATCCCAGAATATCCAGGCAGGAAATTCCACATTATCAGCTTTGAACTGGGATATATGGCAGTGTGGACACACATAATCCAGTTCAAAGCAGATATTCTGGGATTTCCTGCCTGGATATTCTGGGATAGAGGGCTGTGTGGAAGGGCCCTGGGTTTATCTGAGACCAAATCCACACAGCTGAATAAAATGCCATGTTATCTGCTTTAAACCTGATTATATGGCAGTGTGGATTTGGATAATCCAGTTCAAAGCAGATATTGTGGGATTTTCTGCCTTAATATTCAGGGATATATGGCTGTGTGGAAGGGCCCTGGGTTATCTGAGGCCATATCCACACATCTGAATAAAATCCCATGTTATCTGCTTTAAACCAGATTATATGGCAGTGTGGATTTGGATAATCCAGTTCAAATATTACGTTATTTATTTGTATTTTTATCCTTCCCTCATTTATTCCCTCCCTCCATCCATCTTCCTTCCTTCCTCTCTTTTATTCTTATATTTTATTATTATTCCTGTATAATTGTATTTTAATTGATGTTAAAAATATAATTAAATATAATTAAAAAGGGGGAAGCAATACAAAGCAGTGGAACTCTCTGCCCAGGACTGTGGTGGAGGCACCTTATTTGGAGGCTTTTAAACAGGCAGAATGGCCATCTGTCAGGGATGTTTGAATGCGATTTTCCTGCTTCTTGGCAGGGGTTGGACTGGATGGCCCATGAGGTCTCTTCCAACTCTATGATTCTATGAAAACATGTTTAAATCTGAAACACAGCAACATGAGGGGTGGGGGAAGGTGCCTTTGCAATTTATTTTATAATTAATAATGCAACAAGTAATTAGGGGGCGGAGCCGAGGGTGGGGAGGAGGCGGAGCTGGAGGTGTGGGGAGGGGAGGGGGCGGAGCTGGGGGCTTGGCCCCCCAGGTGATCAGTGACCGGAATTCCGGCCCAAGGTCCAGTAGAAGTTGGACAGCCCTGACTTAGGTTAAATAGTAGCAAATGTTTCTGTTCTGTTCTGATTTGCACATTCAAGCAAATCCTTTCTAAAAATAATGTTCAGCTTTTTATCCCTGCTTTCACTAAGTACCTGAGATGCTTCTGTGATTGGATTTCTACTTTTAATTCCAGTTGAATATATGATACAATTTATTTTTATTTTTATATACAATTCTATATTTTATATATACAATTTATTTTTATGATTGGGGAAACTGGACACTGAATTGAAAGTGAATAAACTGAGGATGACATGACAGAAAAAAAGGAGTGCTGGGAAAATAATCTGTGGGTACCATGGACTTATAAAAAGATAACTGAATGGTCTTAGGGCAAACCACTCTCACTAGAAGCAAGATGAATAAATCGAGGGTGCTGTGACAAATTGGGAATGATAATGTTTCATAAAATAGAAGACACTGGGAAAAGAGGGATCCAGTCAAAGAAGCCACAGCCCTAAGTCTGAGTTTACAAGATCTGAACGGGACGGTTAATGGCCAGGGTTTTGTAGGTCTCTCATTCATAGGGTTGCCGTAAATGGGAGTTGACTTGATGGCAAACGACAACAGAAACAAATTACACTGGATGAGTTTATTTAAAAACATCACAATAACAAATGCCAAATTTCAAAGTTAAAATTTTAAATGTAAGTGTTACAAGGAGCTACTCAAATTGAATGCCTGCCGAAAAAGAGTGGTTTTACAGGCCCTCCGGAAGGAAGAGAGCTCTCTAATTGATTGAACAGCCGTAGGCAAGGCATTCCAGTTCTAGGAAAGGTCACGCTGTTTTACCGCAGCCATTTTAATGATGCCTGATATAAATATGAAATACTGTTAAGGGAGGAAACACTTGCTTTGAGACTAATCCTCTCCCTTTGGTTTTTGTAGGTCCAGGCTGCTCAATCAGAGGCTAAAATTGTAACTCAGTACCATGAGCTAGTAACTAAAGCAAGAGATGAATTTCAGAAGGAGCTTGATAGCATTACTCCAGAAGTTCAGCCTGGTTGGAAAGGTCTCAGTAAGTAACCTTGTTTTCCGAACTAACATTTAGCTTTCATTATGACAAATATTGACCAAGATGCGCTACACTGTAGCAACATTGCCCAGTCAATTGTGTAGCAGGTGCAGAGGTCTTGAGCTCAGTTTTTGTACAAGAGTCAGTTAGCCCCTCCACCACCAATCTGAAGTAGACAAAAAAGTTGTGTATTTTTATAAAATGATTGGCTGCAGCTTGAACTGTGAGAAGGTGCAGTTCTTTGCGATTCAGTTTTGCAGTGAGCATAATGCCCCAAGAGGAATCAAACTTGGTGTTTCACTCTTTCTACCAAATACATTTGAACATGTATTTTAACTTTTAAACATCTTTCAGCGATAACTACTCAATTCTTTGGGCATTTAATGTTGGGTTACTATTGTGCTGTTTCTCTTTTTAGATTGGCTCCCTGTTCTTTTTAGACCCCTGGTCTATTTTTGCCATCTACATGCAATTTCTCAATTTACTTGGAATTTGTTTAGTATATGAGAATCAAAGTGAAAGTAATGAATGTACAAATTTTCAGTCTGTTGAGCCCTAAATAATAATATGTTTCTGTTCTTAATATGAAATATCAAAATAAAGGAATGGTAGTTACTACCTGGCTTCCCATTGGGTGATTCATTATTATATGAGAATATTTGTTTCATTCACTTCTGTTAAGTGCATTCATATTAAGTACATGGAACTTTCTCCTCCTATACTGTCTATTTGATGACAGAACCTTTCCAAGGACTCAAGTGGAGGATTTTTTGTTAACTTGCTACTTTTCCCCTTTGAGGTGAATGTACTAGTAATTAAATATGGTATAGGTTAAATTTCCCTTATTATGCTCTCTTTGATTACTTTTTCTTGAAAGGAACGTATAATAATTAGTATTGGCACTATTTGCAATTTATTTTTTAAAGCTCACAGAAATAGGGATCGAGGGCAGTTTCAAACAGAAAAGGCCTTTCCTTGAGTCAGGTGCTTGCATTTCTCTTTGACTACACTCTTTTATCTTGCACTTTGACATGTTCTTTTTATTAATGTGCAAATTGTCTACTTTTATCTGTGCTTTTGCAGTCTTGTAAATGCTTTTAGCAGTTCCTGATTTGCTTCTGTAAATGCTAACTTTTCCAAACCTTCATTTCTCTTGCAGAACTAACTGATCTAGGTGAGTTCTTGGCTTGCTTTCCATAAAGACTGTGTGTTGCTTGTGCACTCTTTTCTCCAAAATGATGGATAGTGCTTGCATCTCAGCTAGCTTTTCTATTTCATGTTACACTTTACTTCTGAGAGGGGTTTTTGGTTTAGTGTGCTGGTCTACCTTAGGCCTTTTCTACAATGCCATATAATCCAGATTATCTGTTACTATATGAGTCTACACTGCCATATAATCCAGTTTAAATGAAATAATCTGGATTTTCTACGGCAGTCTATAAGGGCCTTACTACTCTCATAGTTCCGACCATAAATGGCACCCATAAGTGATGAAGTGCTCTGAAAGAGGATGTGTGTGCTCTTTCCAAAGAATTTACAAAATCATTGACTTAGAATAGAATAATAGAATTGGAACAGCCCTCTTGAGCCATTGGGTTCAACTTCCCTCTTCCCCCATTCAATGCAGGATTGCTAGCAAGAGCATCCCCAGCAGAGCTTCTCCATCCTCCTTGATAACCCTGATAACATCCCGCCCTGTGCCTACGGATGATCTCTCCCAGCAGCTTCATGTAAATATTAAAGATTATTGGAGATAGAATGGCACCTTGTGGGACACCACATAACAGCTCCTTTTTTGAGGAGCAGCTATCCCCAAGCAGCACCATCTGGAACCTGCCTGAGAGGTATGAGTGGAACCACTGCAACACAGTGCCTCCAATCACCTCCAGGCATTCCAGAAGGATGCCATAGTTGATGGTATCAAAATACACTGAGAGGTCTAGAAATACCAACAGGCACACACTCCCCCTGCTGGTGTTGAGATGGAGATCATCCACTAAGGTGACCATAGCAGTCTCAACTTCGTATTCGGCTCTGAAGCCTGTTTTGTGTAGTTATAATTAGTGATAAATTGTTTCTTAGGTGAAACAATCTAAAAACTATATGAATTGTATTATTTGATCACTGCAATATACAGACATACTTCATTTAATGAAATAGGGCATGGTTCCTGGGCATCACTTCTTTAACAGTCTGTTTTTTGTATAATTTCTATTTGGTGGCCAAATGTAACTGTTTTTAATATGTGGGGAGTAGCTGGTGCAGCATGTTTATCAGCTTCCTCCTTATGTGCTTGCTGATAGTGAGGAATTCTGGAACCGGCTGCTGTTTACCTTGCTTGTTGTAGATAGGTTCACAGAGTTTTATTTAATAGCTCAACCTCTATGTATTGCATTGTTTACTACAGCCATGCTCTGGCAACCTGACACTGAATGTTTGTTTTTCTTCTTCCCTCCTTTGCCATTTTTACTATACTTTTGCTCCAAAAAAAAAAAACCCTTCAGATTGGGAGAGAACAAGAAAGAAAAAATGGGTGGTTGGGTATAAAATGTGTTCATGAAATTTGTCAGAGACTTTGTTGACTTTGTTGACAAAGGTATGCTTGCATTCTGAATGCAGTAGAATATGCTGCTGTAATTGGCCTCTCAGAAATGTGGCTTTGCTCATGCAAAGAAACAACGTATGAAGATATTGTGTTCTTTGTACTCTTTCCTGTGTATCTAAGAGTCTCCTCTTTTCAGCTGAAAAGCTAACCACAGATGACTTGAACTCTCTCATTGGCCATGCTCATCGACGTATAGACCAGCTAAATAAAGAGCTGGTGGAATTGAGAGTCCGTGAAAAGCAACACATTGAGGTAGCCCTGGAAAAACAGAAACTGGAAGACAAAAAGGCTTTTGAATCAGCTGTGGCAAAGGCACTAGAGCATCATAAGAATGAAATCCAGATTGAACAGGAAAAGAAGGTCACTATTATATTTTTGGTTTCCTGGCATTTTGCTGATCACTCTGTATGCATATGCACAATGTATTTTCATGATGTGTATGGGGAATATTCAATTTTGTTGATTGTTGCATCTTCTTAATAATATGGCTAAAAACCAGTAGAACTTCAAACACTTATGATCCTGTTATCTCACATCTTATAATAGGTATTTTCGGTTTGTACTGTCTAGGAATTCTCTGTTGATATTAACTGGTTTGGTTCAATGTATCAGGTTTTGGACAGATATTGTGTTAAGGATTGTCCAATAGCAAATCGGAAGTTTTTTCATATTCTGGTTACTCTTCAGATTGTATAACTTTTCTGCCTTTTACAAAATGTTGGGGACCCTTCACTAACTGATATGATTAATTGATCATTAATTGCTAATTAATGGAAGAACTACTACATAATAAGTCCTATCTGCTTCTTATATTTGCTGTCATCTACATCAGGCTTACTGGATAGAAGGCTATCTGTTCCTGTAAGATACATGCACTTTAGTTATTAAAAAATCAACTACTTCTTTATTGTGGCAGGTTGAAGAAGCCCAAGCAGTTATGGAGGGTGAAATGAGAACTCAGCTCCGTCGACAGGCCGCTGCACATACTGATCATCTAAGAGATGTTCTCCGGATTCAAGAGCAGGAACTCAAGCTGGAGTTTGAGCAGGTAGGAATTTGCACTATTGTTGTGGGGAAATGGTCATACACTAGGATAGCACATTTTTTCATGCCAGAGCCATATTTTGTTATGGAATCTACATAAAACTACATTCAAAACAAGGCATTCTGATACATTTTGTGTTGGTTGACAGTTTTCCAGATTTCATGTGCTTACCATGTACAGTATTTTCCCCTATAAATGAACAAAACAATCTATCTGGGATAAAGATTTCCTATGGACAATTTCTTTATTTGTACCAACTAATTGTACAGTAATTTACTTAGACTAAAAAAAGTTTAATGCTGTTTGTTTGGTGTTTTTTAAAAAACCAAACCATGATATAGCAAATTAGAAGGGGCCTACTACAGTTAGTTAATAGGTGGGCCCCATTTGTGGGGGGCTGAAATTTTTCTGGAGGGTTGTGAATTTATTGGGATGTGGAAACCTCCCTCTGTAAAAGGGTTCACTTTGTGAACTTTTATTACACATGGTGTTTTCTGTCAGAGGCCCTGTTTGAGCATACCCTTCCTTTAAGGTGAATTCACACACACTTCCCTCCAAATACATTTTAATTCCTCATGGGACTTGATTACTCAGAGTTCAGATGCTTGAGCAAAAGAATAAATGTAGTACAGCAGAACTTACCTTTATCTTGCAGCCAGTCTGTACCATTTGTGTTGGTATGACATACATGAGTATCAGCCAAACCAAACTTTGGCTTAAGGAGGCATTGGATACCCTTTTAAGCAGTTTTGGGAACATTATGCTAACATAAATGTCCATGGGAATTCCTTTAGTTAGTGTTTTCTGCTGTGGGGTCAAGTGTGCTCGATTGTGCAGACATTAACTCCAATAAAAACTTGGGAATGTTTTTATTGGAGTTTTATCTCCCTGAAAGTTGCCTTCTTTAAAGTCCACATTTAATAAGTGTTATAGGTTTTTTCTTTTCTTTTTATTTTTTTATTTACATACATTAACAGCTTACAATGTAAGCAGAACACAAAACAATGAACGTTTTAAAAACACATAACCCCACAGTTGAGTTTTCTTGGTCTAGATGTACTTAGGATTCCACATTATTTTTTCTAATTTACTGGCATTGCGTTGGATCCTGATTTTATCATATGGAATTTTATTTGATTTAATTTAGTCTTTCATAATTTCTTTAGAACATTCCTTAGAAAGAAATGATGACCTGATTAAAGTACTGTTTAATATCTTTTATCCATTCAAACAGGCACTGATAAATCTGACATTTTTTGAAATTTCACCTTTCGGACATTATCTTACATTTCTGACTGCAGTGGTATTTGTTGCTTGGAGGGAGAAGCATATCTGTTGCTACCATTCCAGCAGCTGCAACATTAGAGCTTTATGTGTTAACTGGCAGGTTCGAGGAAGGAATGTTTGCCAAGAAACACAGAGTGAAATCTGCCAATGTGGAGAGCTGCCATAAATTGGAATTGACTTGAAGGCAAATAACTCCCCCCAAAAAATCCCAACATCCATTTTGTGTTTCAGGGCTTAACGGAGAAACTTAGTGAACAAGAATTGCAATATAAGCGACTCACTCAGGAACAACTTGACAACTTTACTCTGGACATCAACACAGCCTATGCCAGGCTAAGGGGGATTGAGCAGGCAGTTGAAAGTGAGTATGGGTAACTTAACAAAGGTATTGTATTCAATCACATTAGTTGACCAGATGTCCTGAACCAATGAGATACAGCAGCCTAATTTACTGCATGCAAGTACATCTTAAATTGTCTTGGGACAAAATCCAAAAGTGATTATTTGACAAATTCTCTCACTGAGTGCAGGCAATTGGGAACTGCTACAGGTTGTGGAGGTGTTATGTTGATCACTGGCTACCAATTTGGACAAGGGCCTGTTTCAAATCTTTGGTTCAAATCTCTGTGCTTTTAATTTATCCAAATACCTGATAGGCTCAATTAGCATGATGTGTGCCATCTGGGAACCTACAATCTGCAAGCAAAGGTTTATTTTCTGTCCACCAATGAGCTCTTCTTTGTGAAGGGCGCAAGCCTTTTCAGCACCTAGCTCCGCATATGTTGAATGGTCTTTCTTCAGAAATGTTATAGAGCAGGCATGAGCAAACTTTGGCCCTCCAGGTGTTTTGAACTTGAGGCTGTGAGGAATTGTGGGAGTTAAAGTTCAGAACACCTGGAGGGCCAAAGTTTGCCCATGCCTGTTACAGATTTTATAGTGTTGTGTTTAATTCTCATCCTTAATTGTATATATGGGTATTCTGTCCTTTTACGTGGCACAGGCAAGATTCTAGAACTGGATCACACTTCTTCATTTTTGTTATATATGGTCGTTAGGGGAAAGTCTCGGCAGACTACAGGCACATTAACAAATCTTTATGGCAGAAAGTGTCCAGCTTTTCTTGTTCTTAGAAAATATTTCCAACCATTTCATTGTTACCCTTCCAAAGAAGGAAACTTTTCCCAGCTGGTTGAATAAAAGCCTATCGTGGCAGAGGTTTTGCTTTGGATTCTCAAATGACGCCACTTTTGCCTCTGGGACCATAGGAGAGAAATCTGATTCTCAGCCGTTTGAACATAGCTGCAAAAACATTTATGAAAAGAAGATTGTCCGTATGCTGTTCTATTTGTGCAGTTTCTTGGAGGGAAGGCCGCATATCATACTAGAGTCAATATCTGACATCTCCTTGGGAGGGGGGGGGGAGGGGCTGGAAAGTGTCTTTATGAAAAGTTAGAGGTGCTATCATGGTGCACTCCAGCATTGTTGGACCAGATTGCACCATGTACTCTTTAGTATTTTTTTTCTACAATAAGAAATGTCAAAAATAGTTGTACAGGCTTGCAAGAAATACACTTAAATTGGTTTTAAATTGACAAAGGTTTACTCTGTGTCTGTGTACACCTTACAGCTAAAAGTTCGAGTCAACATGTTACTGACTTAGATGTCTATCATTATTTTGGAAGGGACCACATGACAGTTCAACTCCCTGTCATGCAGGAATACACAATCAGAGCACTCCTGGCAGATGGGCATCCAAAAAAAGGCAACTCCATCACACCCTAAGACTGCTCATTCTACTGTCAAACAGCATCTTAGCTGAATGTTTCTACTATGAACTTAGTTTAAAGCCGCTGCAGTAGAGAATATCATAAGACTTACATGAGCTATCATGGACTGCTGTTGAAAATAACTTGCAGTATAAAAATAGTGATAAAATGTGTGCTCTTTTAAAGTAGGCAATGACTTTTGATCACTCTTTTATTGCCATTTAACACAATGGGATTTTATGTTAACAGGTCACTCAGTTGCCGAGGAAGAAGCTAGGAAGGCCCATCAATTGTGGCTTTCAGTTGATGCTCTAAAGCAAAGCCTGAAAACTGCCTCTGGAGACAGCCCCACTGAGCCCCTGGAGGGTGCCATAGAAGCCATCCAAGCCAGCTGTTCTGACAACACCTTCACCAAAGCCTTAACGGCTGCTCTTCCCCAAGAAACACTCAACCGTGGGGTATACACAGAAGAGGCCCTGAGAGCACGGTTCCACACCGTCCAAAAGCTGGCTAAGAGAGTGGCATTGATAGATGAAACAAGAAATAGCTTGTACCAGTACTTCTTATCGTACCTGCAGTCCCTCCTCTTGTTTCACCCTCAGCAGCTGAAGCCACCTGCAGAGCTTGGCCCTGAAGACCTGGACACCTTTAAGTTGCTTTCTTATGCATCCTATTGCATTGAGCATGGTGATCTAGAATTGGCAGCAAAATTTGTCAATCAGCTGAGAGGAGAATCCAGGAGAGTGTCACAGGACTGGTTAAATGAAGCACGGATGACCTTAGAGACAAAACAAGTGGTGGATATCCTCACTGCCTATGCCAGCGCTGTGGGGCTGGGGACAACTCAAGTGGACTGAAATGGGTCCGTCATGCAAGACAATTCAATCTTCAGAATTAGTCAAATGGAAAGCAAGATTTATAACAGTTTTGGAGGGAAAAGAATAAAGAGGCCAGGCCTGAAGCGTTTTCTAATTACACCAGAGCCTTGGTGTCATTGGGCACGTGATAGTCTGTCTCCTATTACACTTATCACCTATACCTGTTGCATTTGTATCCCTTTTATTTTCAGCCATTTATCATGTCTGGATTTTGAGTTTTTTGGTGCAACTTATAACAAAATTTAAGTTTCCGGGTATCACTGATCAGGCTTGTGAGTCAACCAAAATAATGTTTATAACCTCTATTACTGATTTGGCACTTGATCCAATTAAAATAAAAGTGTTTTAAAAAGGAATTGGGTATTGTTTACTTAAAACTTAGAAAGATGGCAAAAATATAACAAAAAGCCATCAGTTGTTTTTAATCTACTCTTAATAATAATCCTTTTTTTCCGAGTCAGGAGTGACTTGAGAAACTGCAAGTCACTTCTGGTGTTAGAGAATTGGCCATCTGCAAGGACAATGCCCAGGGGACACCCAGATGTTTTGATGTTTTACCATCCTTGTAGGCTTCTGTCATGTCCCCGCATGGGGAGCTGGAGCTGACAGAGGGAGCTCATCCATGCTCTCCCAGGATTCGAACCTTTGACCTGTCGGTCTTCAGTTCTGCCGGCACAAGGGTTTAACCCATTGCGCCACTGGGGCTCCAATAATACTCCTAATAAGATGGGATTCAGTACTTGAAAATGTGAAGTCATCTTCATGAGGGCTATTGTAAGAGAAACAGGCTATACACCACATTTTACATAAGTTGTACTGACCAATCAGCCCTGAGAAAGAATTGGGAGTGATTCAACCTGGAAGTAATCAAGCAGGATATACTTTATCCAAGAAAGGTCATAGCTGGCAGATGAGCCGAAAGTATGCAAGTCCTGTCTATGCTTACTACTTAGGAATCCTCCCAGGATACAAACCTAATCATTTGGAGGAATTCACTTTGACGAAAAAATAGTTTGTAGTTTTCTCACTAACCAGTAACAACTTATCTTGATTAACCCTCAAATTTTAATCCATTGCTGTACCCAGATAATGGTTTGAGACCATTACCCATTCCTTGTAGTGTAATGGAAAAAGTAATAGAGTTGGTGGTTTCTTAGTATTATTTTTTTAGCTCTATCATATAAGAATGGAAGCATACTGAGATTGCTCCAAAATCCCATCTTAGTTATGTATCCCAGAGATCATCAGGCTTCTAAGGCTCCCACAGAATCAACTGGAATGCCTCTGTGCAGCTATTGTATTAGCTCATTCAAGAATTGCCCAAATTCAGATTAGAAGGGTCACTTTCTTCCAAATCGTCTTTAACAAAGAGTACACATTCCATAAAGTAAAAGACTTCCTGTTTGCAACTACCACTTAGAAACATTCTCGAGGTATTCCCACTGTGGACTACTAAATTTGGATAAGCATAAACCAAAGAAAGGTATTGGTGCTGCAGAAGGTCTCTTGGGGGTGGCACTCTGGTATACAAATTAAGATATAAGAGGCAATTGAGTGCCACATTTCCCCTTGTAGCTACAGCTAGAATTGAAGTGGTAAATACATTGCTAAGGATTATGTATAATAAATAGGCTTTATTCCAGACCATGGAGGTCGCACACATATCATGGTCAAGAGTTAAGGAGGAGCAGTTGCCTTGTCTCCTTCCAGGCTGAGAGAGGGACCGGCGCAACCTCAACACGGCATTCAGGTCTTCCAGAAGAACTTGAGGCAAGGCGGAGGGCTTATAGGATTGTGATTATTCGGATCATCACCTACATATCCCTCTGTGTCATCCCCATAGTCCTCTGCGTTCCTGGGTACACGGGCCTCCGGTCCCTCCTGAGGGTCAGAAGGAAGGCAAGGTTAGAGAATCATAGGATTCGGAAGAGACCCAATGGTCCGACCCCAGATTGGATATTTCAGGTGAGAAGATCTAATCAAAGCAGAAGAGCAGGGCACTATGACTTCTCTCGATGCACCAAATAAATAAACTTTATTTATATACAGTCGTATTTCCCCAAAGACACTTAGGGAAGTGAACAACAAAGTAAACATTCAATGCCATACAAAAGAAAAACACAAATAACCATCTCACCCAAAACCCTTGTAGATCTATATTTAAACTAAAATTAAGACTCATTATAACATGTAACATTTACAATTCCATAGTAATCCATCAGGAAAAGGACAGATCAAAGTTTCCAAATATACACCCCAACCACAGCTGCTGAAGAAGCAGAAATAGATCTGTTCTATGAGGATCTGTAGGTTCAACCAAGCCAGATTGGTCTCAACTGCGAAATAGAACTAAGTGCATCCAACCCATTTAGGATCTGTAGCACCTACTGGATAATACACCAAAAAGAGACATTATTTTCATTACAGGAGACTGGAATGCTAAGGTAGGAAATCAAATGACAACTGGGATCACAGGCAAGCATGGTCTGGGACAGGGGTAGGGAACCTTTGGCTCGGGAACCAGATGTGGCTCTTTTCATGATTGTATCTGGCTCTCCAGAGTAGCCTGGCCCTCGGTTTCCCAGCATGCAGCGGGGAGGAGTTACGCAAATGCGCCTCGACTGCCGCTTCCACGCCGCCATCGCTGCCTCTTCCTCATCCCTCGCTGTTCTTGGGGCCCTGCGCCCTCTTCGCCGGGGATGGTGGAGTCCGCCGGCGGCTTGTCCTCATCTTCGTCCACCGCCACGGGCCTCGGGGGAGGCAGCGGAGGTGGGCCTGGCTCTTGCGCCGCGGACCCAGCCTCGCTGCCCCTGGGGGATGCCCAGCTCATCGCCCTCATCGTCGGGCAGCTCAAGAGCCGCTGCCTCTTCGACGCCTTCCGGAGGGACTGCCTCACCGATGTCAACACCAAGTTCCGCCTTGGCCCTGCACCCTCCTCCCCCTTCCTTCCTTTCTCTTTCCCTCTTTTTTTCATTCTTTTCCTCCCTCTCTCCCTACCTTCCCTCTCCTTCCTTTACCCTCCCTCTCTCCCTTCTTTCCTCCATTCTCCTTCCTTTTCTATTATTTTCCCCCAAGTCTTCCTTTCCTTCTCCTTCCTTCCTTTTCACTTCCCTCTCACCTTTTCTTCTTTCCCCTTATTTTACTTTTTTCTCACTCCCTTTCCTTTCCTTTCACCACCCTTTCCTTTCCTTTCCTCCCCATTTCCTTTTCTTTTCCTCTCATTGTCTCTCTCCTGCTTTTCTTCCTTTTCCATAGTTTGTTCTTCTTTTCTTTCTTCCCCTCCCCCTCCCGCCTTTATTTCCTTTGTCTTTCTTTCTTTCTCCCTTCCTTCTGCCTTCTCTTCCTCCCCAGAGTCCTGAGCATGCCTTTTGCAGAGCCAGGTCTGAAGTGTCCCGTCATTCTGCTGGGGGAATTCTTTTCTCATAGTATGTACGTATATACTCACATTCAGTTGAATTCAGTGTGTGTGTGTGTGTGTGTGTGTGTGTGTGTGTGTGTGTGTGTGTGTGTATGGCTCTCCCTGAAATAAATTTCCAAATATTTTGCTTTCATGGCTCTCTGAGTCAAAAAGGTTCTTGACCCCTGGTCTGGGACAACAAAATGAAGCAGGATGTAGGCTGATAGAATTTTTCCAGGAAGACCCATTGTGTATAACCAACACTCTCTTCCAACAACCTAAAAGACGGCTCTATACATGGACTTCAACTGATGGGCAACACCGAAATCAGATTGACTACATCCTTTGCAGCCAAAGGTGGCGGACATCCATCCTGTCGGTGAAAACAAGGCCTGGGGCTGACTGTAGTTCAGATCACAAACTTCTTTATTTATTTACAGTATTTCTACCCCGCCCTTCCCAACCCCCAAGGGGGGACTCAGATCGGCTTACAAGGCAACAATTAGATGCCGTCAACAATACACAGTATAAAATCACAGTAAAAACAAAGTTAAAACATCAACGGTTAAACAAATTATCAACAATCAAATTACATTAAAAGATTCCATCTATATCACATCAACATCCAATCAACAGCGGTAAGCCATATTGCTTAATCTATTATATAAATGGGTTCACGTCATGTGATGTATACCTCAAACAAAGAAACCATACAACACAGAAACACAATACTTGCCAACAGAAATAGGCCTCAAGCAAGGTACGTTTGTAGCAAAGAAACTTTCCCCCCCAAAAAACCTAAAAGGCCCCCAAAACAACGAATAAAAATAAAACTACATTTACCAGCATCCTCCGGGGCAGCCAAAGACTCACCCAGCCTCTACATTCTGAACAACATGATTGGCTGCCAATAAGGGCGGATTTGCATAACTGCTGCACTGGCCAGCCAACATGAAAATTCCGATCCATAATAAACTGCCAAAACAGAATAAGGAAAAGGCCTGAGCCAATCCCCAACACAAACACCCAAATCACTTCCAACCGAAAATTTACACCCCAAAAAATCACAGACCACGCCCTACTGTCAAGTTAATTGACAGTAAGGCTTCATTAACTTGATTTCCCTAACTAGCCCTCACTTACTGGGAAGCTGTTTACGCTCTAAATTGACAGTAAGACTTCATTAACTTGATTTTCCTAACTAGCCCTCACTTACTGGGAAGCTGTTTACGCTCTGAATTGACAGTAAGACTTCATTAACTTGATTCTCCCGACTAGGCCTCAGCTCATTGGACATTGTGTATGGCCTGAATTGACAGTAAGGCTTCATTAACTTGCTGTTCCTAACTAGGCCTCAGCTCATGGGACATTGTGTATGGCCTGAATTTACAGTAACCTACCTTGGCACACAGAGCCCCGGCCATGCATGATGGGACTTGAAGTACCACCATGGAAAATGGGATTTGTAGTACTTCAAAACCCATCATTACCCACAGACCACTGTGGCCCAGAACCAAGACCAATAAAGACCCAACTTGGCACACCATGCCCCCCATGACCCACACTCCATCCAACTGCAGTTTAGAGGAGGGCACACCGTGGATGATTGGACTCTCTCGCATCTCCTAAAAAGGGCACAGCAAAGCGTGCCGGGTACAGCTAGTTTAGAATAAGACTAAAGAGATTATGGAAAACACACATCCCAGTTAGATATGATCTCACTAACATTCCTAGCGAATATGCAGTGGAAGTGAAGAACAGATTTAAGGGACTCGATTTAATAAATAGAGTCCCAGAAGAACTATGGACAGAAGTCCGCAACATTGCTCAGGAGGCGGCAACAAAGTACGTCCTGAAGAAAAAGAAAACCAAGAAGGCAAAATAGTTGTCTGCAGAGGCACTGGAAGTAGCCCAAGAAAGGAGGAAAGAAAAAGGAAACAGTGATAAGGGGAGATATGCCCAGTTAAATGCACAATTCCAGAGGTCAGCCAGAAGAGATAGGGAACTATTTTTAAACAAGCAATGCTTGGAAGTGGAAGAAGACAACATAATAGGAAGGACAAGAGACCTCTTCCAGAAAATTAGAAACATTGGAGGTAAATTTTAAGCAAAAATGGGCATGGCCAAAAACAAAAATGGAAGGAACCTAACAGAAGCTGAAGAGATCAAGAGAAGATGGCAAGACTATACAGAAGATCTGTATAGGAAGGATAATAATATCGAGGATCGTTTTAACAGTGTGATGAGTGAATTAGAACCAGACATCCTAAGGAGTGAGGTTGAATGGGCCTAAGAAGCATTGCTAACAACAAGGCAGCAGGAGACGACGGGATCCCAGCTGAACTGTTCAAAATCCTGAAAGATGATCCTGACAAGGTGATACATGCCATATACCAGCAAATATGGGAAACACAAGAATGGCCAACAGACTGGAAAAAAAACAACTTAAATCTCCATACCAAAAAAGGGAAATGCTAAATAATGCTCAAACTTTCATACAGTAGCTCTTATTTCTCATGCTAGTAAGGTAATGCTCAAGATCCTGCAAGGAAGACTTCAGCAATACATGGAGAGAGAGAGTTGCCAGATGTACAAGCTGGGTTTAAGTTCTTGGTGGTATGGGCATACCAAATCACCTTGTCTCTCTCCTGAGGAATCTGTATAATGATCAAGTAGCAACAATACTGGTTCAAGATTGGGAAAGGCATACGACAGGGTTGTACTCTCACTCTCACCAACCTATTCAACTTGTATGCAGGAAGAAAGTAAGTAGGAAGAAAGTAAGCCTTTTCAAAGCTAGAAAAGGGAGAACGTACGCCTTCTTCTCAGAGTAGGCCTTTTCAAAACTAGAGAAGGGAGAAACAAGGCCTTCATCTCAAAGCTGGAGAAGGAAGTAGGCCTTCTCAGAGCTGTTGAAAGAAGAAAGTAAGTTTTTTAACAGCTGGAGAAGAAGAAAGTAGGCCTTCAGGCAACAGTTCCAACAACATCCAGGCAATGTCAGGTATATATGCTAGTAAATCAGTAAACGAAAGCAACACAAGGTTCTCGTTGTTTTGGTTCAAATGATGCTGCTTTTAAGTTGCAGAGACCCGAGAGCTGTTGGCCCAGTTCACGATGTTGCTGTGGTGATCTGCAATCCCATCATCCAAAGGATAAGACAACCTTGGTTGTACCTCAGCGGTCTGTCCAAGCCTCCTAGAAGTCCTTCCAAGACTTTGAGACCTCCTCAAGAATGGATGGTGAGCCTTCCGAGGATGTTTCCCCTCGCTCTTATGAGTGTTGGAGAAGCAAAGCTGTTGATGGACGCCCACCTTTCTTTGTCTTACGTTATAAGACAACTACGGCAGTATCTTTCCTCTTTTGATGTCACAGACTCCCGGGATGTGTAGTTTGGTCTTTCCTATGGCACTCCTGTGCAGTGGTTCTCCCATATTAGTCACCAAGTGGAATCATAAAACCTTAGACTTGGGACAGAGTCTATGCAGGAATGCTCGATTAAATCATTTCCGAAAGATGTCCATCCAACCTCTGTTGGAAGGCCTCCAAAGGAGAGCCCACCTCCCCGTGTTGAACTGCTCTTATAGAAACAGTACTTCTTAATGTTTGGGTGGGATCTCGTTTCTTGCCATTTTTAATCCAAGGAAAAAGATTCAAGCTACAAGGACTTCGTTCCCAAGAATTTCTGACCATTGCTGACCGACTTTGAGAAGCATTCAAGAGGACATTTGTAATCAAATATGCGAAGAATCCAATTTTTAAATGAGCCCATGGCTAGTGGTAAGCACCTCTATTAAATGGTGAATTTAAAATCTCGAGTCAGAACTGTAAAGGTTGGATTGCTTTGAGCCCCCCTTGGGAGAGATAAAGTGGAGTATAAATAAATATAATAGTAATAATAATAATAATAATTGGCTGAATGGATTGAGAAGATAGTCAAGTACCATAGGTAGCTCTAAGGAAAATAAGAATTAAAAACTGTAGTAGATCCTAACGCAACGCCCTGGTGAGGCAGTGAAATCCACTCTGGATTTTAGTCGGAACTTTAGCACTACTATTAGGAAACAATGAACCTATTTGGTACCACACTGGAGTCTGAATAAAACCCCAGTATAGACTCTGCTTAATGTGGGAACTCTCGGCCTTCAGGCAAACAAAATGAAACACATCACCATACTGCCAAAGATTTATTTGCCACTGGAACCTACAACAAGCAGCATAAAAGATACAGAGATTAGTGCTAAAAGGGAAGGGTGTTGGTTTTTGGGGTTTTTTTAAGGAAGAGAACAGAGTTAGAGTTACACTCCTGTGCCTCTGAGTCTCGAAAGTCCAAGTTCGGAAACTGGATAAGGTGGCTGTAGAAGGTGACTTCATGCCAAAGCTATCCGGTTACCTGGTGTTGGTCGGTCATAATGGATTTTCTCACCATTCACGATTTTTAAAATTACAATATCTGTTAGGAACATTACTAGAGAGTCTTTTATTGATCAGGTGCTGCGTTTGCTAAGTAGTCTGTTCCGGATGTTCAATAATAATTCCTGCAAACAGGAGAGAACTTGCATCACGATCCCAAACTGCCGGCTCTTAAGGTGAGTTCAGGGGGGCTCTTTTTGTTGTGCCAATAGGGCCATAATCATGAACACATCCTATAAGGCAGTGTTTC
Source organism: Anolis apletophallus (assembly GCA_030556195.1). NCBI lineage: Eukaryota > Metazoa > Chordata > Lepidosauria > Squamata > Anolidae > Anolis > Anolis apletophallus. The sequence continues at coordinate 94,380,863 of JARBWK010000008.1, forward strand.
AGGATTTTGTGTGGAAAGGGAAAATGTACTCACCGAATTGTCCTTAGCCCAGGCCTCTTCTATGGTGATCACAGACCAGATCAGAAGAAAAGCAAGGAAGGTGGCAGAAAATTTCATGGTGGCTTTGATGGTGAGGGTCTTTCCAGTTCTTGGATCTGTTCTACTAGTGAGGGTTGATTTGGCCTTCTTTATATAGATCACTCACTAGGAAATCTTGGGAAAAAATGCAATCCCAAGGAACATCTTGCAAGGAACATTATGGATTTGCCCTGACCAGGACGGAACATATTGGGTACGCTGTGCCTCGTCCTGCTTAGTGGTCCTTGACTTTCCTTTCCAGGAACTTCAACCTTGAAGCAGCTCAAGTGCAAAGCCCTATTATAATTGTCAATGGGCCTTTGTATCTAAGCCCTGTAACCACTGTAATTGTCAATGGGTCTTTGGACATCTCAAAATCCAGTCCTGACCAAGTGGAAAGGGTTAGCCAACACAATGAAAATCCAGGTGTCCATTAAATCTCATTTTCTGCTGCATTGCCATTCAAACATTTGGTATTAGAGCTGAAAACAGATCGACATCCTTCCTTGGTCAGGAAGGATCGTATATATATGGAGGGCAGAAATCACTCGACTTGAAAAATGTCTTACGTTTTCCATCGACTCAACAGGACATCACTGTGCTGACTCGCCATGAAGGACTCCTCCAGCTTGCTTGCCATGTTGCTGATTTGGTTGGTACCTGACTGCCATTGACAAGACATGGTGCACCACAGACATGGTGTCAGCACATTCCCAACTCTTCTGCATTCTTCCTGTACCAATCCAGATACAAGCATTACACAGTAGGCTTGTGCATGGATTCAGTTTGATCAGTTCACTTTATTATTTATTTATTTATTTATTTAATTTCAGCTTCTATGCCGCCGAACTCCCAAGGGCTCGCGGCGGCTCACAGTAGCATAAGGCACAACAGTACACAATCGAGAACAGTTAAAAACAATAGCAGCAATAAACAGATTAACAGAGTTAATTAAAACAATAGTACAACATGTACTAAGAGCTGGGGCTTAATGGCAGCGGGAGAGCCAGACCTACCCATTAAAAGCCTGTTTAAAGAGGTGGGTTTTGCAGGCCCGTCTAAATGGGAGGAGGTCACTCATGGCCCGTGTTTCAGCCGGGAGGGCGTTCCACAGCAACAGAGAACGCCCTCCGGGGAGTTGATGTCAACCTGGCCAGTTTCACCGCGGGCACCTCTAGGAGGTTAGAATCTTCCGACCGCAGTGATCTCAGAGGGCAATATGGGGTGAGACGTTCCCTTAGATACGCTGGCCCCAGGCCGTGTAAGGCCTTAAAGGTAAGTACCAACACTTTGAAGGTAATCCGGTGCTCGATCGGCAGCCAGTGCAGATCCTGCAATATAGGTGTTATGCGGCAACCTGCTGGGGAGCCAGACAGGAGCCGGGCGGCAGTGTTCTGCACCAGCCTGAGCCTCCGGGTCACCGACAGAGGAAGGCCAACGTAAAGTGCGTTACAGTAATCTAGTCTCGAGATGACCGTGGCTTGGATCACCGCGGCCAGGTCGTTCCGGGAGAGATAGGGGCCAGCCTCCTTGCCTGTCTAAGATGGAAGAACGCACTCTTGCTGACCGCAGAGACCTGGGCCTCCATGGTCAGCTGGGAGTCCAAATGGACCCCCAGGCTCTTGACGGAAGACGATGGGCATAACGCCACACCGTCCAGGCTCGGAAGCTGGACATCTACCCCACCCGGGTGGCCCAGCCACAAGAACTTTGGCCAATCCGGCTTGTTCAGCTGGCCATAACGGTAAAAGCTCAGCCGCCATGTTTTTTCCAGCCAAAATAGGCCATGTAGTAGCTGGTCATGGCTCCTCTTCTCCTATTCAATATCACATGGCACGCGAAAAGGTAATGTTGTAACCCCAGGCAGGAAAATCCTGGATCCACAGGGTCACCAAGGTCATCAATAGAGCAGAGGAAAGGTTCTCAAAGTGTACCTAAAAGCCTTATTGTCCTCCTTGCCACCCCAAGCATTTTCACCCCCTCCCTTCTCCCTCACTGTCCAAAGATTATTTTGCATGCTCACCTTCCTCATGGTGGGAGTATTCTCGTCTATCCCGCAGTCCTCAGTAAAGCGCTTGGGGGTCCAGCTGGACCCCCAGCTGTCTATGGAGGCACAAATTGCTTGTACTGCAAGACAGCCTTTTACTATCTGCGGCAAGCAAAACGTCTGGCTCCCTATCTCTCCCGTTGCGACCTGGCCACGGTGATCCAAGCCATGGTCATCTCGAGGCTCGATTACTGTAACGCGCTGTACATTGGCCTACCTTTGTCGGTGATCCGGAAACTCAAACTGGTGCAGAACGCGGCAGCTCGCCTGCTGCTAGGAGCCCCAAGAACGGCCCATATAACACCACTACTGCGCGAACTGCACTGGTTGCCCATTGAATTCTGGATCTCCTTCAAGGTGTTAGTTTTGACTTTCAAGGCCTTATATAGTTTGGGGCCAGTATACTTGAAGGAGCGGCTTACCCCATATGCGCCCAGAAGATCACTGCGTTCAGAGGGGCTCAACTTACTTGATGTTCCGGGTATGAAATTCTGCAGACTCTCTACCACGCGGCAGAGAGCGTTTTCAGTGGCTGCGCCGGTTTTATGGAACTCGCTGCCGCCGGAGACACGTGCCTTGCGGGACCTGATGGCTTTCCGCAGGTCCTGCAAGACCTGGTTATTTAGGCAGGCGTTTGATGTGTGATGTCAGACGATGCATGACTAATATTGCCACTCTGCCGTACCACTATTACTCTGTATAAACCAGCTATGTCTGGCTATGTTTTGTATGATCGTTTTTAAGATGTAATTTTATGCGTTTTAATCTTAGGTGTTTTATATGCTGTTTTATATCCTGTTTTTATATGTTGTAAACCGCCTTGAGCCTCGGGAAGGGCGGTTTATCAAGTCGAAATAATAATATCCTGCATCGCCAGCCCCACACAGGCCACCAGCTCCTTTCACTTTGTTTGGTCTGCTGTTAGACATAGAAAGGGCAGGGTGGCCAGCCAACTACTCCACCCCCAAACGCTGGCTGTGCTGGAGGTCTCCCTGCTCCTCCCCTTTCCTTCTTTGGGGGACTGATTGGCTCTCTTTGGGACAGGGTGATCAGCCAAGTACTCCACCCCTGACCTGAAGTCATCTTTCTCCCCTTGTCCCTCTATTTCCCTTTTTTGGGGGGCTGCCGCTTTGCTTTTCCGAATCAGTGGACCTGATAACCTGCTTTGAACCTCTAAGACTTAAAATAATATGCTCCAAAACATGCCAAAAAACATGGCTAGATTTTCCACAATACATATTGAAAATGTTTCCTCCCCAGTGGATCATACAGGATTGTTTTTCTAATAATGCTCGCTTGCTGCTGCTGGCCTCTTCCAGTATTTTGTGAGAACAAGAAATGCAAACGCTTTGGAAGAAGCTGCTTGCAGTTTTTTAATTAGTAAAGAAGAAAGTGTAATAGTGGGGCACTAGGCTGTGTGATGTGGAAGTGCATCTTTGACATTTGGCAGGAAGGAATGGTGCCCTGCTGCTCCTCCTGGAGAGGTTATAGGTCAGGAGATGACCCAAACATTATGAATCTTGAAGGGTTAACAGTGGTAGATGTGTCTTCCAAGTGTGGTCATTTTCATCCCAAAGGCCCTAAAAATGACAGGTAGGGGAGCCCAGGAAGCCCCCACACACTGCCACCAATGGGTCAGATCTAGCTGCATTTCTCATCTGCAGACCAAAAACAGCTATTCGGCTCTCCACCCATTTTTGGGAGGCCTGCAAAAATGGATCTGGAGGTCACCTGAAATTTGGCCAGCAGAAAAGGATTGAGGTTAAGCCGAAATGCACACGCCTGTGCACACAGTGACTGTGAGAGAACAATGCCCACATAAGCACTGAGCATCTGATCTAGGTGCTATTATTTCTATCCAGATGCTCTTCCCAATCAGAAGCTTCAAACACAACAAAAACATTAAAAAGGAAAATGAGAGTATTAGTCCTCACAGACAGCAAATATCATATTCTGACAGGTTAAGTGGGAGAACATCAGGAGCAATAAATAAGAAGGAACATGTAATGGTCACATGGTTTAATGTATTTTTATCCCATTTTGTGTCAGACATAATGTAATTATATTTATGGTCCATATGATCCGTTCTAGTTTCCCCAAACTGAGATGTTAGGGGAAAGAGGGAAATGTCCCAAAACATTTCAGGCCAGAGTTTCCTACCAATTCATGTTATTGATCACTGAATATGAGCTTAGGTGCCCACAAGAACTGTAACTGTAGAAGTTACATATAAATCTCTGTCTTGACAGGACCTTTTCTTTAGGAAAGGAAGAGGTTGCTTGCCATCTAGTCACTGTCGCTGCCACTATCATCACTGCTTTCTGCTGTCATATCAGCGAGATTCCTCCTGTAAGGAAAGAAAAAATACAAGACACATGGAGGCTACTGTATAGTGTGAGTGGGGCATTTGAGTAAAAAGGGATGAGGCAGGATCAATGGAAGAGGAAACAAGGAGAAAAACCTCCCACTGTACAGCATATTTGACAATTTATATGGCTGATATGAACATAAATGATGGTCACAATTCATGAATCTGCTTAAACTCACGTTTGCTCTTCAGAAAGTTGAAATTCTTCCTGAACTCTCTTGGCAAGTGTAGAAGTTGATTGTAAACTGAAGTCTGACGCCAACTTTACTAGGTCAAGTGCCTGCCCTGGTTGGTTGCTTTGCTTAATGCAGTCCAAGACTTCATTCATCACCGAATCGCTACAAATGAGAAAACCGGATGGAAGTAGTATGAAAGCTACATTGGACATCACACTGTACTTTGATTTGACATATAACTCCATCTGCACATTTATGATTCCAACAACCTTGAGAATAATGAGCTACTTACCTGTAACTGTTTCTTTTGAGTGGTGATCTGTGAAACACACATATGGGTTATCTGTGCATGTGGAGAGCACTTGATAAGCCGAAGGGAGGAACATTAAAGGAATAGAACTGATGCCCAAATGAGAAGCTGAGGAAACTGTGATGCGGGCTCCTAATGGAAATGTGTAAATCGGCAACTCATAGGTAAATAGTCACAAACCACGCCTCTCTTCTAAGGAGAAGCAGGATGGCTGAGCGATTGACCATTCGGAAGTTCTGTGGCTTGATGACTCTATTGACACCACGCATATCCAGGATAGGACATAAGCTACCATCCCTTTTGGGGACATGGAAGCAATGTGAAAAAGCACTCCCTGATCCTCAAGGCAAATGCCACTTTTAGCCCGCTTCAGTTTCCATTTCTGTTTGTTTGTTATTGAGATAAGATCGCCAGACCTGACCACCTGTGAGACTGCTCCTCCAGACCAGGAAGCAGTGCAAACCCTCAGGTGTTTTGGACCCCAGAAATCTAACAGCTGGTTGGTGATTTTGTCCAAAACACCTGGGTGGCTCACAATAACAACAGATTCCAGGGTATTCGATATTGTCCATTGGGGGCATGCCATCGGGTTTGCCTCACTTCCCCCAGTTGGTAAAATGTGGATCACACATCCCTTACCTCGCTACCTGATTATGGAGAGAGATAAGATCTTGTGCCTCCAGCAGGAAGGTCAGTGCCTCCGAAGCTTGGTGCTTTGATGGGTGGGAGGCTGGGGGAGCCAAAGCTTCTTTGTACAGCAAAGCCTTGAGGTGGAACTCCCTATTCTGGTGCGCCTGAGGGATGAAGACCTGGCAGAATTTGCATAACTGGGGAATAAGGTCTTCACCCAGGCAGAGTAGCCATCCGAATCTGAGAGCTTGCCTTCACAGGCCCCACATTTCTTTAAAAAAAGACGTGATGGACTTCGTAAAATGAGGACCAGCCTGAAGCCTTAATCAAGGAGGTCCAGGTCAGGGCAAGGTGAGAAGCCAGGTACGTCATCAGGGAGGTCTAGATGGAGGCAGGCAGGAAGCAAAAGTAGTCAAGAGAACAGTCTAACTCAAGACAAGGAGAAGCAGGGAGCAATGAGAGAAAGTCTGATTCAAGCCGTTAGGGGAAAAAAGTTAGAAAGAGCGTGAAGAGATATAAGAGAGGTTCCAAGCTGCTGCTCTCAGCAGTGGGAAAAAGGAACAGAGGTTCAGTCCAGCCCACAAGCACTTATACAGTATGGGGAGTGAGTGGGGCCTCTGCCAAAATGTTTTAATATAAGAGATCTTGAAGGTTCTGAACTGCTCTGCGCATGCGCGGATAACCCATATGTGCGATTTCATAGACACCACAATTATTATTATTATTATTATTATTATTTACTTAATTTCTACCCCGCCTTTCTTGACTTGAAAGGGGACTCAATGCAGCTTACAAATCTGGCAAAATTTCAAAGCCACACAGTTAAACAATAACACATCTCATAAAAATATAAACAATCTACACATATAAACAATAAAGCTCATAACAATACATCAAAACAGATTAAAAACCACATATAAACACCAAGTCATGATCTCATGTCCAAATCATTTTCCAATGAAGAATGAAGGATTTTACGTTTTGACCCAATGCATTTAGTTTTCTGCATTGTGCCTTTCTATATACAAATGCCCATTAGTTGCAAAGCAACAAGAACTAGTTTGAGAGAAAAGCTGTTTTGGAGATAAGAATAGGTTAAATAGCACTTCATACGGATCAGCCTAAAGAACAAAGGAAACAAAACAGAACCATGGAAGACTTAACCATTTATAAAATATGTCCCTTATAAAAACTAAAGCAGCACCGGGACATCGCACCAAAAGAGGAATTTACCTGGGGATTCGGTTGTACTTTTTGAAAAGCTCCAGCGTGTTCCTATTGGGAGAGATTAAAAGATATTACTGGCTCTTATAAATAAGAAAGCATGAATAGTTTCAGACCTTGGATTCAAAAAGTGCAGTTTAACTTCTGCTCCAAATGAAATCCTCCATAATGGCCAAAATGACAGCTGTAAGTAATACAGCATCACTTTTGGTTCAGAAAGGACGGAGGACAGACAATTGCTCCCAAACCTCTGTCGTTGCCCTTCCTTGCTCTAAATAAGAGATTTAAGTCAAAACAGGAGCTCAAAGGTGTCACTGAGTCATGAAAGTAGTTTCATATATGTGTTTTGGGGTATTTTATTTTAGAATTTACTTTCAACATGAAAAAGGTTAGTGGAAGCAGCCTGGTCTTGTGCTTACCAGGTTTCTGGCATTCTCCCAGCTCTGGCAAATAACACAATGCAATCACCCAGAGAAGATGCCGTCCACTCTAAGACAGTTTGCCTTCTTTCTTGTATCTCATAAAGAGATTTTATTTCTGCAGCACAGTCAGCAAACGCCACTTGAGTCTGAAAAAGATTCAGAACAATAAAAGAATTAGTAGCCCACAATCACAGAGTTGGAAGAGACCACAAGGACCATCAAGTTCAATCTCCTGCCATATAAGAAAATACAATCAAAGCACTCCTGATAGAAGATGAGCTTCATAATGGCATGTGCAATTAACACTGCTCTCCCAGGTCCATACTGACCACTGGAGAAGGATTAAGAAAAAAAAGAGTGTTAATGGCCCAGCTGAACCAACTTTCTGTGCAACAAAGCACCATTCAGACTCACCTCTGGAGACTGTTTGTCTCTGGCCATGAGAGCCAGAACTCCTTCCACGACACCCGCTCTTCGGCTGTGTCCAAGCTGTTTGACATCTATAGACAAAGAAAAGGCAAATAGAAATAAACAATGACATGTTAAACCCAACAATTTTTATTTCAGGCAGAAATTGTGACATGCAACTTCCCAAAGAAACCTGAGACTAACAGTACTAATGTGATGGTAATGAAAAACTACAAGTTGTGCCAATGTTAGAGACAGTTTAATATTTTCTTATTAATGATGTACTAGTATTTATGTGCAGCAGCATTTTTTTTCATTGATATTAATATGTATAGGACAGTGTGCAATGACAGCACAGATGTATATCAGGACAAAAAACACTCATGATACATGGTTCAGCCTAGTGGTATTTTGTTTTGTGGGGCTGTGTAATAATAAATACATAATATAAACAGATAAATAACAAACTCTGCTAATAACAAGGAGACAAAAGTACTATTAACCTTTCCAGATCTGGGGAATAATTTCCAAATGACTGGCTGTGTCCAATGCTTGAAGAAGATCCATCATCCCTTTAGAATTAGGGTAAAACATCTGATGGAAAAAATAAATATGGTGAAGGCAGTTAGAACACAACAGTTTCAATTCAGTAGCCTCCTAACACATTATCATACAAATATTAACAGATACTTACTGAAGGGGCCAGTTCCTTATACCACTTCAGTACTACATCAAGCTGCTCCATCATGCACAACAAGGTAAAAAACCTTCCACTGCAGCAAAGGAAGAAATAGCAAATTATTAAATCCCCAGCAAATATAAACATGTAATCTGTTGTTTTATGAAATATATGTCATGACTTCTCAATAAACTCTAAGTAGCTGACAATATAATTCATCATAATTTGAAAATTTTCAGTAAAGGGCATACAACAACCACAATTTGTTTGCTTCTCAGAACTGAAACAAATTCAAAACCTGCTACCTTGATATAACTAGGGTGCTTTGTTGTTGTTTTTAAAAGCCTGAAGACACAGATTTAAATCAGTCCAAAACGGGAGGTTCAAAATAAACTCTGACAATCTAGATCTTCCCATTCCAGTTCATAACTCTCTTTTTCCTGTCACACACAGACATAATAATAATAATAGGGAAGTGTCCGACGTGTGATCCAATACAACAGCCAGCATAGTGACCTTGTTTGCTGTGTACTCATCTTGTTGTGTTTCAAATAATAATAACAACTGTATTTTTATACCCTGCCACCATCTCCCCAAGGGGACTCGGGGCATAATAATAATAATAATAATAATAATAATAAACTTTATTTATACCCCGCCACCATTTCTCCAATGGGAACTCGGGGCGGCTAACAAGAGGCCAAGCCCTTCTAAAATACAATATAACACAGTAAAATACAAAACAAAATACATCAGAAATAATAAAAAATACAATTACAATAACAAATGTAAATTAAAAGTAAATGGAATGATACAGTAAATTCACACAATAAAAAGAATAGGATGGGCAGGCCAAGTGGACAAGATAAAATGATAAAACCCTGGGTGAGATAGGAGTAGGAGATAGCAAATGAGGGGGACCCCAGACAATTAAACAATGGGGACAGGCTTTCAATTTAGAATGGGGGGAAAGTGTGTCATAGGGGAACACTATAGATGGAGCAACATACTGGAGGGAATGGAGGGGATGAAGCAAACTGGGGACATTTCCACAGTTGGGCGAGGAGAAATACTCCCCAAAATATTCTGGCTTCTCAGAGACTTGCACTGTAAAATCAAGTACAAATGTCATCTTGTTACTCTAGTAACATTGCAGGCAATAACAGGCCTCAAACAGAAGTGCTGACAACAGAATGAAGAAATTAAAAGTAAAAAGCAATAATTACTAGTAAGAGGTTTTCTGCATCATGTCTCCTAGCATTTTATTGTTCCCTGGTGTCTCCATAACTCTATGTAGCTGATAGGCAAGATGAATATCCTTCAGGTCGAGGCACTGCAATAAAGGCACAGAACATGAACACTAAGTCCAAGATACACCATGCTGTATAAGGCTTTACAAAGCTTTTTCTTTTCTTTTTTTTAAAGAGGGTTTGTTAAAAAGCTTGCATTTTATTGTTGGCAGCTTTGTGCGTCTTCTTTGGATGCATAGATGGGTTTGTTTATAAATCAACCCTTATTTTCAATAAAAGGTAATTTCTAATGCAGAGCTTTGCAAATGATTACAAATTACCAAGACATCCCCTTGTCCTCCATTTCAAATACAGATTATTCAGGCAAGTTTTCTTTAAAAAACAAAGTTGTGGCTTTTCATATATAATATTCTTTATATCAGGAGGACAACAATAAGACTTTTAGCAGGAATTCTGCATTAAACCCATATTATGAAAATGTATGAATTTTGGGGAAAGGCTTTTCATTCTAAAGTCCTGTGCATTGCCATAATACGAAACATGCCCTAGGTTTGACTACAGCTTTGTTTTATTCAACTTCAGTAAATACAATATGACAACATTTATTTAACTCCAAAATAAAATATGTACAAGGCTGTAATTCATTTACAGCACTAGTTTCAGAAATGCAGCTTAGCTTTAGCCATACAAAACCGTATTCTTTCTCAAACCACTGGTGTTTTAGCAGAGATTGATCTGAATTAAAATCTAAAATATCTTGAGGCCACCAAGTTAGGGAAGGACACAGTAATCATTTGAAAGGAACAAAAGCTGATGGGAAAAAGGAGTTATGCATGGAAGTGGGTTGCTACAGCTCCAAAGAGCAGAACAGACCAACATGTTTGTAGAAATCGCAGGTAACTAGAAAGTTGTGGAAACATACATTCACATTTAAAGCCTTAAATAGAAGACATCAAAATTACTTACTATTCTCATAGCATTCGCGAAGAAGTAAACTGAAAGGGAGGAAAGAACAGCCACTGTTAATTTGGATGTCTAACAACTCAGAAGATACACATGTTGTGCTTTTAAAGATTACTGGGACAGGTCTGCAGGGCTCAACAACACAGCAAATCAAGCAATCCAACTCTGATGAAACAGTCAAGCCAGAATAACACCACACTTATGGCAGTCCCCAAGTTATAAACAAGAAAGGTTTTATAGGTTTGTTCTTAAGCTGAATGTGTCTGTAAGTCAGAACAGATAAAGTTTTTAAGTGTAACCTTTGGATCACATAGGGAAGGGTTAACACCCATGTGGTGTTTCTTTTGTTGTCCCTATTCAGAAGATTTCACCACACTTAATGTTCCCGTGACAACTGGGTTATGGAAAATTGGCTTGTTGTCAAAACAAGGATTGGTGATAAATCTTCAGTTGAGACACCTTTTCCCAATGAAAACTCTTCCAGGAGTGAATTTTGCTTCCTAGGGGTAGATTTCGCTCACTTCCTGTTGTCTCCCCCATTCTTAACTGTGAGTCATCTGTAAGTCGGATGTTTGTAACTTGGCGACTGCCTGTACTGACTCCTATAGTTTGGTAAAATAAGGTTTTTGCAATGCAAACATGTTTCAAATGATGTAAGTGAATTGCTAACCATTGCTAATAATGCCTACCCACATACACATAGCAACCACACACAATTTTAATACTTTTGAACTAGAGGTCTTCAGTTACCATGCAGAGTAAAGCACGGAAATCTAGCTAGATGGAGACAACATTCGACCACAAAAACATGTTACCCCATCAGGAAATATTCACTCACATTACCACATAATTGCATGTTCTGTCATTATGCTATATATGATCTTGATTTTGAGGAATGTTATCAAACTGTACTATTTCTTCTAAGTCATAGTAAGCTATTTTTTCCTCATATATTATTCCTGCACAGCACAAAAGTAGAACAGAATAGAGAACGAAATACATACTATCATCTGGGTCCTGAGGGTAAAAACTCTTTCCCTCAATTTCATCTAACACCTCATAGATAATTTCTGTTTGGCCTCGAGAAGACATGACTGTGAAACAAAAGAAAGTCAGGAGATGATATTTTCCTTCTATCAATGTGTTTCTCCTATGGAGCAACATATACAATGCAAAATAAGACGCAAGTCATTTTCACAACTATTCTTAGTTCTTATCCATGCAAGTGCAGATGGTGGTTGACTTCTTTGCTGCTGTATGTCACTGCAACATGAAAATGTAAGAGCAGTAGAAAACGTACACACAAATACCCATCAATAAAACTGGTCCCAAAAACACTGGACATTTTAATACTTTTATACCCCACCTTTCAGTGGAACTTTGAAAAATGCAGAAGTCAACTTCAGTAGATATGAAAAGGTGGCAATAATGAAACTAAACTTCTCTTGAAACATTGCATAGTAGACAAAGAGACAAAACCCTGAGAGGCCAGAGGTTCACTGAGAAAATCAGGATTCCAACCTTTAAAGCTTTTAAGGATTATATATGAGAAAAGAGGTCCAACCAGAACATGCAGGTTGACACAGCCCACACTAAGCAAAAATCTTCCAAACCATTATCAAAGACCTATTTAAAGCATATCACAATAGTTTAATGTGAAAGTAATCAAAGATTCAACAGCGGTAGTCAGATTTCAAGCTTCCAGTAACAATCAAAATCTATTTATCAAAAAGCCCTAAGGCATTTGGGGGATTTGGTAAGCAGACAGCGGTGGCACTAAACTTCATACCATCTACAAACAGTCCCCATCAGTTTTTAAAAGATACTAAACTAAAAAGGAGACAGGAATAAATGCTAAGGACAAGTCCGTCCCCCCCACCAAAAAAACCCCCAGATGGTATGGGACTGCAAACCCCATCTGCCATAGCATCTTAGAGGAACTGATGGGGTGATATTTATTTACACTCAGTCTTTTCTTCTAAACTAAACTATAGTTCCATTTCTGGAGGGTCAAAGGTATCCCACTCTAGACTCTACCTTCCATGAAGCAAAACTAATCTGTAGTAAAAATTGCCACAGAATAGGGGCCATGAAGGCAAGTAGATATTTTTTCCTTTCCAGAACGCTGATTGAGGATATGTTCACACCACAGTAATTGCTGGTGGCCACTGATTGTTCAGGCTGTCATTCACCTTACAAGTTTAGGAAGGTTTTATAAAAGGCAGCGCTACTAATATTTTTTGTGGCATTTTTAGAAACAGTCATTCTATCTATATATTAACAGTGGCTTTCAGAGTTTTTTGTTTTAAAGGAGGCATTAGGGAAAACTCACTTTTGTCCTAAGAGCAATTATAACTAAGTGTATAGGTTGCTTACCTGTAACTGTATTTCTTCGAATGTCCGTCTGTGAAATTCGCACATGTGGGTTGTTGCTGTGCATGCGCAGGGGAAACCCACATGTGCGCATTTCACAGACGATACAAAGAAGAAAATTGTATTACTATATTGTAAAATCTAGGAATGACAATTCAATAGTGCAACACTTCATTTTTAAGTCCACAAAACACTTTTAATTTAACATAATTATGTCATGGTGTTAGAAATTCCTGACAGCCAGGGTCTTCTTGACTACAGAAACCCACTGGGTGACTTTAGGAAAGTCACACACTCTCGGCTCCAGAAAACCATGTGATAGGTTCACCTTAGATTCGCCATAAGAAGGAAACAGCTTGAAGGCACACAACAACAACACAAGACATGCCCAAATCCAGGAAAACATGTGGAAAGATCTTCATATTCATTGAATAAGCTGTAAGGCAGGAGAAAAGCTGCTGTTCTAAGAGTAAAAAGTCAAACTGAGACTTTTATATGACCAAGGAAAGAAGTAGACTACTTTAATTCTGATCTAGAGACTACATACCTGATCTGTAAAATATACCAAGGAGATGGTCAAATGTTGCAAGGCTGGGTTCTGAAATAAACAAACATCTGTTGAATCAATTCATCTTGAATTTACCCAAGCACAAACAAACATGAATATTTCCGATACAGAAGTTATTTCTTAAGAAAACTTTGTTACACAGTACATCTATGTAAAAGTTTAATAATGGAGAAGGGGGATTAAATATTCCCCAGAAAGAAAGAAAATATATGTAGTAAAGAATGGGCACTGGAAGGGTTAAGTATGTTGTTGTCATAGGTCAATTTTCCCATGCAAATTATGAAGCTTTGGGTTTGTCCTGTCCCCCCTCCTGAAAACATGGTTAATGAATCTTATAAGAAAATTGCTGTTCAATAGAAAATAGAGGAGTAAATAAAGCATGTATAGTACTAACAAAACAGCAAATATATTGTTGTGGTACTCATTTACTCAAGGTAATGAAGGGGTTTTTTTCTGAAGAAAAAGTATTTGGATGCTTTCTATCTGACACATTTTCTCATGTATTTTAGAACTGCCACCAACCTTTTGGTTGTGCCATGTTTACAAGCAGCATTGTTTCAATTGTACCTATGAATGTGGCAGCCCCTTTTTGATTCATCATAATCATATACCTTGTGAGAGTCATATATTCCACCCCAAAATGTGTACCTCTTTGAAAGTTATGGTGAAATAATCTAAACAGACAGAAGAAAATTCTTACCTATATTTAGTGCTTTCATTTCACTAAGGGTCTGGAGGGCCATACTCCGGGCTAAAGAACCACATCGCCTCAGTGTCTTCATCACAGAATTAAAAGTTAACAGGTTTGGCTGTATCTTCTGTTCAGCCATCTGTCTTAACAAGTCCTATGAACCAAGATAAATCAGAAACATCAACTAGCCTGACTTTTTAAAAATCAAAAAAACAAAATGCAGAATCTTTCAATCCCAACCCTTTCCCCAACATTGGAGGGGAAATTGTTGAACTACAATAAGATCAATCCAGATAATAAGAAAAAATATGAAGATATTGAGATGGGAAATAAGAAAGGAAATTATAAGAACTGAATTTTAGTAAATAAATAAATTTGTTTGTATTAATATCACCTGTGGGTAGGTATTAACTTTAACCCCATGTGTTTATAACCACATGTGGGTAGGTATTAACTTTAACCACATGTATTTAGCAGAGTAAAAACAATTAGAATAGTACATTATAACATTTTGTTAGATCCCATGGTTTGAAGGGGGAGTTATCAACTGTGTTTTTAACGTCTTTTGTGTATTTTTAAATTTTTATTTTTAAAGAGTGGGGTTACAGGGATGGGTTATTGTATCTTTTTGAAAAACCTAACAAAAACATTAATAAACTAAGGAAACTGCTTCATTTCTTAACATCTATCAGATGCCAGCCACATGACTTCAGAGATGTCTACGGACAACACTGGCTCTTTGGCTTGGAAATTGAGATGAGCACCCCCGCCCCCGAGTCAGACGCAACTAGACTTAATGTCAAGGGGAAACTTTTACCTTTACTTTTTATCAGATTAATAAAATTGGGTAACATAATGCTCATCTGAAAAATATTGTATGACAATAACGAAGATGGATATAAAGCCACAATATAAAGGCAAAGATATATTACAGTCTGGTACAGTATACAATTCCTTACTTCAACAAGCTCCCATTTTTCTATGTATTTTTCTTTCACTTCTGCAGCTGCTAAAATTAGTGCATTGAACGTATACACATCAGCTGAAAGAATGATAAAGTAAATTAGATGAATGCAATGTCTTCATTTCTTGCATTCATATGCTGCCCTTGGGACTCAAAGCAGCTCTACTGTACTTATTATTTCTAGGGCAGCTCAGCATAAGGCAACGTTCTCGTGTGAGCCACTGTCCAGGAAGCAAGCCACATGCCAGCGACACCGGACACTGAAAACTCACACTCAGCTCCCATGATCTAGCTGAGGTCCGTACCCCTGCGCCAATCATCATTGCTGCCAACAGAATATCCGAACTGTCCAAAGGTAAAGTTGTAATCCAAACACCAAAGTAAACATGTCACTGACACTATTATGATGTTTATTTATATCCATATGGAGACTAAAAGCAGCTAACAATTAAAAGCATTACATTACAACTTAAAATGTACAAATATTAAAACAGTATTAAACATCATTAATATTAAAAACAATTCAAGTTAAAACTAGTCAGCACCTCCTGATTAGATCTTAAATACCTTCATATTTAAGCGTGTGTCTGAATAAAAAGGTTTTAGCCTTCTGCTGCCATAAAGACAGCAGGGAGGGGGCCATTCTGGTTTCACTGGGCAAGGAGTTCTAGAGCCAAGGAGCAGCCACCGAGAAGGAAGGCCCACTCTTTCGTTCCCACCAACGGTGCTTGAGATGGGGGCGGGACCGAGAGAAGGGCCTCTCCTGAAGATCTCAGGACCTAGGTAAGTTCGTACAAGGGGATGCGGTCAGCCATTTACTCCAGCTGCCAATTATTATTACTGTAGTTTCCCAAAAATACCCCAGAGAAAGGGCCAGCATATTTGAAGCAGACGCTTTACATTCAGCACTAGTCCACATGAAACATAGCAGAGGAAAGGGCAAACAAAAAGCCGTAAACTCACCATTAAATCCATTATTCAGTAAGTCAGTGTACATATCAAAAGCCTTTGCGTATGCCATATGCTGCAAGGATTAAAAGAAAATGTTAGATATTGGTCTATTGCTCTGGGGAAACAACAGAAGGTGTGCTATGAAAATGATTCCAACTGTACCTTCACCATCCCTCTGATCATTGTACAGTATGAATGTGCATTTTTTTCTGGCATTAGGCTAAATATTCTCTCAGCGTTGCTGTTCTCCCTGTTATTTTGAAAACAACATGATTGAAATTAATATACATTTCACTTGTTTTGTAAAATGTGTAGTCTGAAGATGTACTGAAATAAGGTATAAACTGTTTATGGACACACATTATTATGTTTATTTATACTCCAATTTTCTCTCCACAAGAAGACTCAACACATGAGTTGTATTAAACATTGCCATGTCCTTAATGTAGCAGACAGTTCACATATCGCCACATGTAAACCTATTAATTCACTCATAGGCCATAATGTATATGGTTATCCTCATAACTTGGAGAAGGTAAGATTGAACACTGGAGGTAGCTAGTGAAAAATATACAAGCACATAGCATTTTTAGCCACTATGGTATAGATGTAGTCAATTAAATGTGGACACAAGCATGATTCTGCATCTCCACCACATGCTGTGAAACGCAGACAGCTATCAATTCAGTTTCACAATTTTGTGAAAGTGTGTGAACCTATTTGGCATTGTTCCAGAAGTTGCCTTTCATTTTGTGCAATCAATTATATAGTTCTCAAGCTATTCGAGGCTGTTCTAATTTATTTCTCCTTACCCACCCACATTTAGTTCACATGTTTTGTGCATTGGAAGTGTACTTGGCAATTAAGAAATTTAAAAAACCAGAAGTTATACACATATTAAACAAGAGTTTATGCTAAGCCACTTATTCCAATGTGGCTAGGCCTTTTAATAGGGACAAATGGCAGGAAATACTCATAACCATTAATAGAGTCCAGATTTATGCTTCAAGAAAGAGCTGCCAACATTCTGATACCTCCATTTAATGCCAAAGCTATCAGCAGTATTCTGAAAGTGGCCTCTCTGTCTATTTTCTTCAGGAGTTTCTTCCTGGAAAAAATAAGGTTACCAGTGTAAATCTTCTGGCATGGGTATCGTAATACATGTTCCCTTTAAATTACTGAGGTTTGAATATATTTTACACAAACGAAAGCATTCTAATTAATGCAAACAATGACACTAAGAAAAATTTAAAAATCAAGATTTTTAATTCTATCTTTGAATAGAAAATACCAAGAACTGTTATGGAAAAACATGAAGAAGCAATGTGTTTCATAAGCCGAAAGAATGCATACTGGTTGTGAACCTGGCAGCCAGGGTTTGTCACCACCTCAGCTGCTGCCCTAAACAGGGACTTGAGAATTCACTTTTTAGTATCTTTGAGGGGTCCTGTAACTAATCCATTGCACTGAAAGCCTGTTAATTTTTTTTACATACTGACTATATCGATAAACCAAACTACCTCCATATACCTATATACTACTCACCCACACTTGCTTACCAAGTCTCCCACTTCACGATTACCTCCTGGAGTATTCTCGTGATTTGATTCTCTATCTCCATAAAAACACAGGAGATCTAGAAGTCTGTTTGAGGTCTCCAGAGATACGGAGGTTCCTGCAAATGAAAAACATACGGACTTGTTAATTCTCTGGTGTTTTTCAGCTAAACATTGCCTTAACCAATATAATATTATGAGCTGATCTCTACGCTCCAAGATGAAGAAGGGTTTGTACGTTCTCAAATACGCCATTATCAAATGATAAACATATGTGTCTTTTTAACCACACCATGATCTAAACCCTATTGCAGTTTCTACAAGAGTAGACCCACTGAATCAATTGGATGTTCAGAAGAGATGGCTCAACACTGAACAATAAATTCAATAGGTGTGATTATAATTACGATCACTAATAGGATCTCTATTCAATCACCCAGAAAAAAATGGCTAAAGTGATGCCAAATGTGCAGACAGTATCTTGTGGATAAAATTATCATATGGAAGCAGGACTGCTATGCCATATACTAATGCCCAGTTTAGCTAGGACTAACCCTTTTTCTCAAATCTCAATGATGCTCTTTTCAGAAAATGCCAGTATGTTAACAGCTTGGATTCAATAGCTGGCGCAAAGTCAGTGTACCTACAGAATGCTGGGCACCTACTAACCAGGGATTTAAAGGATTGCAGCTTTAGACTGATACCTGCTTGCAGGAGTTGATCATACATGTCTACAGAAGCTTTTACTTTTCTGAAATGGATTCGATTTTTAAGTGTATCCTCACTCACTTCTTCAAGCTGAGGTGCCAACTCCTCTGGCATGAAACTCTAAAACAAAAGAGAAAGAAGACAGTTCTTATAACATCACTTAAAGAGAGAAAAATCACTAGTGTTCCCTTCAAGTCTTTGAATTAGTGTAAACCTGCAACACATTCCCTCCTATAAAAGTGTCTTCTAAAAAGCATCAATTATAAAGGCCCTTCTGATGCTCTTCTGTCCTTGCGATCCCTTGTCAATTTTTTTTACTGCAGACTAAAGCGACAAAAGCAGATCCAATAAATCAATGGAACAAACATAGCTGTTGACTTACAAGTTTCTATTTATTTTATGATTATGATCTGCTAATTGAATCTGGGCTTAATTCAGTGATTCACACAGGTTATAAGGCCTCTAAATGGCATCGGCAGAACTGGCTCTTCCAGACGTTTTTCAAAGAGGCCAAAATAAAAATTAAGATTGCTGATCTACCCATTCTTACTTGAATTATCATTTCTAGAGATTGGCTACTTATGAGCCTTTGCCAGAGGCAGGATATTTTTTTTATCTTGAAGGAAACTTGCAAATGTCAACACTGTCTCATTCAGTCAGAGAACAGTTGGCTCTCTACGTTTGCAGATTTGATTCTTCTGAATGAGATTATTCAGGTTTGATTAAATGTTCTCTCTAGAAATCTGTAGGTCCTTCAACATAACCCTGTGGTCAACTTCTGATGGAAATTGATCACATCTAGAAATTCCTAGAGAAAGTCACAATGGAGGACATAGAGATGTCTTCTCCCAGGTAAAAACACCATTTTATTATTTCCGTTTTTTTCACTTTTACGAGAGTGCTGTGACCCCCAACCCAAAATATCACCCACCAGTTATAAGAAACATAAAAATGTTTGTCTGATTAGGGCTTATTTGAATTGACATGAGTTCAGTATAGTTAAAAAAAATTCTGCTCAAATTAAAAGATTAACTTTGCTAAATTCTTTTGGGATCTAGGCATTCCCCCCGCCACCCCCAATGACAAAACTGAAATGTGTATAAAATAAAAAGACAAAGAGATTACCGGTATGTGAGGTTCAGCAATGTCCTTCTTAAAATATTTAGGATGTGTGTTAACGACATATTTGGCTGCATTTTTCCCAGATTCTTTTGACAAGGAAAACAAACGCTGTAAAAATAAAACGTTGCAATTTATCACATTGCTATATACTTAAGAACTCAGAGGGAAACCATATCCTTCACGCTTTCTTTTCTATAATTCTAGGATTATTAAATCAGGTCTTCTCTTGAAAGTTTGCATAAGCATCAGCCTTGATATTGCTCTAATAACTTGTATTTTCCCAATAATTAACTACACCCCTGTAATTTCTATCATACAATTCTTTTACCTGTTTTATGCCACCCTTAACACAGCATATGCCATGGAAAGGCACGATACAACTCTCTCCAATCAATAGAGACCTATTATTTCAGCAAAATCAAAAAGGCCCTATTAGAATCTCTAGAGACTGACTTTCAAACAGGAGTCAGTGATAAAATAAGCCTAAATGCGAGAAGGTATGAGGTTTCAAGGGAAATAACAGAGAAGTGGACTGTAGGGTAAATTTAAAGAGCTGGCAGGATATTACAAAGAGTTCCTTTCTTCTATAACATAAAAGCAACAAATCTTGAAAATATTTTACAAGCACCTGAAATATGGTAATCTGTCGTGAGATGCAATTCCAGGGCAAATAAATAGGATAAATCGAACTTGTGCTTCAGTTCATAGACTATAGGTTGCATGTTTTGCTTTATAAAGAATTGGAGGTGTTGGTGGTTGGCCACAGGAAAATAGAGTACAAAGTGGCCTTGCAGTGATAGCCCAGTTGAACACATTTCTCATCCCCCTGCTAAGTTCCAATTTTTAGGTAACAGGAAAAATCACATTTTACTGCAATTTACCAGTCACTGGAGTTTTCCCTGCATAGAAATGTACTTATGAATACATGCCAAGTTTCTAACCAGTTTGTTTACTTGTGGAAAGATCAATTATAAAGATGATACTTACAAACTCAGAACTAGTTCTAGGAATAAGATAGGGGTCATCTTGAAATATATAGTGTGCAGCTGTAGTATCCTGGAATTAAAAAAAAACACAATACTCACAGTAACTATATAGACCAGGACTTCTCAGGCTCTTCCAATACTTCCCTATATCCCAGGATCTGATCCCAGATTATCTGCTTGTCCCCCTTGTCATTAAGTCTAGTCAGGTCTGACTCTAGGGGTGGTGCTCATCTCCATTTCTAAGGCAAAGAGCCGGCGTTGTCCATAAACACCTCCTAGGTCACGTGGCTGGCATGACTGCATGGAGCACCGTTACCTTCCCGCAGAAGCAGTACCTTTACTGATAAGTCAGGGTTTGCAAGGCTTGCTAAACAGGCTAATTCTCCTTTTTATGAAACACAGTTCAAACACATTGTGTACAATCCACTGTGAAAACTGAATGTTGCTGCTAACAGCTTTGTATAAATGTCTAGGTGACATTCAGAAATCTTTTACTGTTGCTAAATTTTCGCAACCCCAACATTGAGCAAAGGGAACCTAATTGATGGTTGGGACCTATAGTTTAAGTAGTGGTATGGACAAATATAATAGTAATATAGCAGAGGTTAAAATTCGTATTTTGACAAAAATTTACAACCCACCCCTAAGATGTAGTAATTTTGCTTCCTGCCCCAATGCAGTTGCCCACTCAAGAGTGGAAAGATTTTTTTCCTGTTTGCTAATTCTGAATTTAGCAATACTGAAATTGAGAGAAAAAGATGATCCACATTATTGTGCCTACAAATTTTACAATTATTTCCTCTCAATGTTGGGAGGGAATTTTCAGAAACAATGAAGCACGGCACTAAGCTTCAGGTTAATCACCACAGTATCTTTGTTGTTGTTTCTAATCTAGGGAGACACAAAAGCAAATTTATCACAGGATTAACTGGGACTGAGGCCCCTTCTACACAGTTCTATAAAATCCCACATTATCTGCGTTGAACTGGATTATATGACAATGTGGACTCAGATAAACCAGTTCAAAGCAGATATTGTGGATTATCTGCCTTGATATTCTGGGTTATATGGCTGTGTGGAAGAGCCCTACGAGTGTGTGATTCATCCAAGGTGAGGTACTGAACTTGGGTCTCCACAGACTGACTCCAATGTTAAAGCCGCAAAGAGTTTCCTAAGCTAATAAACACTATTCTGGCAAGTATGAGCTACTGTAGGTCTTGGGGAGGAACACAATATTATGAACTACAGTACCATATCGTTTTTATGTTATGAATTTGAAAGATATTCTGAGTATGCTTTCTTCACTTTGTAAAGAATAATGCAAACACAACTCAATCAAGAGGGAACATTAAAAGTAACAAAAACAGACTTAAAAGTATGCTTGTTTTGTATCTGTTTCAATGTATTGTTGGGGGCAGAAAATTACTAATGTAATGTACAAAGTGTTTTAAAAAGATTGACCCAATTTAAAATAGTTCTATTTCTGCAACTGTGAACACCCCTTGAATAAAACTTCTACTATGTGAAAGGATGGGGCATAGAGTTTACCACAAGACAACTCTCCCAGTGCACAAACAGCTTCTGGCTCAGTCATTCACAAGGTGGCAAGCCTGATGAGATATTCTGTCTGGCTCCGAATAGTTAATAAAACGTGAACACTCATTAAACTATTTGTAACTGTTTGTGTAATTTGTACCAGGTTGCCATCATGAAATATACTACTTTAAAATTGGGTACATCATTTGAAATACCATGCATTATTTAAAAGCACTTACCCTCTTCACAGTTGAAGCAAGTGCCTGAAGAACAGCTAACTTACCCCTAAAATTAAGAAAGCCACATTAAAATTTTAAAGCACATATCATCTTAAATTAAAATGAGTTCATTTAGAACCAGTAATGGTGGCATCCTCCTGGAAAGTCTGTTTGGGATGAGGCTTAGAGGCAGTTGTACTGCAATTGTGAAAGTTTTTGACTTCTCATTTCCAGAAATTAGAGCTGAACTAAATACCTTAACTTTTGGTGTTTTTGCCATCTTGGAGGTGGAACTCAAGCCTAAACTTGAAATTCATTTATTTTTCATACACAATTTATATATATGACAGTTATTTTATACAGTATTTTTATACTCTTGTGCACAAAACCATCTGAAAGCAAAGGGGTCACTATCTTAATCACTCATGTGGATGATTTTAGATTTTGGAGTATGTTAAAATTCTGGCTAAGGGACGCTCAATCTGCATTATAAATATTTTGAATGCCATTTTGATTAAGTACAATGACTACAGTAGAATAACAGGATGTGCCTAACTGATTTACAGGGCATTGAAAGGAAAACTTCTTACCAAGTTTTCTTTCTTGGGAGAATAATATCTTCTTCAGCAACTTTGGTTAAAAAAGCAACAAACAAATAAAATTAAAAATACATTTATAAAAGATATTTGTCTAGAGACTATACATGTCTTAATTCTGCAGAAAGTTAGTGATTAAGCTTAAATAATTTTAAAGAAAGGTTTTCTTAATTCAAAATCTTGTCAATTGTAGCAAGCAACATTTTTATCCGATTCACTTTTATTCAACGTTCTTTTAAAATAAAATCTGTCAAAGGAAATATGATTACAATTAAATATGTTTTTATACTTTTTATGCGTACGGAAGAGACAACAATAAAATTGTACCTTGAAGGCTAGGAGATTTTTCTTGAACAGCTGCAAGTTCTGAACACTGCCTAGAGACACAAACCAACATAATAATCAAATATAATGCAAATGCTTTCATGGCATTGCAGATAATATATAGGACCAACATTATAACTGGTGGTTATTGAGGATGTGATTCCCTTCATCCCCAATTATAACGGCCAATGATAACAAAAGAGAGAGTTGGAGTCCAAAATGTCAGGAGAGCTCCACTTGACCTGTGGGGTTCCTCAGGTTCCATTCTGTCCCCCATGCTGTTTAACATATACATGAAACCGCTGGGAGAAGTCATTCTGAATTTTGGAGTATAGTGCCACCTATATGCAGATGACACCCAACTCTATTACTCCTTTCCACCTAAAGCCAAGGAAGCTGTCCTGATCGTAAACCAGTGCCTGCAATCAGTAATGGATTGGATGAGGGCAAACAAATTGAAATTTAATCCAGACAAGCCAGAGGTACTCCTGGTCAATTGGAAGGCAGATCAGGGAATGGGGATCCAGCCTGTGCTGGATGGGATTACACTCCCTCTGAAGACACAGGTCTGCAATTTGGGGGTCCTCCTGAACACAGCACTCAACCTGGTGTTCAGCACAGGCCCAGGTGTTGGAGGTGTCCAGGAGGCCTTTGAACAAACTTGTGCGCCAACTGCACCCATTCCTTGAGAAGCCAGATCTGGCCACAGTGGTACATGCCTTAGTAACATCCTGCCTGGATTACTGTAATACTCTGTATGTGGGGCTGCCTCTGAAGAGTGCTTGGAAACTTCAACTGGTCCAAAGAGCTGCAGCCAGGTTGCTCACTGGGGCTGGCTACAGGGAGTGGACAACCCCGCTGCAGCAACTCCACTGGCTGCCAGTCTGTTACCGGGCAGAATTCAAAGTGCTGGTTATGATCTTTAAAGCCCTAGATCAGTGGTTCTCAACCCGTGGGTCCCCAGGTGTTTTGGCCTACAACTCCCAGGAATCCCAGCCAATTTACCAGCTCTTAGGAGAACCACTGCCCTAGACGGTTCGGGTCCAAACAGGCTTTTAAAGAGGAAGGTGTTTAAGGCTGCGCCCGTACCTTGGGAAGTCTGATCTGGCTACGGTCGTCCACGCTCTGGTCACATCCCGAATAGATTACTGCAACGCACTCTACGTGGGGCTGCCTTTGAAGACAGTTCGGAAATTGCAATTAGTCCAGCGGGCGGCAGCCAGATTACTAACGGGAGCTACATACAGGGAGCACACCACCCCCTGTTGTGCCAGCTCCACTGGCTGCCTGTCCAATTCCGAGCTCAATTCAAAGTGCTGGTTTTGACCTTTAAAGCTCTATACGGTTCTGGGCCAGCTTACTTGTCCGAACGCATCACCCGCTACGTCCCACCTTGCAATCTAAGATCATCCGGGGAGGCCCTGCTCTCACTCCCGCCGACTTCTCAAATGCGGCTGGTGGGGACGAGGGACAGGGCCTTCTCGGTGGTGGCTCCCCGCCTGTGGAATGCGCTCCCTATTGAGGTACGGTCCACCTCATCCCTCCTGGCATTCAGGAAAAAGGTAAAATCCTGGCTTTGGGACCAGGTGTTTGCACACCAGCACTAGGCAGCATGTTAGATTGGGATTTTAATGGAATGGATGAAGAGGGTCAATGTTTTTATGGATTGAATATTGATTTGACTTGGAATGTCTGTGTATGATGCTGTTGAAACTGTATTTTAATGTATCTTAATGTATTTTAATTGTTGTGGGGCTTTGGGGTTTTATGCTGTTGTGATGTGGGCATCGAATTGTGCCGTACTGTAAGCCGCTCTGAGTCCCCCCTCGGGGGTTGAGAAGAGCGGGGTAAAATCCCGAAATAAATAAATAAATAACAAGGCCATCAAGGGCTGCTGTGATTTTGTGATGTCATTGTGTATGCTTTTATGGTTTTAACCTAGGTTAATGCTGCCTCATACCGCTTTAATATTTGTATAATCAAAATAGTATTGCCATGATTTTAGCTGTGAGCCGCTATGGAGTCTCCGTATGGAGAGGACAAACGGGATATAAACAAACAAAATAATGATTAGATTTTCACTTTATTTGATGTGTTCTGTTACTTGTAATTTCCGTTTGTAGTAATTTTTTTTTGTTACCCAGTGTTTTTATTGATTTTTTTTGTCATCTATCTTATGTATTTTACTTTGCCAGTATGTGTGTGTGTGTGTGTGTATATATATATAGATAGATCTTATGTATTTAATTTTATTTTACCAGGGCCTTTGGGGAGATGGGGCGGGATGTAAATAAAGTTATTATAACCAATGAGTAGCAACTCTGATACCAAGGGCCTCCTATTGCTCAGGCTTTGCCTCAGAGTCTAAAGCAGGCCTGGGCAACCTTGGGCCCTCCCTCGAGGCGTTTTGGACTTCAACTCCCACAATTCCTCGCAGCCTCAGGCCTTTTCCTTTTCCCCTCAGCCGCTTAAGCGGCTGAGGGGAAAAGGAAGAGGCCTGAGGCTGCGAGGAATTGTGGGAGTTGAAGTCCAAAACGCCTCGAGGGAGGGCCCAAGTTTGCCCTTGCCTCAGAGTCTAAGCATGCATTTTGAACTGGGCCATTCAGCAGCTTGGGCCTCCAACTCCCAGAATGCCTAGGCCTTGAACAAGCCGGCAAGGGCGCCTGGGAGTTGGAGTTTGAGGACGCCTGTGGGGAAAGCAACGCGGCGCGGCCCTCTCCAGCGCGGTGGAAGGGAGAGGCCTCCCACCACGAGGCCTCTTTCGGGCCTGCATTACCTCGCGCTCCTTCCTGCTGCTGCTGCTGCGGCTGCTCCAAACGACGCCGGGCCTGTCCGCCGCAAAGCCCGCCGGCCAGCGAGGCCGAAGCCCAGCCAGCCAGCCGCCATCTCGGAGTGAGCAGCACGCGCCGGAAGCGGAACTCAAGGGGAGTGCAAGGCCCGCCTCCCCTCCCTGTGCACGTGTGGCGCTTCCCGGGCGCCTGGCGAAGGGAGCGGGACCATGGCCGGCAAAGAAGCGGCTCCCTGGCGGCGCCTGGCGGGGCTGTCCTTCGGGATGTACGCGGCCGAGGAGATTCGGTGAGAGAGGGAGAGAAGGGCTTTGGAAGAGGCCACCCATTCTCTGCCATGCGGGAGAGACACAGCCAAAGCTTTGCCCCCGACAGATGGCCACCCAGCCTCTGTTTCAAAGCCCCCCAAGGAAGGAGCTTTCCATCACACTCGGAAGCAGAGAGTTCCACTGCTGAACAGCGCGTAGGAAGTTAGATTTATTTATTTACAGTATTTATATTCCGCCCTTCTAGGGTTGCCACCAGGGGCGGTCTAAGGTAATTTGAAATGGTAGGCGAACATTATTTTGGTGCCCCCAAAAACATTATTTTGCCCCCATGTAAAACAAATATACAATTATACTATCACAATACCATTAGTAGTATTATATTGTATCAATGTATATACAATATATTATACCATACTCATACTATATTATATCATAATTATATTATACTACATTACAATATAATTATATTATAATATATTGACATTATAATACAATGTAACATTCTATTATATTATTATTAATAAATAAAATAATTTAAATAAAATTATTTATTTTTGACTCTATAAAATAAATATTAAAATATTTATTTACTAAATATTTTTCATTACTTACAACTATAAAACTCAAATAACGATGACCAGGAAAATAATATGGGAAAATAAAATAATTATATATTACTATTTTGTACAATACCACTATACTGCAATATTGTTTGTAATATTACATGTAATATAAAATATATCATCATTCTATTGTTATATTGTATTTTTATTATATTGTATGACAAATTTCAAGCAGAACTGTATAATAATCAACAAGAAATGCAATGTAAATGCATCAAAATCAGAATATGTTACCTACCACCCGACTCATAATTCATAGGAGTCTCCCATAAGTCCAAAATTAGGATCCCAATG
The DNA here is from genome assembly GCA_030556195.1 of Anolis apletophallus. Classification (NCBI taxonomy): domain Eukaryota; kingdom Metazoa; phylum Chordata; class Lepidosauria; order Squamata; family Anolidae; genus Anolis; species Anolis apletophallus. The sequence goes on from JARBWK010000008.1 coordinate 94,407,983, forward strand.
TAAATGTAAATAGAAAAACAGCCAAAATGTTCAAATGAGGTCGAATACAGGCAGCGGCCTGGGCAAACTTGGGCCCTCCCTCCCTCCTTCTAGGTGTTTTGGCCTCCAACTCCCACAACTCCTCATAGCCTCAGGCCCCTCAGGTCTAGACAGAAATAGAGCCGAAGAAAGGAAGGAGGGAGAGAAGAGGTCACAGAGGAGGAGGAGGAGGAAAGCCCTTCATTCATTCCTTCACTTACACTTCCTTCACTGATTCTTTTCTCCTTCCCTGCAAACGCGTGCGTGGCGGAGACAAAGGGAGAAGGGAAGCACACCCTGCCTGCCCGATAGGGAGTGCTTTGCTTACAGGCTTCTGCGCAAGGGAGCTACTGGGCATGCGCGGAGGTTTTTGCGGATGTGCAGTTGCTCCTGTGCTCAACTTCAGCTCTGGAGCAACTGCACCTGCGTGAAAACTTCCGCGCATGCCCAGAAGTGGCGTCGGAGCACACAAGGCCGGGGCCCAAAAGCAGGCAGCTGCGGCGCTGTCTGAGGAACATCAGCAGGGCCAGGATGGCGCCCCCTTCCCAGATGGCGCCCTAGGCGGCCGCCTACTTGGCCTATCTTGTAGGACCGCCCCTGGTTGCCACTTTTTGATATAAGAAATAAGGGACATTGATGGGATTTTTCACAAAAATAAGGGACACTTCATTAAAAACTTGAAACTCAAACATTGGGTAGAAATAGCTATATTAACAGAATAAGATAATGATTGAAACTCACAAAAGAAACTGACTGACACCCTCTTAACAGGACATGGTGTGTTTCTGCATGCTTTGTCATGCAGAAAAAACATTATTAGAACTACCTCATTTTCTCCATCTGTATTTAGTCCTTGACTTTGCTGACTTTGAAAGTGCACTGTCTAAACCAGTGTTTCTCAACCACTGTGCCGGGGCACACTAGTGTGACGTGAGCGATCATCAGGTGTGCCGTGGGAAATTGGAACCTGGGGGGTCTAGTGTGTTGAAGTATAAAAACCCTAAGAATTCTACCTCGATAAAGGCACAAAATTACAAACACACACACCCCTCCCAACCATTGTCTACTTGGTCTCTCCCTCTCCATGCATTGGGAAGGCCCGCCTCCCTTTCCCCAAGTAGAGACCTCCTCTTGCCTCCTGGGGGTTCTGTGTGGGAAGTTTGGCCCAGTTCTATCATTGGTGGGGTTCAGAATGCTCTTTGATTGTAGGGGAACTATAAATCCCAGCAACTACAACTCCCAAATGTCAAGGTCTATTTCCCCTGAACTCCATCTGAGTTCATATTTGGGCATATTGAGTATTCATGCCAAATTTGGTCCTGATCCAACATTGTTTGAGTCCACAGTGTTCTCTGGATATAGGTGAACTACAACTCCAAAACTCAAGGTCAATGCCCACCAAACTCTTATAGCATTTTCTCTTGGTTGCGGAAGTTCTGTCTAGGAAGTTTGTGTCTTTCTGCCATTTCTGCCAGGATACCTATGTTGCGTTCATCGAAACAGGCCCAGGTTTCACACTGAGTGTATAAATACATTTTAAAAACATATTAACTATATGAGCAAGGGGTTTTTCCAGAGTGCTTGAAAGAGGCGGTGGTAGCTCCATTACTGAAGAAACCATCATTGGACCCTGCGGTTCCCTCCAACTACCGCCCGGTGTCGAATCTTTCGTACCTGGGCAAGGTGGTTGAGAGGGCAGTAATGGAGCAGTTGCAGTCCTTCTTGGATGATGCAACATGGCTTGACCCCTTCCAGTCCGGCTTCCGCTCGGGGCACGGGACGGAGACGGTCCTGGTCTCCATCACAGATCAACTCCGCTGCCAGCTCGACCAAGGCGGGTCTGCGCTGCTCGTGTTATTGGACCTCACGGCAGCGTTTGACACGGTCGACCACAATCTTTTGATCCACCGCCTGGCCATGGCTGGAGTGAGGGGGACAGCCCTTAAATGGCTGGCCTCCTTTCTCCGCCAGCGGTCTCAGCGTGTGAGGAGGGGCGGGGTGGTCTCTGAGGGCTCCCCACTGATTTGTGGGGTCCCTCAGGGGGCCATCCTCTCCCCTCTGTTATTTAACATCTACATGCAGCCGCTTGCACAGCTGGTGCGGAGTTATGGGCTGACCTGTCACCAATATGCCGATGACACTCAGCTCATTCTGAGGATGGGGGGCAGGCCGGAGTCCGTCCCCGATAATTTCCAACATTGCCTTGAGGCCGTCACTGGATGGCTGCGAGCCAGTAGGTTGAGGGTGAATCCGGCGAAGACGGAGATCTTGTGGCTGGGCCACCCGGGCGGGATGGGTGCCCGGCTTCCGACCCTGGACGGTGCGGCACTACAACCAGCGCCGTCAGTGAAAAGCCTTGGCGTCCATCTGGACTCCCAGCTGACCATGGAGGCCCAGGTCTCCATGGCCAGCAAGGCTGCCTTTTTCCACCTCCGCCAGGCGAGGAGGCTGGCCCCCTATCTCTCCCGGAATGACCTGGCCACGGTGATCCAAGCCACGGTCATCTCGAGGCTAGACTACTGTAACGCGCGCTCACGTTGGCCTGCCTATGTCGTCGATCCGAAGCTCAAGCTGGTGCAGAACACTGCCGCCCGGCTCCTGTCTGGGGTTCCAGCAGGCTGCCGAATAACTCCAATCTTGCGGGATCTGCACTGGCTGCCCATTGAGCACCGGTCGCCTTCAAAGTGCTGGTTCTTACCTTTAAGGCCATACACGGCCTGGGGCCAGCGTATCTGAGGGACCGTCTCGCCCTATATTGCCCATCGAGATCACTGCGGTCTGAAGAGGCCAACTTGCTGGCAGTTCCATCTGCTAAACTAGCCCGCTTAACATCTACTCGCCGGAGGGCGTTCTCTGTGATAGCTCCTACGCTATGGAACGCCCTCCCGGCTGAGGCCAGAGCCCTGAGGGACCTACTCCCCTTCAGACGGGCCTGCAAAACTTATCTGTTTAGGCAGGCCTTTGGGGAGTAGGCCCTTACACCATGCTGTTTTAATCTGCTACTTTTAACTGTTTTAACTGTTTTAATTGTATTACTTGTTTTTAAGTTAAGCTATATCTTTCGTGCTCTATGTTTTATGTTGTTCCTCTGGCGCTGAGCCAGTAGCATGTGAGCCGCCGCGAGCCCTTGGGAGTCGGCGGCGCAGAAATCGCAATAATAAATAAATAAATAAATAAATGTATTACTGTGTTAGAGTGCCATTTTGTGTCATTTTGGTTGGTGGTGTGCCCCAGGATTTTGCAAATGTAAAAAGTGTGCCACGGCTCAAAAAAGGTTGGGAAACACTGGTCTAAACATTAAAATGAATTTTATAAGACAGTACATCTTCATGATTATTATGTCGATAGTTAATGGTATAGTATAGTATGGGATACACAGCATTGTATAGTATTGGGATGCACAGCTAGGCCTATTTTAAGAGTGACTCTCAAGCAAGCAGAAACTTATCTTTATCCAACATGAGCCAACATGCCCCTTGAGTAACGGTTAATTAGTCTACTGTACTTTGAAAAAGTCCTGTCTCGCCTCTTCCTTCCAACGGGGACGCAGGCAGGCACACACTCGCAAGCGCATGACTGTCAGCCTGCCCTTTGAGTTGGAATCCCCTGGCAGGCATTGCCGTGGAAACTGCAATGCGCGCCTTCCTCTGGTCAAGCCCGCCCAGTCCTGTCCTGTTAGTCAATAATAAGGGACAGGGCCTGAAAAAATGGGACACAAATTTTAGGGCCAAAATAAGGGACATCCCTTAGACCAGGGGTGCTCATTAGGTAGCTCGGGAGCTACTAGTAGATCTTCGGCCCTCTTCCAGGGGGGAAAATGAAATGAACAGAATGAGTGATGAACATCTGGAAAAGAACTTGGGAGTCTCAGTGGACAACAAGTTGAACATGAGCCAACACTGTGATGGGCTGCATCAAAAGAAGTGCACTTCCCACGATTCTATAGCATTGAACCATAGCAGTTAAAGTGGCGTCAGACTGCAATAATTTAACTGTGTAAATGCTCCCTGGAAAGAAGGAACACAGGAGAGCAAATCACCCAGTTTTACCTTGAAGTCAATTCCTTTTAATTTGGTAGAAGCTCTGATTTAAACCTGCCAAGGTTGTTGGTGTCCATTTCCAGATAAGAGTTGCTTATCTATTTGTTGTGAGGCTAGTTTATTTGGTCTGACCTTAAAAAAAGTTGTAAAATTATATTTTCCAGCAAGTTAGCTGTGTTGTTTCTGGAACTGTGTCGGGGGTCTGACACTGTCTTTCTGGGATTCAGAGCTAATTGTCACAGTTACCCACATTTCCCATACAAAATTGTTACTTTGACACTGTTCAGTTAGGCAGAAATTACATAACTTAGTGGAAGGCGGGTCAGAAGAAAATTCTCTGTACTTTTCTTTGTAGAAATGTAGAAAGTTACCTAAAACTATTAGAAACTATTAAGAGAAATTGAGGGGATAATGCAATTATTTGTCAAGAGGCTGATGGAAGGAACACTGGGCTTCATGATATTACCATATAATGAGCTGTCCTCCAGCCCAAACTTTGAGGTTTAAAGGTTTGCATCTTTAGGAGGTTTGAAGAGATGCTATCTAGAAATGGTATTGACTTTCTTACTGTGTATTATAATTATTATTATGCTGACCAACACACATTTTGGTGCCTCAAATATTGGTCCTGTTTCTGTGTATTTTACTTGCTGATTCCAATCATGGCACCAGTTTTCCTCTATCCGCTCTAGCTTTTGAGATACAGAACAGATGCCATGTTCAAGTTGTCTTCTGCTCATAAGAAATCATGATAACCATATCTAAGAAACTAGAGCTGATGTGATCTATCCAATGTAAATTTCTGAATCAGTACGCCAAATAACCCCCACAATAGGCATACGATTTTTTTTGTTGGTCTGTGTTATTATTTCTTTGTTTATAGTATTTATCACCCTTAATGAGCCCACCATCTTTTGCGTATCACCCCAATGTTTGAAATACTAAATTTCTCAGGAAGTACTCCTGTGTAGCTAGAAGACCTAGAGAAGCTATATGTGGTTTTAAGGACTAAAGGCCATACATAATTACACCATCCTAGCTTTATGCTGGAGGTTTAGGTGGAACATAAATCCTGATTATCTTGCGTCAGAAGGTATTTAAAAGTCTAGATCAGCGTTTCTCAACCTGGGGTCAGGACCCCTGGGAGGTGTCGCAAGGGGGTGTCAGAGGGGTCGCCAAAGACCATCAGAAAACACAGTCTTTTCTGTTGGTCATGGGGGTTCTGTGTGGGAAGTTTGGCCCAATTCTATCGTTGGTGCAGTTCAGAATGCTCTTTGATTGTAAGTGAACTATACATCCCAGCAACTACATCTCCCACATATCAAGGTCTATTTTCCCCAAACTTCACCAGTGTTCACATTTGGGCATGTTCAGTATTCATTCCAAGTTTGGTCCAGATCCATCATTGTTTGAGTCTGCAGTGCTCTCTGCATGTAGGTGAACTACAACTCCAAAACTGAAGGTCAATGCCCAACAAACCTTTCTAGTTTTTTCTGTTGGTCCTCGGAGTTCTGTGTGCCATGTTTAGTTCAATTCCATCAGAATACTCTTTGATTGTAGATGAAGTATAAATCCCAGCAACTACAACTCCCAAATGACAAAATAAATCACCCAACCCCACCACATTTTAAATTTGGGCATATCGGGTATTTTTGCCAAATTTGGTCCAGTGAATGAAAATACATCCTGCATATCAGATATTTACATTACGATTTCTAACTGAAACAAAATTACAATTATGAAGTAGCAATAAAAATAATTTTATGGTTGGGGGTCACCATAAAGGAGGAACTGTATTAAGGGGTCGCAGCATTAGGAAGAATGAGAATCACTGGTCTAGATGCTGCTACAGAAATTCCTCAGTCACGTGGCTTTATTGACATGTTATCTGATTTTCTTTTCATATTAGGAAACTGAGCGTGAAATCTATAACCAACCCAGTTTTTCTGGACAATGCGGGCACTCCTTCACCAAATGGACTGTATGACTTGTCGTTGGGACCCCTTGACAATAAAGAAGTATGTGCCACTTGTATGCAGGATTTCAACAGCTGCCCAGGTCACTTCGGTCACATAGAATTGCCCTTGACTGTTTATAACCCTCTCTTTTTTGATGTAAGTATTTAAATGGCTTTAATCATTATGCAATCTCTTGTTCTAAGCTTTATAGGAGGGGGGATGAATTGTGTAATGGGTCAAATTTTGTTTCTGTCCATCTTCCCCATTGGGTCTCGGTGCTCTGAAGAATTAGATCTACATTTGAGAATTTATTTTCCATTTCTGTTGTTTGGAGAGTGGTTTGAAGTATTCATGGTTTAAAATAGATGTGTTTTATTTGATTTATTGGAGATTGTGGGATTTGAGGGGGGTCATTGAACAGCTTGGGGACTAACTGCAGTTTCTATATTATGGATAGCTGCCTTCTATACTACATTCACCCAGGCTTGAGAACAAATGTGGAGTTTGTTTCCGAAAGCTACCAAATCCCTCAAAATTGAGTTATAGCTGGCAGCAGATTGCCAGCTAGGAGTAAAATATTACTTCCAGATCAGAATTGCCAAAATGTCCCAAATCACTTCAACACAGTGCTTCATACTGTGATGCAAAGAAAATCAAGTACATCAGAGTGTTTATGATAGTTGTAGTTCCCAGAATAAGAACTACTGCATGTTCATGTTGTATTTGCATCTCAGGCCCCTTCTACACTGCCATAAAATCTGGATTAGCAAAGCAAATAATCCACATTATCTGCTTTGAACTGGATTACATGAGTCTACATTGCCATATAATCCACTTCAAAGCAAATAATCTGGATTTTATATGGCAGTGTAGATGGGGCCTTGATAGGGGCTTGAAAATGAGTGTTTTTTTCCTGTTCATGGCCACTCCTATATGCCTGCAGACCGGTCAAGATAAAGTGTGGGAAAATTAAATCAACCCTTTTTCCTGAAAGGTGTATTTAAGAGTGCAGGGACAGTCCACATTCTAGAATCAGATTTTAAATGAGTGAACTGCCAAGAAATAGTATAGTATCTTTGTGAAACATGTAAATATGATGTTTGGCCTGGGAAGAAAATATGAGCAAAGAATGACTGAGATTGCTTTGATTGCATACTCTCCGCATGGTTTATTTCAATTCCTGAAAAAATTGTTCAGGTAGATTTGATGTCTTTTGGAAACAAGCTCCACAAATGTAAAAGCATTAGTATTTATATAATGTGTGAACGAGTGACATTTCAAAGTACTAAAAAGACATTCAACATTATAGTGATTCAACTCATTTTTATCTTTTTCAGAAGTTATTCCTTCTGATTCGAGGTTCCTGTCTGAACTGCTGCCACCTGACGTGTCCTCGCGCTGTGATTCATTTGCTGTTTAACCAGCTGAAGCTTCTGGAGGTAGGGCTGCTTCAGGCAGCCCATGATCTGGAAGCAGTACTGAGCAGGGTAAGTTTTCTTTCTCTTGGTTTGTTTTGGGAGATTCCTTAAAGTGTCTAATTATGTTGTCCTTTCAGTTTTTAGAAGATAATCCAGATGGTGACATTGAAGAGGCATTACGCTTGCATGTAGAAGAAGTGCTCCACAATAACCAATTTAGAGTTCAAGGTGCACCTGTAAGTGAGAAAATCATTTTTACATAGAACTATTTGCATAGATTGGAATGAGCAATTGCTTGCATTTCTGTATCTGTAATACGAGTTTTTCTTATATCATAGTGTCTGGTTATTCTGACATAATTAATGGTATAAAGCGCTATTACCTCTTTTAAAAAAATGAATGTGAACTTTGATTGAAGTTGCACAAAACATAAAAATTGGTAATCTTTTGAAAAGCTCTCACAAATCAGAAACATAAATCACTTGTTATCCACCGTCCATCACCATATTAACTTCATATAATGACAGTCTAATCATTTTAGGGGAACTGACAGTGTTGTTTATTTAGTGGACAAAAATATGCAGAAATCAAGTTTTATCTTTTTCTGCTAGCTCTAGTATAGTTTTTCCAAATCACTATCTTTTGAATGTTGAGTTAAACTTCAAGATTGCTAAATATTCCAACAAAATATATTTAGGATGTTGGGTAGATACCAAGGAAACCATAGATATGCAGATTTAAGGTTGTAATCAGCCAAGCAGTGTTCTCAGTTGAAATCCGAATGAAAAGATTTATAGAATTGGGAAAGGCACCACGCCATACAGCAATATATAAGTTGACTTAAAAAAGAGGATATTGCAACTATTGTGTGGCTAATTTTAGTTTACTCAAGTAATATTTGTACTATGGCTACGCCTTTGGATAATGCATTTTCATCCATATTGTTCCCACACTTTCTATGTAAACATGATTCTACTGACTTATAGTATCATAATTTATAATACTATATATGTTTTCCTTTTTTATTTTTAAATTATTTTTTATTCTTTAAATTTTGTTTCTTTTGTTTGTTTTTTGTTTGCTTTTTTCTCCTTTGCATTCTGTTCTTATTCTTATGGAATTAATATTTTATTCTCAATATAAATAATTCAATAGAAAACAATTTTAAAGAGTGCTATGTAATTAGGTAAAGGACTCTAATGGATTTATTTGTACTTTCGTTTGCCCGTGTATGTGGGAAGTGAACCTGATTCATATGTAGGCTGTTAGGTTTTCTTTACATTCTTGGCAACTCATGAAGAAATGTGTGGCCCTTGTAATTCAGTTTTACATTATTTCCCAAAATGTTCCTTTCCTTCAGTCATCAGGATTTAATTTCAAGGGGGAAATCTTTTATAGCAATATCACAAACAAATTACATTCTCAAATGAAAATATAAGTTCTAAAATATAATTGTAGGTCTATGTTTTATTAATATTGATCTGGGAATTGATGTTTACAATTAATTAATGCATAGCTTTTTAAAATTATATAACCTTTTTTTACTCTCTCCTCCCTTAAAGGTAAAAACAGTATGTGAATGTAGAAGTAAATTTATCTCCCAGTTTTGGAAATCACACATGAGTTCAAAGAAATGTCCAAATTGCAAGTGAGTATTACCATGCCATTTTATAGAAATTATCTTCCTTTATTTATTCGTACCCAAGCCTGATATACTGTTACAATTTTGTGGACTCTTTGGAATTGATTAAAGTGAATTGATTGATTCACTTTATTTACAAGATAGCATTACAGTATAAAGTCAAATTTAGGGAAAAAAATAAATAGTAAGTATAACAATTGAAATATGCTAAAAACATGTTAAATGAATTAAAACAATTTCAAACAGATTTGGACAAAATGATTGAATTCCAAAAGCTTCGATTTAGGAGTCATATTATACATTTTCATTGATATGCATTGGCACCAATCAGGCCTCTGTAGCTGGGCTGCCACAGCAGAAAATTGAGGATTAATAATGGTTTTGTCTTTCCCCCCTTTACTCTCTTCAAGAGCTGGAAGATCACTTGTCCGAAAAGAACACAATAGCAAACTCACGGTGACAAACCCTACTGCTATAATCAAAAAATCGGGCAAAAAGACAATAGTGGAAGAAGCAGCAAGTATGTCTGTTCTACTGATACCTTACAGAAAGAAACTTCACACTGATAAACATTATGCCACGGCAAACTTGATGTCATATGTTAAGGCAGTGGTTCTCAATCTGTGGGTCCCCAAATGTTTTGGCCTTCAACACCCAGAAATCCTAACAGTTAGTAAACTGGCTGGGATTTCTAGGAGTTGTAGGCCAAAACATCTGGGGACTCACAGGTTGAGAACCACTGTGCTTGTGAAACACTCTGTTATCTTTTGTTTGATGCAAGCTAGTCTTCCCCCAGCCCCTGCCACATAGCCAAATAAAATGTGCAAAATGTCTCCCAAATAGTGTATTTGGTTAGCACAAAGTCAGAAATAAGGGCCCTACCACACAGCCATATAACCTAGAATATCAAGGCAGATAATTCCAAATGTCTGCTTTGAATTTGATTATCTGAGTCCTCACTGCCATATAATCCAGTTCAAAACAGATACTGTGGGGTTTTATACAGTTGTGTGGAAGGGGCCTAAGTCTGATTTTGTCCATTTCTGTGCTGTTACATCACTCAGAAAAATGGTGACAGGGCTGTTGGCTGCCATTCATTCATAGAATCGGAAGAGACCTCGTGGGCCATCCAGTCCAACCCTTTGCCAAGAAGCAGGAAAATCTCATTCAAAGCACCCTCAACAGATGGCCATCCAGCCTCTGTTTAAAAGCCTCCAAAGGAGCCTCCACTATACTCAGGGGCAGAAAGTTCCCATGCTGAACAGCTCTCACAGTCAGGAAGTTCTTCCTACTGTTCAGATGGAATCTCCTTTCTTATTATTTTATTTATTTATTTATTATTTGGACTTGTATGCTGCCACTCCCCGAGGGCTCGGAGTGGCTTACAATCAGGTAAAACACACAGAGATAAAAGCATACATATTAAACTAGCTTAAAAAAGATTTCTGGCCTAGCAATCAAAGGCTAGCTGGAAAAGGTGAGTCTTGCAGGCCTTGCGGAAGGAGAAAAGGTCCTGCACGGCCCGTACATCGCTAGGAAGAGGGTTCCATATTGACGGCGCCACTACAGAAAAGTCTCTGTGCCGGGTCAATGTAAGACGGATTGCTTTGAAGGTCGGTACTTCAAGGAGGTTCATTTGTTCGGAACGAAGTGACCTCTGGGGTTGGTAGGGGAAAAGACGGTCCCTCTTGTAGTTTGAAGCCATTGTTCTGCATCCTAGTCTCCCTATGGCTTCCACTCACGTATTTATGCATGGTTATCATGTCTCCTCTCAGCCTTCTCTTCTTCAGGCTAAACATGCCCAGCTCTTTAAGCCGCTCCTTATAGGGCTTGTTCTCCAGACCCTTAATCATTTTAGTCGCCCTCCTCTGGACACATTCCAACTTGTCAACATCTCCCTTCAATTGTGGTTACAGTATTCCAGATGTGGTCTAACCAAGGCAGAATAGAGGGGTGGCATAACTTCCCTAGATGTAGACACTATACTCCAAATCCCATTGGCTTTTTTTGCTGCCGCATCACATTGTTGGCTCACGTTTAACTTGTTTACCACAAGGACTCCAATATCTTTTTCACACATACCGTTCTCAAGCCACGCATCCCCCAATAAGTAAGAGCCAACTATGATATCAGCTGATCAGATAATGAGTTCTTTGATTTCTAGTAGAGGGTGTGCCACAGCAGTGTTAATAATACACAGCTTACAGGTCACTTTTAGTATTTGTGGAGATGATAAAAACATTGATTTGGATGTGGCGGTTCTTCAAAAGAAGGTGTAGGGCCCCTTTCATTTTCTTTTGCCTCAGGAGTGTTTTTTATAAAAGCAGAAGTAGATTTCCAAGGTCTGTTCATACTATATCATTATAGCACTTTGATACTTGCTCCTGTAGAACTTGAGGGTTTTTAGTTTTGTGTGAGAGAGAGGGAGAGCCTTATTCACATCATTCTACAAATTTTAGGATTTCATAAAATGAAGCCATGTTTGGGCACATGATTGTACTACTATAATTGAGTATAAAGTACCCGGGGCGCAGTGAAAGATGTTATTCCACACTGCTGCTTTCGGACTCTAACACTGCAATGACTTACAGTGTTGCTAAGTTCTGTGCTGCTGCCCTTAACATCAGACGGGTGATGATTGACATCGTTAGGCAACAATATCCTGTCTTTTAAAATATATTTTTATACTGATTTCTAGTCTGATTTAAAATAACTGTTTACTGGGCAGTTGTCCTTCTCTTCTTAGGGCACTTGTGCCCGCTTTGTGCTGGTCTGTGACCATAATAAAGTTTTGATTGAATTGAGTATAACTGTGAAATGGGCGCAGGCCAGTTATGTTTTTGTTTTTGGGCAATGATGTGCCTTGCTGTTTTCCCCAAGTGAAGAAAAATGTGCATTTAGACACATAAGACTTGAACACCTTTGTTGTATGCTGCAACTATGCCCTGGCAATTTTTATCAATTTAAAAATAGCTTGATGCTGTTCTGACAATGATGTAATTATGTGAGATATCTATTCATTTTTATGCTTCCTAGGGATGTTTCTGAGTGGTCAATTTCAAGGCCATCTTTGTTTCCTTCTACACTTATCTATTATTTATTTATTTATAATTTTTGTGCCCCAACCTTCTCACCTCCATGGAGGGACTCAGACCGGTTTACAGCAAAATTCAATGCTATACAAATTTAAAACCTCTTAAAACAGCATATTAAAATACATAAAAACAGAAACAGAATACACTGTCCTTATATCCCTTATATCTCAGTTTTTCTTCTTATCCCAGATTATATGGCAGATTATATGACTGAACCAATTTTGGATGGACGGTATGCAAATCGAAACAATAAATAAATAAATAAATAAAATCCAACTCAATGCATATAACCTGGGATCAGATCCTGGGATATAAGGACAGTGTACAAGGGGCCTTTTTCAATGTTGTGTTTCTTTCTCTGTTGTGTGCAATATTGTGCAGGAATTGGCTTTTCTTTCATGCTCCTGATACTGAACAAGCCTTTTAGTTCTTTAGCATAGAATGTTTCACAAGTAACTTGATCCAGATTTTGAAGTTTATCTCTCCAAAAATTAAATTTTTTAGTTGTAGATGAAACCCACCTGGGAAAGCGAGGCTATTTGACACCTATGACTGCCAAGCAACATGTTGAAGCTTTATGGAAGAATGATGGTAATGAATAATGTTGTTTATGCCCCCTTTTACCAACCCCTGCAACATTTGCATTAGTGATGTTGCACCTGGGAATGTATGTTGCGTTTGGTCAAATCCATGGACTTTGGGCCCTTCCACACAATCATATAATCTAGAATATCAAGGCAGAAAATCCCACAATATCTGTTTTGAACTGTGTTATCTGAGTTCACACTGCCATATAATGCAGTTCAAAGGAGGTAATCTGGATTTTATATAGAAGTGGCAGTGTAGAAGGGGCCTAAGAAGACTGTCTCCTGTATTATCACTGTTAGCTCTTTTTCCATTTTCTTTCCATTGCTGAAGTGGATTATATGAGTCCACATTGCCATATATTCCACTTCAAAGCAGATATTATGGGATTGTATTCAGCTGTGTGGAAGGGGCCCTAGAGATTCTAAGGCCCATTCTACACTGCCATATAAAATCCAGATTATCTGCTTTGAACTGCATTATATGGCAATGTAGACTCATATAATCCAGTTCAAAGACAATAAAGTGAATTATCTGCTTTGATAATCTGGATTATATGACAGTGTAGAAAGGACCTAAGAAGACTGTCTCCTGTATTATCACTGGATAAGCCTGTGAGGGTAGTGGGAGCAACAGACTGTAAGATTTGAGCAGACTCACGTGGGTTACACAGACTTTCTTTAGAATGTGCCTTGCTTTGATAGTAAGATACCTTGTTGGCAGAGAGGCACTACATTTGCCATTTCAAAGGCCACGTAAGTGTATATAACATGGCACTGGTATTTAGTTTTTATAGGACAGGAAGCACCAAACAATTCGTTCACCCTACTAGTGGAATAATGTGTCATATCTAGAATCATGTCACAATATCTCATGGCTCTGCCAAATTGTGAGAGTGGTGAAGTGGAAATCAACTAAAATGAGGCCAATCCAGTGAAATGTCTTCCCAAATAAGCTTAATTAAAATGGATGGGATTTGTGCATTTGATTAAGGTCTCCACCAGAAAACACCTTATTGAATTAATGCCTTATGAATTAGATCTGCTTGGGTTGTGGTGGAATTTACTCTATTGCCCATATATTGTGTTGTTAGAAGTGCAACTATATTTTAAAAATTGTCTTTAAAGATACTATGAGGATATAAATTTTGTCACTGTTTGCTTAGGGCTGCAGCCTAAAATGCACAATGAAATCACCAATTGATATATATGAACACATATATGGGTCACTGGATTGTCCTTCTTAAATTGCTCTGGAACTTAATTTGATTCTGTCTTAAGTGCAGCAAGCGTTCTGATGGATCTCTGTTCTTTTCAGGGTTTCTCTTGTCTAAGCTTTTCTCCGGTATGACTATTGCTGGTGATTCAAGTTTCAATCCTGATATGTTCTTCCTCGACCAGGTTGTTGTTCCTCCCGCGAGGTAATGAAATCTGTCTGAACTTTATTTCACAATTGCAATCTTATTTATAGTGGGTTTCAAGCCATGGATGTTGGACTCCATAGATGCAGAATCTGTTAATGTGAAAGACAACTGTAATTTAAATGACCTTGAAAGGTTTTAATGATTTAACAAATGTGGCAAAGAGAATTACTGCTTTTCTCAGCATAATCAATGTGTGTTCTGCATAGATACCGCCCTGTGAGTTGTGTGAGGGACCAGATGTTTGCAAATGGTCAAACGGTGAACTTACAAGCTGTCATGAAGGATGCCCAGCTGACCCGGAAGGTTCTGGCTATTATTGCTCAAGAAGAGTCTCGGATGGAAGACCTCGAGATGGTAAGATCTTGTTTCGTGAGCCTTTTTGAGCCTTTTTCCCAGCAGGAGCCAAAACGGTGTTTTCAGCTTTCTCAAGGAAAGAATCAAAGAGCCAGAGTTGCTTAAAGACATTTAAGGAGATTATAGTTGAGCATTACACTGAAGAATCATCTGGTGGAACTGCTCAGATTTTGTAAGCTTTGAAGATGGTGACTGCCATATAATCCAGTTCAAGGCAGATAATGTGGATTTTATATGGCAGTGTAGAAGGGGCCTATGTCTTTAGCATTAATTTCAGAGAGAGCCAGTTGAATATATTTTGTTGTACTTCTAAGCCAGAAGGCCCAGTTGTAAAAAATCATATAGTCTCCCCCCAATGATTTTAATTAAATGTTCTGACAATTAAAAACACACAAAAAGAAAGCAATGATACATAAGTGCACAAACATGCACATACTTACACAATGATTATTTAACATCTCTACTCTACTTATAACTCTAAAACTAGCAACATACATATACATTAGTTTTAAAAGTGGATTTCCAGCTTCTCTTTTGTCAGTTTTGCTATAAGTTTTAATTTTTTTTCTTCCACTTTATATCCATCAAACTTTTTACTGCTGTTTGTTTTAATATTTACAAGTGAATATCTGAATGTTGTCTGTCTCCTTGTATGCTTCCTTGGAGGGCAATGCTGTATATTGGTTTCAAATGTTGAACTCGGACTTGGAAGATCCAGTTTCAAATTCCTACTCGGCCATGAAAGTCACTAAGTACGTTCAATTAGTGAGCTGACGGCTTTCCAGAGAGCATGTAAAACTGCTTTGTTCTGGCAAGCATTTAGCTTATAAATATCCTGGGAAGGTGGAATTGTCCTACATGGAATTGTTTTCAATTCAACTGTATCTATGCTCTCATGTGGTATCGTTTTAAATTTTATGTTTTATGCCTTTTGTTGGTAGTTCGATATACTGTAAACCGTCCTGAGCCAGTTGGAAAGAACGGTATACAAATCGAAATAATAAATAAAGTAGTTTGGCGAGTTAGTTTGGCTATACGTGTCACACATAGATACAGTGGTTGTGGTGATAAACTAAGTGAAAGGAAACCATATATTGCCTTGGGCACATTGGAGGAAAAGTAGGATATAACTGAAATAAAGAAAATTGGGCAACCTGTCTCCATCCTCTTTGGGTATCTCTATTCCCATGAAGATGGAGAAAGAGCAGCTGAAAGGCCTTCAGGCAATCCCTGATTTCCAAGTAACAGCACTGTTGTTCTTTCAAATAGGGAGAGCACACAGTGGAGTACTTAGAAGATGCTTGCTAGCCGATTGCCTTTTCGTCCTTTGCCAGTGAGAGAGTGCAGTAAAAAATTTAAATGCCTTACTCTGTTTCCCGGCTGAGCACCACATTAAAGGGCTGCTAGTGCAGTGAACCACATTATAGTGGGCTGTCTTCAAAATGAAGTCATTTTGTAAACAAGTCTATATTTTAAACGTTGGGTTCAGGTCTGTCCGCCCTTACCCCAGCCACATTTACTTTTGAGAAAGAAGGAACACTTTCTAAGATTGGGACAATAGAGTCCCTGGGTGTGTCCTTCTCCCCAAACCCTTTAGCTCTTTTTCCCATTTTAAATCCATCACTGAACCATAACTTTAAAGGTGTTTCTGCGTGTCTTCAGTGAAACCAGGACCCCCACTGTATCTTCTGCTGAGACTTCATTTGATATTCCACAGGTAACGGAACAGACCTCAGAGCCTCTGGACCGCAGCTTTCTACAAATGATCCCAGGACAGACTGTTGCAGATAAGCTTTACACCATTTGGATTCGTCTGCAGAGCCGTGTAAATATTGTGTTTGACAGTGACATGGATAAGGTGATAACAGAGAAATACCCTGGTGTGCGTCAGGTAAGAGCTGGAAAAGTATTTCTTAAGTACAGTTAGTCCCCGGGTTACAAACAAGGTAGATTCTGTACATTTGTTCTTAAGTTGAATTTGTATGTAAGTCAGAAAAGATATGTAAGTGTAACTACCAAAACTAAGTTTCTTTTTAGTTTTGGATCACATAAGGAAGGGTTAACCCCCCCTGTAGTGTTTGTTTTGCTGCCTGTGCCCCTGTTCAGAATATTTCACCTAGGATATCATGAAAACAAGGGTTGGTGATAATGCTTCAGGGGAGATACCTTTTCCTCATTATAACTTATAGGAGTGGATTTCCCTTCTTAGGGGTAGATTTCCTCTCACTTCTTGTCTCATCATAGTAGGAGCCCCCGGTAACACAATGGGCTAAACTCTTGTGTCGGCAGGACTGGAGACCAACAGGTCAGAGGTTCGAATCCAGGGAGAGCATAGATGAGCTCCCTCTGTCAGCTCCAGCTCCCCATACAGAGACATGAGAAAAGCCTCCCACAAGGGTGGTAAACCATCAAAACTTGTGGGCATCCCCTGGGCAACATTCTTGCAGATGGCCAATTCTTTCACACAAGAAAGAATTGGCCATTTCTCAAGTCGCTCCAGGCACGGAAAAAAGATCAGAGTTTGTAACTAGGAGTTGTTTGTAAGTTGGATGTTTGTAACTCGGGGACTGTCTGAAGTTGTGATTTGTTAAATACTCTAAAATTAAATAGAGGAGCAGTATTTACAGTTTTGGTCAGCATCAGTACTTTGAACGTGAAATGATCTTGGCTAGCTGTAGTTTCTGAGTGTCTTCAAACATAATTGCCCTTATAGTATGTATTAGTGAAGAACATTTATGTGCGCTTTCTTGTTGAAAACAAATATTTCAAATAGTAAATTGACACATTTTTCTGAAATGATTGTCTTTGTTTTATTTTTGGGAAACATAAGTTTCTGGAGAAAAAAGATGGCCTGTTCCGTAAGCATATGATGGGAAAGCGTGTGGATTATGCTGCTCGGTCTGTCATTTGCCCTGATATGTACATTCGAACCAATGAAATTGGCATTCCTATGGTAAGAAAGAGCCTGTGACAGTATCTGCTTGGAAACGTTTGATTTGGGGTCTTTATAATCCTTTGTTCAGTAGATGTTGTCATTAACAAGTGGAAGTCAGAACCCAGTGTACTGTCATTATGTAGAATACTAGCAGATTATGAATGTGTGATTTAATAGACCTGCATTTAATCATAATCTCCTTGCACAAAATCTGCTTGAGGGTAACAAATAGCAAGGTATAGTTCATTTCTGTGTATTGCATAGTAATGAAATAAAGAGTTTTCCAGACATCTGTGCCTGAATTGGTTGTGCTTCCAGAAAGAAAGGATATCAGTCATGATGGATTTTTTTTTGTGACATACTATTTTGGTTTCATGAAAAGATTTCTTTTATCGCCATTGTCATGAATGTTTTCTGGAACTATGATTGAGCAAATGTGCAGATTAACTGGCTGATCTAGATCCTCGATCAAGTAGATTTGTAATTGCTGTCATTGCCACAAAGTTCTAAGGAAAGATTTTGACAACTGTTAAACTAATCTGAATGTAACAAATTGATCAGTGTTTTAAAGATTGTTTTTCTTTTTCTAGTAAAATGGATATATTCTGGGTAAATGTAGTAAAATTGGCTGAAGATAGGAAATGGTGGTACTTCGTGGTATGAGAGGATAAATGTGAAGAAAGTGTTTACCTTGATTTTGGCTTTTTCTTTCTTGCAGGTGTTTGCTACCAAACTGACCTATCCTCAACCTGTAACTCCCTGGAATGTCCAGGAGTTGAGGCAGGCTGTTATAAATGGTCCCAACCAGCATCCTGGTGCTTCCATGATAATCAATGAAGATGGGTCTCGCACAATATTGAGCACAGCCAATGAGACCCAAAGGGAAGCCATAGCAAAGCAGCTCCTGACTCCTTCAACTGGGACACCAAAACCAGGAATAAAAATTGTGGGTACTGGCCAAACCTATGGTTATTATATATGTGTAGGCCCAGAGGGTGGTAATTTGGCCCATAAATAATAACTATTTTTTTTATACCCCGCCACCATCTACCCAATGAGAGTCGGGGCAGCCTACATGGGGACAAGCCCAAAATCACAGATAAAATAACAGTATTAAAATCAATCAAATAGAAACATGTCACAGTTACAACAGCAACATAATAAAACATCATAAAAAATATGGCTGAAACAAAATCAGAACTGGGTCCAGGCTCAAGTAAGTGCATTGAATTTCTAAGTAGAGCCATAGGAAAGTGCAAAAGTTCAGGTATATCAAACTAGAGGGAGTGCTTCTGGCCATAAAGTGTCAAGAATCGGGTGGGTGGGTAGAACTAAAGTGCAGGAACATAAATAAGGTCAAACTATTTCTCTAGTGAACCGCCTAATCAAAGGCACAACAGAGCTTCCAGGTTTTTAATTACTGAAGGTAGATAAGGTAGGTGCTTATCTGATGTCCTTAGGGAGGGAGGAAGTCCCATGAACTCTTTGGAAGTTTTCCAGCCCTAACTTACGGTATTGATGCACTAGTGTTCACCTGGTTTCACAATCTTTATATATATATATATTCTATGTATATTTTCCCTGGCCTTAACGAACATTGCTAAAATCTGAAAGCAGCAGCGTGAGGTTTTCATCTTCAGATGACTGAGACACCCCTTGTTTTCTATTATTTCATATTACACTATGTAACAAAATTTGAAAAAAAACCCTGTTTAATTGTATGGTACTTACTTTGAAAGTAGCTGTTATACTTTAGAAGCTTCATTTTGTGGCTGCCACAAACTATGCTGAATTGTTTGAGACTATCAGATATTCATTGGAAAAATATACAGCAAAATGTGCTGCAGGATTTGCCACAAAAATAAAGTTTTTGTAGTTTAATAAACTTCAAATGTTTTTAATGATAAGAACCAATTAGGAAATAACATTTATAACCCAGGAACAAAAATCATGTTACATAGTGTTACATGTATTTATATATTGCCTTATTTCCAATTCAGAAATCATAGAGTTGGAAGAGACCACAATGGCCATACAGTCCACCTCCTGCCATGCAGGAACACACAGTCAAAACACTCAGAACAGATGGCCATCCATCCTCTTTTTTAAAATGTGCAGAGACTGAGGCTCCCCCAAACTCCAAGACAATATATTCCACTGCCAAATATCTCTTATCATCAGGTAGTTCTTCCAAATGTTTAGATGGGGTATCTTTTTCCTCCATTTGAATTTCTGGTCTTCAAAGCAGCAAAAAACAAGCTTGCCCTCTACTAAATGTGACCTCCTTTCAAATATTTAAACACAACTATCCTATCCCTCTCAAAGTGACTTGCAACAGATGAAAAATATAATTTGATTTTAAAAAAAATGGATTTTGTGATTATCATAAAATTCTAAAACCAGTTAAAAGGTAACACACAGAGCATAACAAGTGTAAACGTTGAGCATGTTGCTTATCGGCCTTTTGGCTAAGATTGTTTAGTTGGGGCAACACATTGTTTAGGTGGGGCAAGTTTGCAGAGTTAGTCCTCAAAGGCCTCTTGAAACAGAAAGGCCTGTCTGCAAGCAGTGCCAGTCTAAACTTTAGGAAAGGCGTTCCAATTTAGGGATATTGTACACAGGAGAATAAGACTATACATACAGGTAATCATTGAGACTTCAAGGCAGATCCACCTGTAATGGCTCTTGGCCTCAAGCCATACCGCCCCCAAATATTTTTTTTCTGGAATAAGTAAGCAGAATTTAAGACGGTTGTGCAGTTTGAAGGTTGCTTATATACAAATAGAAATTCTTCACCATCTACTGGGGTAATTTTATTTTGTAAGGTCTGGACAGCAGTACAGACAGAATAAAACATAGATGGCAGACATCTTTGCCATCCTAGAGATACGAGCCTCAAACCTTACATACTGTTAATGCATTTAGGCTCTGTTGGCTATGCAGCAAAAAAACCCCCAAATACAATAAACACTGAAAATGTATCTCAGAGCCAAAATTAGTGCCTTTCTTCCATCAAAACATCAAACTATTCTATTTTTTAATTTGTGGCAATTGTGAGTTTTCTTGGAAAGCAAGCATTTCATATGGCTAAACTTAAATCTTTCCCAGGTCTGCAGGCACATTAAAAACGGAGATGTCCTTCTGCTGAACCGGCAGCCTACCCTTCACAGGCCCTCCATTCAAGCCCATCGAGCAAGGATCCTCCCTGGAGAGAAGGTTCTGAGACTCCACTATGCCAATTGCAAAGCCTACAATGCTGATTTTGATGGTGATGAAATGAATGCGCACTTCCCTCAGAATGAACTGGGCCGAGCTGAAGCTTATATATTGGCCTGTACCGATGAACAGTACCTTGTCCCTAAGGTGAATCACTCAACCATGGAGCAAATGGAGCTCTTCCCTTGTGTTTTCTGTTTTCAACAATTTAGGGGTCTTGGAATTATATTGTATTTCAAATTTGATTTTGAAAATCTGTTAGTCTTATGAGGGCTTTAAGTTTACACTAATTGTATTGTGGTTTCTGTGTTTGTCCTGGCTCCACTTTCAAGAGTCCCAGCGCTTAAGACGTCTCCTTTCTCTACTTCTGTATGAATTATGACTTCTGTCAGGTGGTTGAGTTAGCTTTTAATTCCTGATATAATATATACTGGAATCATTTTATATCTGATTGCTGATTGTATCCAAGATTGCTTTCAAGCTATTTCGTCAGCTATCCTTTAACAATAGTGTTTGGAGAAGCTACAGGATTTCCCATCAGGGCAGGTGACACATCTTGTGATGTTTTATTTTCTGTCTCTGTGGTGTATTTCCTAGGATGGGACCCCATTGGCAGGTTTGATCCAAGATCACATGGTTTCTGGTACCAGCATGACTACAAGGGGCTGCTTCTTCAGTCGTGAGCAATATGCAGAACTCGTGTATCAAGGGCTGACAGACAAAAAGGGAAAAGTGAAACTCCTCCCTCCTTCCATTTTAAAACCACAACGTTTGTGGACAGGAAAGCAGGTATTTTATTGACAGTATAGGCCTTACTGGTAGACGTTCACTCAGTCTTTGTCCTTCTATACGCCTCTCATATTGTCCTAATTTAGTTTTATATTATAATAATCTGTCTGCTTCACTTAGACTGCCACTTCATGTCTTGTTATATTTTTCTCTTGCTCGTTCCATTTTCTTCTCTTCCTTCAGTTAAACCCACTTTGTCTCTTTTGATCCAGTTTTCTCTCCAGTTTTTCTTCTCTTCCTACAGTAAAACAGTTAAACCCGAATTAAAACATATTGTCTCAGTAATTAGCAATGGCATTGAGGTACAGATAGTGGCAGTTTTCTGCCTCATTATTGCGGAACGGCAGAAGAACCCGGATTATTCTCTGTCAGATCTTGTCAATCAATCAATCTCTTACACATTCTTATTTCTCTTATATTCATAAGTTACTCATATATTACTCTTCCTAAACTCCCCTTTTCTTTGTCTAAGGCTGGATCTACACTGTATAACCCACATTATCAAATCAGATAATCAACACTATCTGCTTTGAACTTGATTATATGAGTCCACACTGCCATATAACCCAGCTCAAAGCAAATAATCTGTATTTTATATAGAAGTGTAGAAGGGTCCTCTATTTTATGTACAGCAACAGTTGCATGTTAGGGCTTTTTTGTTGCAAATAATTCATAATTATGGTGGTTATAATGATACTGAATAATGCCAAAATAGTACTACGTGCTCTGATGTGTTAGCATGGTTCAATACACTACGCATTAGAGAAATAATAATTAGAGACATACAAAGAAAGAAAGACGTATCAATTTCATTCCTTAAGTTTTCTTCTTCCATCTTGTCTTTATCTCAGGTTGTTTCCACATTGTTAATAAATGTAATCCCAGAGGATCATATTCCACTGAATTTGTCTGGGAAAGCTAAGATTGGTGCAAAAGCCTGGATCAAGCAGTCCTCCCATAGAAATTACAGAACAAATGTTGACTTTATGTGTGAATCTGAGGTATGGCTTAATAGTTTAAAAAAATCAGTCAGCCTAGGCGACCTTTTTTAAAAATGTGTGTGGTTGTTGCCGCCTTACTTAGGAAGGTTCATCTTATTCAATGTCATAGTTGCTTGGAAGAAAAAGGCAATCCTGACTTTTTGCTTGAGGGTAAAAGTGGGAATTATCCCTGCAGATATGCTTCCCTTGTGTATGTATTCCAAGTAACATGAACAGGGACTATTCCTATCAAGATCTAACTCTACTTATTTATACTATTTGTTTGGTACCCACCAGGTTATCATTCGAAACGGGGAGTTGCTCTGTGGGGTCTTGGATAAAGCTCAGTATGGGAGCTCTTCCTATGGTTTAGTCCACTGCTGCCATGAGGT
This sequence comes from Anolis apletophallus, assembly GCA_030556195.1. Lineage (NCBI taxonomy): Eukaryota > Metazoa > Chordata > Lepidosauria > Squamata > Anolidae > Anolis > Anolis apletophallus. The sequence goes on from JARBWK010000008.1 coordinate 94,430,828, forward strand.
TTATGGTGGTGAGACTGGTGGAAAGGTGCTGACAGCACTGGCTCGGCTCTTCACTGCTTACTTGCAGTTCTACAAGGGTTTTACAATGGGTGAGTAAGACAGTTTACTTTCCTGGACCTCAAACAAAAAATAAAATGCATAATTGTTCAACATCACAGAGGCAAAACTTGGCCAGTCTAGCTGTGTGTGATTACAGCTCATAGTCAGCATAGCTGCTGGAAGCTGGAAAGGTAGATGGAGGTATCTTGAAAGATGCAAGATAAACGAGCAGGCTGATAATGATAAGCACAAAACAACAGTGTGTGGTTTCCAGATGGTTATAGACTCTATATCCCAATGCAAGTAAGCAATGACACAACCCCCACAGGTATGAAAATAGCACTCTATTGGTGAATAAGGAAGGTACATAAAACATACAATGGTGGCATATACATAGCAGATACAATTAGAACAAACAAGGCGCAGAAAAGCAGCCCCCCAGTGTACTTGCACGGAGTTGAGGGCTGTGCCTGGCGACGTCTGTGGATGAAAAAGGCTGATGCAAACGTTGCTGCTGGAGTGCGGCGGTGGATACTGACACTTATGATGCTGAATGTTATCGGCAACTCAATGATTCCAAATACTACAAAAGATTACCCATGGACCCCTCCAAACAATATCTACGCACCATCAATCTAACTATTGAGGAGGCCATTGCACAAGGGGACATAGATAACATCACTGGACAATTTTTGTCCAAAGAACATTATAGAGTGCCAAAATTCTACTGCCTCCCCAAAATTCATAAGCATGTCCGGCCCCCCCCAGGCAGACCCATTGTCTCCGGTTGTGATGGAATTCTCCAACCCCTTTCCATATTTCTGGATGAGTACCTCCAACCAGCTGTTAAGGCCACCAGGGCCTACATACAGGACACCACCGATTTCATCAGGAAGGTGGAAAATTTCCCTCTGGCCCCCGGTGACACCCTTTTCACTGCGGATGTCTCGTCCCTTTATTCCAACATCCCCCTGCCTGAATTAAGGGATGTTGTTGAACTTATTTTGGATAACCGTGATGATGTTTGGGATCCACCCACAGGCTTTTTGTTGAGTCTCCTTGACATTATACTGGACTACAACTATTTTCAATTTAAACAGGATTTTTTCCTCCAGATCCATGGCATTTCCATGGGTACCACGGCAGCGCCATCCCTGGCCAACATCTTCATGAATAATTTAGAGATTGGACACATATTTCCCAGAGTCCCCACCACCTTCTCGAGGGCTGTGAAGCTGTATGTTAGATTCATAGATGACATCTTTCTAATCATTAATGATTCGGTCACCGCCACTAATTTTGGCCAGTGGCTCAACAGTTGGCATCCATGCATTGACTTCACATCAACATATAGTCAGGAACAAGTAAATTTCCTGGATGTCACTGTGTACAATAACAACAATCTCATCAAGATTAGGAATTATCAAAAACCTACTAATCAGAATACTTACCTCCATTACCACAGCTTTCACACACCCAACTTGAAAAGGAATCTCCCCTACTCCCAATTTTTAAGACTCAAGAGGAATTCCTCCTCCCATTTTGAATTTAAAAGGATGCAGACCGTATGACACAAGATTTCATCCATAGAGGTTACCCAATGCACATCATCAGGAGTGCTAGGATAAAGGCCGAGACCACTGACAGACAAAGTCTCTTTGTAGAGAACACCACCAAAAATACTAAACCAGATAGAATAATCTGGCCCTCACCTTCTCTCCACACAGTAACACTTTAAGATCCATTGTGAATAAATATTGGCCACTGTTGGATAGCATTGAGGGTTTGACCAATAAACCCATGATTGCCTATAAAAGGACCAGGAATTTGAAGAGCTATCTGGTACACACTGAACAACACCAACCTGCGGTGAGGAGTACCCTTTCCCCTGAACAATGGCATGTGCCCATTGTTCCATTTATGCAATATTTGCTCTGATAAACAAATCTTCTGTCCCTCCAAAAATAAATATTTCTGGGTTAAACTTTGGGACCTGTTCCACCAAGATGATCGTCTATGCCATTCAGTGCAGCTGCAATTTAATTTATGTGGGCCAATCTAAAAGAGAACTGAAGACCAGATTTATTGAGCATCGCTCGAAAATTAATAACAAAAACAGGGACTCAGCCTTTTATTCACACTGCACCCAGATGAATCACACTGCTGCCTCCTTAAGAGTCAGGATCCTTGAGAAGGTCAGGCCCAACCTCAAAGGAGATTAGTGATCAATTAATGAGGTTGGAAAATTTGTGGATTTTACGTCTCAATTCAGAGTGGCCAGCTGGCCTCAATGACCCAATCTGTATCAGCTCCATCTTGTTATAAATCAGTTGGTTTCCCTGTGTTAGTACCTTTGGGTCACCCTACTCTCCACTGAGTGGGGTTATGTGTATCTGCACACCTGATATGGTATGTATAATGCTCTGTATTTCTGTAACTGGCTGTATATTAGTGTATTTTATATACTTGTGGATATTGATTTCCTTTTATTACTTATGTTTGTAGTGACTACTGCTTGGGCCTAGCCTTTAGAGCCTTGAGAAAGGAGCCCACATATGATGCCCGAAACGGTCTAATGTGGCCGCGCTTGATTCAGCATTAAGCTGGCCGTCGGCTCTGCTACTCACCAAGCCCATGTGAGGAGAGGGAGCCACACCGCCTCCTCCCGCACACGAGTCCTGGGGAAATTTCCCCTGTATAGGCACCAATGCCTTTGTATAGACTACCCATTGCTTGTTTGTGAATCCGACCCACCCCTTTGAAATCCCACTATCCCCTTCCGTGTCTTGGTTCCCGGGATTCCTGCCTGTGTAGCCCTCGTTGACGCGCCTTGCCATCTACCCGGCAAGAGGGACGAGAGTTGGGAACTCTCGCAAACAGACGCCAGGGAGCACCGGGATTTCCCATCAGGGATTCCCCTACACACGTCATCCACCGTTGCCTCCCCTTGCGCCCCGTACGTGCTGACGCCATACCATATCGCCGCACGTCCACGACGTCCTTTGCGGGCCTACGTCATCCACAAGCGTCGCCCGCCTCGCCGGACCGGCTCACGCCGCACTCCAGCAGCAACGTTTGCATCAGCCTTTTTCATCCACAGACGTCGCCAGGCACAGCCCTCAACTCCGTGCAAGTACACTGGGGGGCTGCTTTTCTGCGCCTTGTTTGTTCTAATTGTATCTGCTATGTATATGCCACCATTGTATGTTTTATGTACCTTCCTTATTCACCAATAGAGTGCTATTTTCATACCTGTGGGGGTTGTGTCATTGCTTACTTGCATTGGGATATAGAGTCTATAACCATCTGGAAACCACACACTGTTGTTTTGTGGGTATCTTGAAAGATGACATATTACCAAGCTATGATCCTGTGCTGGATAAGAAATTATGTAGAGTGATCTCACTTATTGGTCAGTGCTTATGTTTGCATCTGGATTTTTCTGACAAATGCAGGGCTCGGTCTATGATTGTACTCGGCTACACCAGTGTTTCCCAACCAGTGTGCCGTGAGCGATCATTAGGTGTGCCGTGGGAAATGGGAACCTCCAATACCCTTTCTTCCCCCTCCTTCCAAACACTTTTTCTTCTCCACTTGGGCTCCCTTCTTCCCAGCCTCGCTCTGCTCGCTTTGCTCTGGGGCGAGTCTGCGCAGTAGCGCCCACACGGGTCACGCCTCCCTCCCTCCCCCTCCCCTCCTGAACACGCTCACGCTGCCCCCTCGGATCAAAATGGCGGCAGAAGCGGCAGCGTAGAAGAAAGAGTAAGTGTTCAGCAGGAGGGGAAAGAAAAGGCACGAAGGGGAAGGGGAGGAAAAGGTCTTTGTCGAAAGCTGGCATGGGCAAACTTGGACCTTCCAGGTGTTTTGGACTCCAACTCCCACCATTCCTAGCAGCCTCAGGCCCTTTTTCTCCCCCCCCCCAGCCATTTAAGCAGGAAAGGGCCTCAGGCTGTCAGGAATGGTGGGAGTTGAAGTCCAAAGCACCCAGAGGGCCGAAGTTTTCCCATGCCTGTTTTAGGGACCTTAAAGTGGTGAGCCTCCTTCCAACATTGTGATTCTGGATAGAAAACAAACAACAACATAACATAACATTGTTTGAGTCCACAGTGCTCTCTGGGTGTAGGTGAACTACAACTTCCAAACTCAAGGTCAATTCCCAAGCAAACGCTTTCAGTAGTTTGTGTTGGTAATGAGAGTTCAATATGCCAAGTTTGGTTCAATTCCATTGTTGCAAGAGTTCAGGATGCTCTTTGATTGTGTGTTAACTATATAGGTGAACTACAACTCCAAAACTCAAGGTCAATACCCATCAAACTCTTATAGTATTTTCTCTTGGTTATGGGAATTCTGTGTGGGATGTTTGTGCCTTTCTGCCATTCCTGCCAGGATATCTATATTGTGTTCATCGAAACAGGCCCAGGTTTCACACTGAGTGTATAAATAAATTTAAAAACATATTAACTATATGTATTACTGTGTTAGAGTGTCATTTTGTGTCATTTTGGTTGGTGGTGTGCCCCAGAATTTTGTAAATGTAAAAAATGTGCCGCGGCTCAAAAAAGGTTGAAAAACACTGGGCTACACAGTATAGCAGTATGTTCAAATGATTTGCCCAGGTTTGTTCCATGTCATCAATACTCACGAGCCCTGTGGCTATCTATCTGTTGAGCCAGATAACTGTGGTTGCAGTATCCCTTTGTAAGGAACTGTAAAACAGTAGAGTTGTATTCCTTGGCTTGAAAGGACTCCCGCCACTTCTGTTTATGATGCAGTGGGAGGATTTTTTTGTGGGTTGAACTCATAGTAAATATATTGTCTGAGTGGGCATGTTATTGCTTTTGAAGTAAATGTCTTCAGCTAATAATTACTTCTGTAAGAATTGAATGAGATGTTAGTGGATATTGTTTAGAACAGGGATGGAGCAAAGTGAGGCCCTCATGACACATGTGATCCTTGAAACCTCTTTTTGTGGTGCTCAACTACTCCAGACTTCCTTGGATGTAATTTTGATGACACAAAAGTCCTGATTAATAGCTTTTCATCATTTTAGTAGATTAAAGGGGTACTCGCTTGTGTGTGACTACTCAAAATGCTTCTTTTTCAAAATTTGAAGTGGACTTCTGTGCTTTCCTGGCTTTGCTCTTTGTTTTTTAAAGTATTTATGGCAGTCCAGACAACACTCAGAAAGTACCATGGGCAGAAAGTTGTTTTCTGAATCTGCCTCAGTTGCACCTTCCTGACTTAGATGGTTACAGAATGTAAAACATTGACAAGAAATAATGATTGTGATAACTTTTGGTAATGCTGATTTTTTTTCTCCCTGCTATTAGAACTTTTGAAAGATATAACTTTTTGTATTTCGGAGAGTTCATAATAAAGTAATTATTTAGCTAAGCATAACACAAAATGTGCATGAACTTGTGAGAATATTATTTTTATTGCAAAACAAAGTTGAACAAGTCAAAAGTGAATCTTGAGGGAATTAACGTGCTCAGTCTTTCCATTTTTAGGAGTAGAAGATATTTTGGTCAAACACCATGCAGATCGCAAGAGGTGCAAGATCATTAAAGAAAGTGCCCACTGTGGTACAAAGGTAAGCTTATACTTTGAAGGAGTGAAGTATATCTCTTCACCAAGTTTCCTGTACTGCAGGGGTGCTCACACTTTTTCAGCATGCGAGCTACTTATAAAACAGCCAAGTCCCAAAGATCTACCTACCCACTACTCAGAGAGCCATAAAAGCAAAATATTAGGAAATTTATTTCAGTGAGAGCCATATAATACATTTTAAGACTGAATTCAACTAAATGTGAGTATAATAAGCCCCTGAGCATTCCACACAAATGGCATGGGAGCCATACACACTGTGCCTGCGATCTGCCTGGGATCTACCAGGACACCCTTCGAGATCTACCAGTAGATCACGATCTACCTAATCAGCACCCCTGCTGTACTGTATGAATGACTTGGCAGCTAAAAATACCTTGTTCCTCTTAGGCTATTCAAGATGCATTTAATTTGCCCCATACTGCATCGGAGGAAGAGCTCCGAAGCAAATGGCAAGATGCACATCTTCACAAAGACCAAAGAGATTTTAACATGGTTGATCTGAAATTCAAAGAAGTTGTCAATCTTTGCAGCAATGAAATTAACAAGGTTTGTTTGAAGAGATGTGATATTATTGTCATATTTGTTTATTCATATACAGACATCCCCTGAGTTACAAACATCTGACTTACGAATAATCATAGTTATGAACAGGCCTCTCCCCTCCCTCTCTGCCATGAAATTTTAGCGCTGAGTCGAAGCGTGTGCATCTCTCCAACCCCTTTCCTTTTTCTGCCTATCAATGTCTCTCTAAACAGCTTTTCCCTTTTCTTCCCATGAATCTCCCCTACCCCCTTTTCTTCTTTCTTCCTATCCATATCTCTCCAACCAGTTTTCCCCTTTCTTCCTATGGATCTCTCCAAACTCCTTTTCTCTTTTCTTGCTATCAATCTCCCCAAAAACCTTTTCCTCTTTCTTCCTATCTATCTCTCCAAATCCCTTTTTTTTCCTTCCTATCAATCTCTCTTTTGCCCTCTCTGTATCTCTCCACCTCTCCTTTATTTCTGACACCACTTTTAATTGCCCTAGCTCAATGCTATTCAATGCTGGGATTTGTAGTTTGTGAGACAATAACATTATTTGGCGGAGAAGGCTAAAAACCTTGTAAAACTACAGCTCCCAGGATCCCATAGCAAAGAACCAGGGCAGTTACAGTGGTGTCAAACTATATTCACTCCACAGCTTAAGTACACCCTAAAGAAGCTGGTCAGGATAAACAAGGAAAGGGTTATCTACTTCTATGGTTTTATTTTCAATTACTTGGAAGCTTAGGTATTTTTTTAAAAAATGATTATAAGCATACAGGAATTCTATTTTTGGCCAAATTACAAAGTGCATTATTTGCTGGACCTGTTCTGTCTTACAAACAAATTCAACTTAAGAGCAAACCTACAGAACCTATCTTGTTTGCAAGTTGGGGACTGCCTGTACTTTAGTTTTAAAATATCCTCTGAAGATGCCAGCCACAGATGCAGGTGAAACGTCAGGAGAACATTGTGCTAGAGCATGGCCATATAGCTCGGAAACTACACAGCACCCTAGTGTTTTTTAAATGCCTACAATTCCCAGAACTCTTCGCTAGGAAATGAATAACCTTCTCTGTCTCAACCTTCCTTCATGAAATGCAAGGGCACACAATACAAAATAACATTCCATTGTCTTTAAGACTGTCTAGCTTCATAGATCAAAACTGACTTCAAACCTTCCTGCGCCACGCTCCCGATATCTTCTCTATTAGACAAAATCTTTAGTGTTAGAACTCCAGAATTGAAAAAAAAATCAGCTTCGGATTTTTCTCACTGCTCCAGATAGGCTTTACATAGCTTAAATGATGTCTGTATTTAATCCCCCAAAAACTAGGTGTGCATGCCTCTTGGACTTCACCGGGGTTTTCCAGAGAATAACTTGCAGTTGATGGTGCAGTCAGGAGCCAAAGGCTCTACTGTGAATACTATGCAGGTATGTTGTAGTTTTCTGCTGAACATAATTTGGATCCAAAGGTAGTAGACATATTAGACAGATTCATGGATACCAAGGGAATCAGTAGCTACTGAAATGGACATCCAAGTGCCACCTCTGTGTTGATGGAGGCAGGCAGGATTTTCCCGGGTACTGGTTGTGGGGGGGTCGGGAGCAGGTGAGGGTTTTGCCCTCCTTTCTGCTAGAGATCCCTGTGTACAACTAGTGGGCCACTGTGTGACACAGAATGCTGGACTAGATGGGCTGAGGCCCGATTCAGCATGGCTCTTCTTATGTTCTTATGGTCTCAGTGGGACATGTTATTATAGGTAACATGGATTATTCTGAGTATGAGTGGGCTGGATCCAAGCAATTTATGGGTCATACAGTAATAAAATTCTCAGGGCACAGGGAACAAAAATAAATAAATTCAGCAATAATGTAGAATTTCCTAATGTTTTTAAATACATACTAGGGAGTAGAGAGTTTCTGTATATCATGCGCATTTAATTATAGGGAATACTATGGAAGTTTCAATAATCATAGCTTATTGTAGCATACATGAGCAATTTTGCAGTAATGCAGTCCTTTTGTTAAAACATGTTGCTAGACATCCTTATACTATTCAAAATCACCATCACCAGTTCCCCTATAGTTTCATTGCCCTTTTTTCTTTGCCTTCCATTCATTTCTGAATAATGGCAACACTAATGTGATCCTGTCACTGGATTTTATTGGTAAAATTTGCCATCACTTTCCTTTGAGACTTAAGAAAATGTGACTGAGCCACGGTCACTTGGTGGATACCCTTTGCAGAGTGACAATTTAAACTCTGATCTCTCAGAGACTTTGAGTACATCTACACTGTAGAATTAATGCAGTTTCTTCCCACTTTAAGGCCCAGGGCTCAATACTATTGAATCATGAGGTTTTTAGCTTTATAGCATTTTTAACGTTCACTTCCAAATAGTGCTACAACTCCCATGATTCCATAGCATTGAGCTATGGGTGTTAAAGTGTGGTCAAACTGCATTGATTCCACAATGTAAATGCAGCCTTAGTCTGCACTCAAGACTGCCACGTTGACTCTTCATTTCCTCTTGGCAGCACTTAAAGAAGAAATTGGAAGAATTTTGGTCCCTTGTAGTAGGACGAACCCTGGAAATCTTTGCACACAACTAATGTTTAATGAGGATTTAACAGAAATAATATGGTCAGCATTTCTCAATAGTTATTGTTCGGTGGAGAACCAAGCCACCTTCATTGTGTGAACTGAGAGGCTAGGTTAGTTTCAGCTGTGTTGCTTACCTTTCTACCAGTGCTGATGTCTTACAACTTTTCTCTTGGCTCCATAAAGATATCCTGCTTGCTGGGCCAGATTGAGTTAGAAGGTCGAAGGCCTCCCTTGATGCCATCCGGGAAATCATTGCCGTGTTACCAACCTTATGATTTTTCCCCCAAATCAGGGGGGTTTGTGGCAAGTCGATTTCTCACTGGTATCAAACCTCCGGTAAGTTTGTTTACTTTAGTTCTTCTGTATGGCTTTACTTCAGAAAAGATATGATATTCAAATATAAGAAGCAATATAAATTAATTCCTCCTTGAATTTGTATAATGCCATAGAGAATATAAGGAATTGCTTTTAGGTGTACAGTGTTCCCTCGCTTATTGCTGGGGTTAGATTCCAAGATCTCCCGCAATAAGTGAAAAACCACGATGTAGGGATACTCTATTTATTTTAATATTTATACATTATTTTAGTAGTTATACACTAATTTAAGTATTTATAAACTTAAAATAAAGTGAAGAAAAGGAAGGAAAGGCCCTTCAAGGCTGGAGGGAGGGAGGGAAGACTGAGGAGGGAAAGCGCCTTGGAGAGCAGCGACGGCAAAACCCCACAAAACAGTGAAAATACCATGATATATATTTAAATTAATATTTAAGTGAACCGCGAAGTAGCAAGGGAAACTATGGGATTTTTGGAGCCATCACATGTGGTTGCATGCTTAGGTGGAGCTCATATAATTTTCCTCACAGAAGTTGTAATTGTGCTTTAGGAATTCTTCTTTCATTGTATGGCTGGTAGAGAGGGTCTAGTGGATACGGCTGTTAAGACCAGCAGATCAGGATACCTTCAAAGGTAAGAGCTGTTCTATTCTAGTCTATCTGATTTTCAGACTAATAAGAGTTACTGTTGCAGCCCAGCCACCTATGTGACACCTTTTCACCCAAAATGAAGAGTCCAAATATAGTTCAGCCAACAGGAATCAATCAACTGATTTAAAGTTTATTAAAGAAAAGGGCATTCTAAAGAAAAAGCTAGTTCAATAGTACATTCCAGAATACAAAATAGCAAAGTATTTCCAAGGTATACATAAAAGGCAAAAGCAGAAATGCATCCCAAATATTGGCTTTAAAAATTATTCCAAAATATAGGCTACCGCTGTAATATTCTTGATGCAGCAAACAGCAGAGTCCAATACTGAAAGTAAAGTCAAAAATCTATAGAACTTAGACAAAGAATTATACCCAAAACATGATTCCTTAATACCAAACAAGAAAGCATGACATGAAACAAGGCTAGAAGCTCCTATCCCAGAGCACATGAAAAAGGTGACTTCCTCTTGAAAATTCAAAGTTGGTCTCACACAGAACAGCTCAAGGGGCTAACATTAGAAATCAAATTCATTCCCATTGAGACGCTATCAGTCTAACACCAGGAATCCTCCTGTTTATCTTTCAAATGCTGGGAAAACCTTAATTGCCTTTCCTTGGCACTATACATAACTGGGGGCACTGAGTTATAGGCAACAACCCAACATCTACCACCTCCTTCGCCTCTTCCTCAGGGTCAGGAAGAGGTGAAGGCATTCTCACTAAAAGCAGATCTGTCTGTGAGGCAATTCCTATCATCCAGAGAAAAGCTACTTTCTCCCTGAGGCACTATAGGAGTGGTGGGCTCCAATTCAGGAGCACAAGGCCCCACCACCAAAGGATCCCCCTTCTCCTTAGACCAGGCCTCAACAGTTATTGCTCCTTTTCTAAAGTTTTCTTTGTCACATTTTTCAAGATAGTGGCTTGTGAGGTTTTTAATATTATTTGAACAAGAATACATGGCATATATCCAGTATGTTCCTTCACTTTTTTTTTCATGTCAGGAGTGGCTTGAGAAACTGCAAGTCGCTTCTGAAGTGAGAGAATTGGCCGTCTGCAAGGACATTGCCCAGTGGACGCCCAGATGTTTTGATGTTTTACTATCCTTATGGGAGGCTTCTTCATGTCCCCGCATGGGGAGCTGGAGCTGACAGAGGGAGCTCATCCACACTCTCCCTGGATTCGAACCTCTGACCTGTCGGTCTTCAGTCCTGCTGGCACAAGTGTTTCACCCATTGCACTACCAAGGGCTCCTATCCTCCTTCACTAACATGTGCTAATCTGCCCACAGGTGTATCATAAAACATTTGGAAGGTCTGATCGTCCATTATGACCTGACTGTGCGAGACAGCGATGGCAGCATAGTTCAGTTTCTCTACGGAGAAGATGGGTTAGATATCCCCAAGACACAGTTCTTACAACCCAAGCAGTTTCCTTTCATTGCAGAAAACCACAAGGTAGGAATGTGAAGCATTATCTTCTACTGGAGATACATTTTTGAAATAATAAAATGTTTCTTAACAAAATCAAATAATAAAATACTGGCTTGAGGCTGCCTTCAGCAGAACACATTAGAGATGTAGGCAGAAGACTTCATCCTTTGTTCACCTGCTTCTTCTGATGTATCACCTCATTTGCAGAGTTTGTTTAAAAAAAATACCAAGTCCAAAAAAAATATCAAAGAATGACTTATAGGTGGCAGCTCATTGTTGGTTTGGAGTAGGATGCGTACAGATCAAAACTATCAAAATGTGTTGAATGACTTTGGCACAGGGCTTGGAAAATTGCATTTTATAGCAAAATAATTCATATCAGCACATTTTCTTTGTTTTCTGTAAAATTGGTTCAGATGGATTAGGTACCTTTTAGAAACAAACTCCACATTTGAATCCACTGTGGCTTTCATAATAATGCATGTAAGACATACTATTTCAGGAAGAGGGTCTGTGTAAAATACAAAAGGAATTATTGCAGAGCTGATGCGCAATTGTGTTTTTGTAGATGTCTCTTGCCTTTCAAAAAGTTCCTTCAAAGGAATGCTCAAGAGAACATCCTAATCAGTTACACACATAATACACATTCCCTTTCTAGATCAGTGTCTCCTCTTTTACGTAGAAGTGAAAAGCTGACTTGTGTATATTGGCAGTTAGCTCTACTTCAGGTTTTGTTTTGAGCAGCCTTCCTAACTTGTCACCATCAATTTGTCCAGGGATTTGTGTTGATCTCCCTTCTGACAAATAAGAGGCAACTTACTTAGTACACTTTGATCTGAGTTGGTTCAAAACATCACCCACTTGCTTCCTATAATCAGTCATTTATTCTGCATTGAGTGTCTACAGAACCAGAATGCATGAAATGGATGTTTGGGAGCCACAGATATGACAATTGCTCTTTGTGAAACTGATTTGGCTAAGTTAAAAAGGACCTACAGTAGTAGCAGGGCTACAACTTCAATTGTACTAGGTGCCCTAGTTTTAGGCAAAGTAAACACAGCCGTTCCCTTATAAATATGCCCTGTTCCAAGGTATGCAGAGTCCCTTGTTGGAGACTGATTCTTGTTGATATTTCTATTGAAGAATAGAAACTTCTCAAACTTCAAATGGTTGTTTTTGTATGATTCTCATAGGTGATAGAGAAATCCAAGCATTTTGATGAAATTCTGTCAAGAATGGACCCTGAGCAAACAAATGGACACTTCAGATGCATCAAGAGATGGCAAGCCAAGCATCAGATGCCATTGAGTAGAGAAGGGGGCTTTCTGCAATTCTGTCGGAAAAAGTCGGCTGGTATAAGAGCACAGATCCCTACAGGAGACCATGTATACGGCCGAGATCCTGCAACTCTACAGGTTATTCCAAAAGCAATGGAGAATTTGTACATGAATTCATAGATGCAAAGTTTATGGGGAATTAAACTGTTCTGTAATTTTAAGGAAAATAATTTCTTTCTTTGTTTATTTACTGTATTTATATACCGCTTTTCTCACCCTTGGGGGGACTCAAAGCAGTTTCCAATATAGTCACGGCAAAAATTTAGTACCAAGCATACATGTGAAAAACCAAAACATAAAATCAACAATAACATATAACTATGAATTAAAACTATTAAACCATAAAATTAGTTGCTTACAATCTGTATGTCCAATAGTAAAAGCAGATCTTTATAAATTTGGGTCTTAGAACTGTGATAGAATAATTCTGAGAGGAAAAAGCAACTTATTTTGCTGTTTTAAAATTCTGTTGTCAATTTCAGTTGTTGAAGATGTGGTATGAACTCAATGAGAAGAGTCGGGGGAAGTATCTGAAAAAGACAACAAAATGCCCTGATCCTTGCCTTTCCGTCTGGCGACCAGACATCCATTTTGGCTCCGTATCAGAAACATTTGAAAATAAAATAGAGAATTTTACTGGAGAGTGGGACACCCAGAATGACCTTACCTGCCACAGAACTGAACTTCCTTCTCAGAGGTAATTATTTTTAGTTCTATATAAGCATTTATTTCTTAGTTGGGGCCCAGATTGCCACACTTACTGAACAGTACCTTGGGTCTCTGTTATTTGGCAAGAGAAAATCCTGTTGCAGAATCTTGACAGAAAGTTCGGTTGATTTGGAAAAACATCAGTTGTAAAAAGTAGTGGGGAAGAAGAAAAACTTGGTCTTAAAGGTATTGAGCCACCTTTAAGATCAAGCTTTACTTAAGCATTGGCTTTTCTAGATTACATTTCCTTAGAGTCATTGATAGGATACAATTATAATACTAATCATAAATCTTCAAAGGGCTGGTTTAGCATATGCATGTTGGTATCTCCAAGTTAATACAGAGATACGCCAGGCTGTTGATTGCTTCTCAATGCTGGAAGCAATATACAGACATACATCCCTCTGTTAACAAAGCCAGTGGCAGAGAAGCTTCTTTTTCAAAGCCTTTTTACATCCAATCAGACCTGTTGTTTTTTTCTTCTGTCCCTCTGGATTTTTTTCTGCATTGGCAGGATAGTGAATGCGGGCTAACAAGACACAAACGTTTTAGTGTTGTGTTGTAGCACAATGTCAGGAGTATCCATGGTTTTGCTTACCTGCATCTGACAAAAAAAGTCCTCTCTTGGAATTTTCTAGATCCTCCAGGTAACTCTATGGTATACTTCTTCCCAAGAAAATCATAAAGTTGTGTTGGAGAACCTGGCAAATTCTTAGAGAAGATACCTCCCTAGGAATCTTCTAGGTCCTTCAGAGCAAGTCTGATAACTTCCTGTGGACGGCAATCATTTGAAAAGAATTCACTGTTATCCATAGTTTCCTGTTTCCACAGTACGTTCAGATACATGTCCCCCTGCAGATATGGAGGTTGTACTGTATCTACAGGTTATATTTGGCTGAATTGCGAGGTATGGTCTGCTTAGTGGGCACAAATAGGGCCCCTGTCACACTCGACCACTCATTTCATCCAAAAATGCATCTTGTAAATTTATTACCTAAACTACTCTTTACTTGCTTTCTTCAGATTAAAAGACTTGCTGCATTTAAAGTGGCAACAATCCCTCTGTGACCCAGGAGACGCCGTGGGTCTCCTTGCAGGTCAAAGTATTGGGGAACCCTCCACCCAGATGACTCTGAACACATTTCACTTTGCTGGAAGAGGAGAAATGAATGTTACACTTGGTATCCCAAGGTGAGATCATGTCTTCTTTGTGTGTGCTTCACCAAATGCTTTAAAATGGCAATTTCTCTGTCATGGAAGGAACCATCTGGGAAATTCTTTACTAGAACTATCCCCATGTGTCTTATATAGCGATAGAGTTCATCATTTAAAAAAACCCACCAATACAAACATTTGTAAATATTGGTACTTACACACAGAAATGTTGTGCTAGAAACCAGTATATCAGTACTGACACCACCACCAATAATAATAATAATAATACATTTTATTTATTCCCTCTACTTCCTGGTGGCTCGAGGCAGGGTACAACAATTTCAAAAACATATGAACATAAAATATCTACAATAAATCACACACACACACGTGAAGCAGCCAAAAGAAAAACCCTTCTAAAAATTGTCCTGTTATATGTTATATGTTGTATGTAATTGTATGTGGAACCGGCAGGGACTGTCTGCCGTATGTGTGGTGTAATCCGCTCTGAGTCCTTCGGGGTGAGAAGAGCGGAATATAAATAAAGTGTATTATTATTATTATATATATATGTGTGTGTGTGTGTGTGTGTGTATATATATATATATATATCCCCCTTGTAACAAACACAGATACAGAATTGACATATAGTGACAATAGACTATAAATCATAATTCATGATTCAGAGTTGACTAAGTAGGTAGGCTTGCCGGAAGAGATTAGTCTTCAATTATGTTTTTAAATTCCAACACCTAATTTAGTTGTTGGAGCTCTTCTGGCAGGTCATGCCATAGTTTTGAGGCAGCCAATGAAAAAGTCCTCCGGGTGACGCTCACCAGTCGGGTTCTGGCTGGTTGGAGGAAGCGTCCTCCAGAGGACCTCAGTGTCCTAAATGACAAATTATACAAGTAAAGGCAACCTGGACCCAAACCATGTAGAGCTTTAAATATCGAAACCAATTCTTTGCCAATAAACTAATTGGCAGCCAGACTTTATTATGGGTACTCACTCTTAGATGTTCCTGCGACCAACCTGGCTACCATGTTTTGAGCTAATTGCAGTTTCTTATTATTAGCTAACTTGCCAAATTCTGGAAGCTTACCCATGTTTATTTTCTAAACTTAATTATTCACTTTCTGTACCTTGGATTGACATTTCACGTTGCCCAGATATGGTTCTTTCCTGCTCAAGACCTCATTGCTCTTTGGGCTCCTGCTGTTCTGCTGACCACTTGCCTAATCATTCTGCATCTGTTTTCTCAATGTTTATAATCTGCTATTTGGATGGGAATAAAAGCTTTACAACCAACCTTGTCCACTGGCCTTCTGGAAAGACCTTGACATAAAACAACCAAATCCTCAGAAAGAAACCAGCATTACTCTTTTCAGGCTCATGAAAGATTTTTGCACCTTGTAGAATGCTTCTGGTAAAGCACAACGGCTGTAAACAAACCTGCCTTTGGTTGCATTGCTCCTTCTAACTTCAGTCTACATTATTGGCACTTCTTTTCCCTCTCCCTCCTTCCTTTGTTTTTGCTTTTCTTTGCATAGGTTTCCTTGTTTCTTTCTCAACAATCTTGGGAATTAACAAAATCCATCATGTATTTAGGCCCCCTGGTGTGCAGTGGGTTAAACCACTGAGCTGCTGAACTTGCTGACTAAAAGGTTGGCAGTTCGAATCCAGGGAGCGGAGTAAATCCATCTCGCCACTGCTGGATACGTCAAATTTCTTCTTAGCTATGCAAATAACATTACATTTGCCAGAAGCTTTGTCTGACACGAGTTTCAAATGTTTGGCATCATTTGCAGATAAATGTGCAATAATTCTTTCCAACAGGTTGAGGGAGATCCTGATGGTAGCCAGTGCCAATATTAAAACACCAATGATGAGCGTTCCTGTATTGAATACTGTGAAAGCTCACAAGAGGGCAAAACGGCTCAAGAAACAACTTACAAGAGTGTACTTAGGGGAGGTAAGTCATGGTTCATAGTTATCCATTATATAGAATTGACTAATCAGAATCACTTCGATTACCATAACTGGAACTCTGAAGAGAAAAAGTGTTTGATTGAATCTATATCTAGAATGGAACAAGATAGAGGCATTTTGTTGCTTGCGTCCTTGCAACATAACACAGCCATGTTGAGTCTCCTGTGGGAGAGGAGAAGTGCAATATAAATATAATAATAATAATAGGAATAACCAATTACATCAGTAGGAATAGCTGCTGATTCCCTTCCCCAAGGATATGTAGGTGCTAAACTAGGAACATCATTTGACCACCCGTGATAAGTGAAAATACGCGAAGTAGGGACTGTGTTTTCTAAAAAGAGTTAATGGGCCAGAGATGGCGGCAACAGCAGAAGCAGTAGGGTTTCCCAACTTTGGCCGACCTCTCCTTCCCTCAGGAGGAAGGGAGGGAGAGGAGGGCTCTTTGCACACAAAGGACGCCTGCTGCAGCCTTCTGCTTGACTGCCTGTGCCAAGCCTGGCTCCCTGCTGCTCACCCAGCCCGCTGCCACTCTGGTCCCTCAGTGCTGTCGTGAAAGGGAACCTCGGCTACGCAACGGCCCAGGCCGCAGAGAGGTAGCCTCAACTGCGCAGCCGCGAAGGTCTTCCTTTCTGTTGCACATGAAGAGGAAGGCAGGCGGATGAAGCAGTAGCAGCAGCTACCATGAGGCGGCCCTCGGAGGCCCCTTGGGCACCCAACCTGGCGAGGAAGGGGCATTCGAGGCAGGGAGCAGTGAAGGTGGCGAGGATGAGGAGGCAGTTGTGGCTAGTCTGTTGCGTGCCTAGTCTCATGCGGCAGCTGAGGTTCACCGGAGTGGCAGAGGGCTGGGTAAGTGGCAAGGGGCCGGGCTTGGCTCAGGCATGCAGAAAGGAGGCCATGGCCAGTACCCTTTGTATGCAGAGAGCCCTCCTCTCCCTCCCTTTCTCCTGGGAGGAAGAAGAAGAGGTCGGCCCCAGTTGGGAAACCCTGCTGCTTCTGCTGTTGCCGCCGCCTCTGCCCCACTCACTCTCTTTATATAACACAGTAGCAGTACAGGGTTCCCTCGCTGCTTCCCGCGCAACAGTAAGTCCACAATAAGTGAACTGCGAAGTAGTGAGGGAACACTGTAATTTCAAGAAATGATGGGATCTCTAGGTCTTGGGTCAAGAGTTAATCTACATGTGGAGATAGAAAACAAACTGTCTCAGAATCCTAACAGGAGTGCTCCTATTAAGCACTTTGCCAACCCATAACTTTATTTTTACAATATTGTTAAGGATTCACAGAATAAGAGAGCATTCAGGAGAGGCTGCGGAAGACATTTGAGCTATATCCTTGGTGTGTATTTAAGGAGATTTAGGCAGGAGTGATTCACATGTCAGTGAGACAGTGAATCCATTTCCAATATTGCCAAAGACAGAGTTTAAGCACTATGAAGGAAAATTTTGTGTTTGTAAGGACACAATTGTCATTCATTTGGATTCATTTGTTCCTCTTACTGTGTCAGGTGTTAGAAAAGATTGACACCAAAGAGTCTCTACGATTGGAGGAAATCCAAAGCAAGCACCGTTTCTACATCCTTAGATTTAGTTTTCTACCATATGAATGTTACCGGGAAGAGAAATATGTGAAGTCAAGTGACATTTTGCACTTTATGGAGTCACGGTCAGTATCCACTCATGTTTATTTCTTCTCTAGACTTTGCTGTCAAGCTGCAGAAGTTTAAAAAAGCATTTTTGGTTTTGTCTGTGCCTTTATAAGTTTCAGTGAGGTCTTGAATCACAAAATTATAGAAGTATGACTCCTAATCCACCAAACTGTAGTTTTCGTTTGCCAGCTATTTAAATATAATTGAGAATTTATCAGATAATAATAATAATTTTTAAAAACCACAACTTTATTTATATTCCGCCTTATCTCCCCAAGGGGACTCAGGGCAGATTCCAACAAACAAAAAAGGCAAACATTCAATGCCTCAGTACAATAACAAATGTAGACATCATATCCCAAAGTACCCCACATGTGAAAATAACATATAACGTGTGTGTGTGTGTGTGTGTGTGTGTGTGTGTGTGTGTATAAAGTGTAACCTATCTAAAAAAATTATATCTAACATAAAAGTGAAATATAAACATCAAACATCCACATTAATTTGCAGGAGCCAACAAAGGTTCACTCAGGTTGGTTTTTGTGGTTGGTAATGTTAACTGGGCTAACATGGTCTAACAAAGCTCTAATGCAATAATATTTTCCAGTTTGAGGTCTGGTAACGATCTCTCATCATTTAATCCTCCCCCTTTTCATATGCTAATGAGCAACAGTAAGTTTTCAATTGTTTTTTAAAGGAGAGGAGGGAAGGGGCAGTTTTCAGCTCTTTCAGGAGGGAGTTCCAGAGGTGGGGGGCAATCATAGATAAGGCCCTCTCTCTCTCATTCCCACCAACTGAACTTAGGATGGGGGTGGGACCAAAGAGCAGGGCCTCCTCTGTTGATCACAGTCCCCAAGTTTATTTTATTTATTTATTTATTTATTCAATTTTATATACCGCTCCTCCCTGCAGGCTCGGGGCGGTTTACAACAATCAGTTGAGATACATGTAAACACATAAAACACATAAAATACATATAATCAATTAAAACATTTGTCAGATAGGGCGTGGTCAGATTAGTTAAAGGCAAGCTTAAACATAGTCGTTTTGCATGCCCTCCATGATGGCGCGAACGTTGTCCGGCAACATGTTCCGGCCACCGCGGAGAAGGCTCGCTGTCTAGTCACAGAAAGATGGCAGGAGCGGACTGATGGAACTGTCAGGAGATTTTGTTCTTCTGAACGTAGTGGTCTCGGGGGAACATACGGGGTGAGATGGTCCCTCAGGTACGCTGGCCCTAGACCATACAAGGCCTTGAAGGTCAATACCAGCACCTTGAATACAGTCCGGTACTCTATTGGCAGCCAGTGCAATGGCTGCAGGATAGGAATGATATGCTCTCTCGCCGATGCTCCCACCAGCAATCGAACGGCAGCATTTTGCACTAGCTTGAGCTTCCGGATTGTAGACAAGGGAAGGCCAATGTAGAGGGCGTTACAGTAATCCAACCTCGAGATGACTGTCGCATGGATAACCGTGGCCAGGTCATCCCTGGATAGGTAAGAAGCCAGCCGCCTAGCCTGTCGAAGGTGGTGGAATGCTATCCTGCTAACCGTGGAGACCTGGGTCTCTATGGATAGCAGTGGATCCAACTGGACTCGTAGGCTTTTTACCAAGGATGACGGGCTTAATTGCTCGCCATCCAGGGTAGGCAACCGGCAGTCACCCACCCCAGGGCGACCCAACCACAGGATCTCCATCTTCGATGGATTCACCTTCAGCCGGCTAGAAAGCAGCCATCCAGTCACGGCTTCAAGGTATTGATGGAAACAATTGGGTACGGTATCCGGCCTGCCATCCATTCTCAGCACCAGCTGGGTGTCATCAGCGTACTGATGACACTCCAGACCAAACTCACGAACCAGCTGGGCCAGCGGGCGCATATAGATGTTAAACAATAAAGGGGAGAGGATAGCTCCCTGGGGGACCCCACAATTTAATGAGAGTCTCCCAGAGGCCACCCCTCCCCTCTCCACACGTTGTCCCCGATCTTGGAGGAAGGAGGTCACCCATTGGTTTGTAGGAGGAGATGCGATTAGCCAAACAGCCTGGACCTGAGCTATTTAGAGTTAAAGGTAATGACCAGCACTTTCTATTTATCCCAGAAGCAGACCGGCAGCCAGTGGAGCTGAGATAATGAGATGAAAACTATTTGTCTTCATTTTGAATTTATACTAGGAATTCCTGATTTAGCTCAATCAATTTTTATATAGTACTCTATATTTACCACAACTCCTTCAAGGTTTTCTCACCAGCCTATCAAATACTAGACTCTATATTCTGTAGATACACAAAATGTGTTTAGCTGAACCTAGGCAATCCTGTAAACTTACTAGTTAATGAGAAACTTTGAAAATTGTCTAGCCTAAAGGTTGGTGATAAATGTGAGGCTGATGCCCCAAAGATTCTTCCTCCTTTGTCCAATGGAGCCAAGAAGAGAACACACCTAGCAAACCGTACACTGTGCTGTGATTGTGATTGTACATAGTCTGGAATCCAAAACCCGAGATCTGCACAGTTTTCTTACTTTCTTCCACATAGATTCTTTAAAATATTGCTGGAAACAATTAAAAAGAAATCTTCAAAGTTGGCATTATACAACACTGTCAGTACTCGAAGAGCAGTTCAGAGAGACGTTGAAGGTGGTGTGGGAAATGATGCCTCCCAGGAAAACCAGGTAAAGGCCTAGTCCACTTGAATAAGCAGGGTTGTGAATAGCCTGCATTTTAAAAAAAAATCTAATATTTATGAATATTTTAAAAATATTTTTATCCATGGCTCATTCTCGCTGTCTTGAACTGATAAAATGCCATTTGATTTGGGAATAATGTTTGTGTATGGGTGACAATAAAATTTTCAAAATATTTTAATACACTTCATCCTGAAAATGTCTTGCGCTATTATTAGCATTTTACAGAAACATACAAATGCAAGGCTAAAAATGTAATTAAAGAAAATGCTGGTGTCTTAGTATTGTAGTTGAAAAGAACAAGTAACTGAATTGTGAGCAACTTGGGTTGTTTGCCTGACTATCTAAGTAGCTGAGGGATTTTTACTTACATTTCATTCTCCTGCTTCCTCTATCTTCCTGCCTTCCATTAATAGTTCTGAAAAATAATATTTCTTGCCCTATTTAATGCTGGAAAGCATCTGGTTTGTTTTGGAATAACCGCATTATATTATAAGCTGTTAGTCTACCAAATAAGT
The DNA here is from genome assembly GCA_030556195.1 of Anolis apletophallus. Classification (NCBI taxonomy): domain Eukaryota; kingdom Metazoa; phylum Chordata; class Lepidosauria; order Squamata; family Anolidae; genus Anolis; species Anolis apletophallus. The sequence goes on from JARBWK010000008.1 coordinate 94,452,064, forward strand.
TGTCTCCTAAACAGCACAGAAAATTGGTGTTTGTGGCCTCTCTTCTGCACATACATTCTGTATTAATATACACATTAATATCAGTTGTTACGACAGCTCTTTCTTAATATATATGGATGCATCAATTAGGCTGGAGTGGGAAGCCTTTCACTGACTAAACACAGGCCCAATTTTCCGGCATAATTCCAGGACTAGAGAAATACCTTTCTTTACACAGGGTTTGCCTATAATAAAATAATGCATAGCTTGGACTGGACTGAAAAAAATGTTCTTTGTTCCTCTTCTGAATATTAGTGCCATTTCAAATTAAGGAAGTTTGGCACAGATAGATGTCTGTTTAATGGAGGATTTTAGCTGACTAGAGCTGCTTTCAATCTTCACCATAAAAAGATGAGAATTGCTCATCCAAACAGAGATTCCTTTGACTTTTGGCACAGGATAACAATGAAGCAGAACCTGAGGAAGAAGGAAGAGTTCCAGATGGTGAAACAGGCGAAGAGGATGCAGATGCAGCAGATGCAAAAAGAAAAGCTAACCAGGAAGAGGAGGTAATGACATACTGTTGAGGTTGGGTCCTGAGGACCTCATGCAGCCAAAAATACATTTAGAAAATCCTTGGCAGAAATTTACATATATATCCAGTTTTGAATTGGGATCTGAGGTGTGTGTGTGTGTGTGTGTGTGTGTATATATATATATGGGACTGTTTGTGACTGTTAGCTAAGTGGAAATCCTATTTGTGGTTCAGTTGAAGAAAAAGCTTGCAAAATGCACATTTTTAAAGTATTGTTCGTAGAATCATGCAGACCATGCTGGCTGGATGATTTTAGGAACTGTGGTCCAAAAAAGTAACTTTCCAAGGACATTATTCCCATGTTGAAAGAGTAATTATGTATTAGTTCGAGAGTTTGGCATTATTAACCCTTATGATCAAAAAGGGCTTGAAGATTATGTTTCTTGCAAATTTAACATTACAGTACTTGAAAATCTCTATGCATACATTCTGTTAAGAGTAGTGGCTTCATATCCCACCAATAAGTGTTTTTCTATTTTTATGCATGGTATAGCCAGACCTTATGCAAAGCTGAGGATTTTTAAGAAAGTCACATTAGGAGACAATAGGGACAGTCTTGCATGAGTAATCTAATTAAGAGAACAATCATAAAACATTTTGGAAGAATGTGCCATAGTGTAGGATGGGGAAGTGGTTCACATTGGAATGAATATATGATTTACTATATATGGTAAAGATAAAGTTTCAGACTGGAGATACTATGAGTCTGATTAATAGGCTCTTTGAAGCCCAGGTATCTAAAGATTTCAATTATATCTACAATACTGTTGATATAAAAATGGATGGGCAAACTTTGCCTCCCCTGGCCCTACAAATGGTTTTATTGCCAATCCTCCGTATCCACGCAGAGGAAAGATGGGTTGCTTACCTGTAACTGTGTTTCCTCTAGTGGTACCTGTGAAATCCACACATCCCCACCCATCCTCCCTGCTGGACGTTATGCTCCGGTATCCTGGGCTGCAATTCTGTGGCTGAGGAACTAGAGAGGCAGCCCCGCCTACTGGCTATATATACTATCGGGGAAGCATGGGCGAGGTTCCCGCCAAAAAGTATCCTTTTAAGATTCTAAAGAGTTCCAAAACTGTGTGCGCAGGCGCAGAAAACCCATATGTGCGGATTTCACAGGTACCACTAGAGGAAACACGGTTGCAGGTAAGCAACCCATCTTTTTAATTTGATACTTTTGGTGAGATTGCTTTGATGATGTCCTATATTTATTTGTTCCATTGATACTGGGGTTCAGGGGAGACATTAAGCATATAAAACCTTAAAATAATGAATGGATTTATAAGCACAACATTTTCCCCTGTATGCTTTGTTTTATGCTAGTATACATATTAATTGAGTCTTTCTGTCACAGGTGGATTATGAGAGTGACGATGATAATGAGGCAGAGGATGAGGATATTCCAGAAGAAGAAGAGAGCGAACTGAATCTAGAAGCATCTGAAAGTCAGGATGAGCCTTCAGCTCCTTCCTCTTGTCGAAGAACTCGCCATAAAAAAAAGGAGCCAAATGATTTGGCACAACAAAGAATTCGTGCTGTTTTAGAGAGCCACGATGCTATAGAGAACTACACATATGACATTGATAATGAACTGTGGTGTGAGGTAAGGTTCTGGAAAAGAGAGGAAATTGTATATACAGATGTGCTTAGGTTACAAGAGCCAGGACCTCAAGGTGGGCTACAATAATACGAATGAAATGCTGGAATATGAGGGCCAATGTGGTGTAGCATTTAGGTGTATTTCACTAGGTTTAAGGATCCTTGATGTCAAATCCCCATATAGCCATCACACTCCTGGGTTGATCTTCAGTTGTTGGTTCTCTGAGGCCCTTTCTGCACTGCCATATAATCCAGATTATCAAAGCAGATAATCCACGTGATCTGCTTTGAACTGAATCATGAGTACACTGCCATATAATAATTATTATTATTTACAGCATTTCTACCCTGCCCTTCTCAACCCCCGAAGGGTTGAGAAGCAGATGATCTGAATTTTATGTGACCTTGTAGAAGGGGCCTCAGCCTCTACGTGATCAATTGTTTGTAAGATAGTATGGGAGGAAACTCATATAAACTGCCTTCAGTTCTCTAAACGAAAGGTAGCATACAGCTGCAGTAATTAAATGTTGTTTTTGCAATTAGTTGAAATAGCATTTATAAACCATCTATGTAGCAAATAAAACAGTAAACAAGATCCAGGAAATGCTATAACAAAGTTCTAAGAAGTAGCAAATGGAAATCAGTTTATAAACTTTTACACTAACTGAGCTCAGTGAGCATAGTTTTCAATGAATATGTTTAGAACTGCATTCCCTGCATCTCAGGCATTGAAGACTATGAAATGTATGGGGGAATAGGAATGGGATGCGCCTGATCTCAGTGGGCTGAAGATTTCCTTTTTAATGGTACAACTTTTCACTGTGTTTTGCATCTAGATCTCACTGAAGCTTCCTCTGATAAAGGAGTACTTTGATCTTCCTTCACTTGTGACATCTCTGGCCAATAACACTGTTATCCATGAGACAAAAGGGATTACTCGGTGTCTCCTCAATGAAACCAGCAATAAACATGGAGAGGTGGTGCTCACTTTACAAACTGAAGGAATAAATCTCCCAGAACTTTTCCGCTATGCTGATGTACGTAATGATAAATTCTATGTTTCCCGTTAGAGTGACAAAGAGAAAAATCAGTGATGAAACCTGCCACTTCCACGGCTGCTTTTTAAAGGCCATCATAAAATGTTTGATGAACACAGACAGTAACTCACAATATTGAAACATTGCTTAAAATCCTTCCTAAATGTATTACACTATCTCACAACATTTGAAAAATGTTCTGTTCCTGGTTTGAAAGTGTTCTTTTCTGTATAATTCTGTGGTACTGACTTTGAAAGTAGTTGTTATAAAATGTGCTGTGGGATGTGCTGTAAAAACAAAGTTTTTGCAGTTTAATAAACCTATTCCATCTTTTTATGATAGGACCAATTAGGAAATGACATTTACAACCCAGGAACAAAAATTGTGCTACATGGTGTTATCTTTCCTTTTTCTCAGAGTTATGAACAGCTTATATTCTGAAATATAGCTTTAAGTTGAAGAAAAAGGATAAATTCAAACTGGCAGGTTGCAAATCTCTCTTAAGGCTGGAACTTGAAAAGTTCAGTTTCCAGACTTGAGGTAGTCATCATAAATCATTACGATGTCCCACCTCTCATTCTGCTTCTCCTCTCCTGCTCTGAATAACTGAATCGAGGTTTCTGTTGGGGGAATTATTGTTATTGTTGTTGTTTATACCCCGCTTTCTCTCTCCACAAGGAGACTCAAAGCAGCTTAGATTAAAAGCAGTTCAGTACAATTTAAAATATACAAACATGAAAATAGTATTATACATAAGTGATATTAAAAATGCAGAGTCTTTGGCACTCAATTACAGGGAAATTCCCATTGCTTGTTAACTTGCTATATTTTTTGCTTGCAGAGAAATTGCACACATGTTTCTCATGCGTATGTTATGTTCACCATGCTTTTATCTATTCACAAAAATCATTCATCAGGGAGGGATGTTATGGACATTAACTCAGCGGTGACCTTCTGTACTCCTTTTACTGTAGATTATAGACGTGAACAAGCTTTATAGTAATGACATTCATGCAATGGCCAGCACCTATGGCATTGAAGCCGCCTTGAAAGTCCTTGAGAAAGAGATTAAAGATGTCTTTGCTGCTTACGGTAAGACAGTTGTAAATCAGATTAGATCTAATTCAAAATGCAAACCACGGACTGACATGTTGGCAATTTGAATCTGAGGAGCAGGGTAAGAACATAAGAACATAAGAAGAGCCATGCTGAATCGGGCCTCAGCCCATCTAGTCCAGCATTCTGTGTCACACAGTGGCCCACTAGTTGTACACAGGAATCTCTAGCAGAAAGGAGGGCAAAACCCTCACCTGCTCCCGACCCCCCACAACCAGTACCCAGGGAAATCCTGCCTGCCTCCATCAACACAGAGGTGGCACTTGGATGTCCATTTCAGTAGCTACTGATTCCTTTGTACTGATTCCAGGGTAAGCTCCTGTCTGTCAAGCTCCAGCTTCTCATGCAGAGACATGAGAGAAGTCCCCCACAGTATGGTAAAACATCAATCATCCAGGCATCCCCTGGGCAACATCCTTGAAGACAGCCAATTCTCTCACACCAGAAGCGACTTGCAGTTTCTCAAGTTGCTTCTGACACACAAAATAACCTCTAGTGTCAATGAATTGCAGCCTACCAAGAAAAGAGTTTAAGAATAAACTTTGGACTCCTTATTATTAGAGGGCTTTGTATTGTATTCTGTAATATAAGAGATCATAGGCTTCACTGGCTGTTTTACATATTTTGATAGTGTTTGTGCAAACTGAGTGTCAGGCTTAGAGCTGCCTCGTGATTCTTAGATAAGATAGAGAACATATGCCATAGAACAATGATTCCCAACCAGTGGTCCATGGACAACCAGTGGTCCGCAAAAATGAAAATGTGGTCTGTGGCCTCACCATTACTACACCGTTGCAATGAGAGTGACTGGTCTCGTGAAACCCTCTTATAGTGCTGAGGCAACTGGGATGTCGGGAGGGGAGAGAAAGATTACTACCACATCAGCTCTAGATTATTAAATATGGTGTTATATGGGCAAGTACTCATAAAGTAGCACATATGGGTATTGGCTGCTTTGGGTTTTTCCTTCCAGGATATGATACAGTAACCTAATTGAAGATGTGGGGTGATAGGCTTTGTTGAAGTTCACCTTACCTCTCACCATAGCCATAGTCTCTATATTCCTTCTCTCTGCTAACAGGAATTGTTGTAGATCCTCGGCATCTCTCTCTGGTGTCTGACTACATGTGTTTCGAAGGTGTTTATAAACCACTCAATCGGCATGGAATACAGTCCAGTTCATCCCCTTTGCAGCAAATGACATTTGAGACAAGCTACAAGTTTCTAAAGGAAGCAACCATGCTGGGTAACTATTAACACAGTATCACCTTGTTTTTATTGCATGTTATGTCTTTTGACTTGCATTCTTATATACATGAATGCATTCAGTGCCACGATAATGACAGTTACATTAACTGACTGTCTTTAGTGTGAGCTATCTTTTGTGTATCCTAAAATATGAATAAACCGTTTCCATTTCTTTTGTTCTAGGCTCACATGATGAACTTCAATCTCCTTCTGCTTGCCTGGTTGTAGGGAAAGTTGTCAAGGGAGGAACTGGCTTGTTTGAACTCAAACAACCCCTTAAATAATTTGTTCCGGAGACGTTTAAAGTTGATTTATTTTGAGAAATAAACATGCTGCTTTTTGATTTTTGTTTTCTAATCTTTGAATGTAAATATTTCTTGAATATGTTAATCACCTGTGCCTTGGGATCTTCAGAGATTTATTTAAATAATAAATATATTGTGTTATTCCTGTTCCTTATTTTGTGACCAGTGGGCTTCCTGATGAAGCTGTACCAACTGATAACAGTGACATTATAAAAAGTTTGTCTGGATTGTTGGCACATGCCCGAAAGGTATACACCGAAAAATCAAGCCTAAATACAACTGCTGATATTCAAAGCTTTAGTTTGGAGTCATATAAGGATAATCAAAGGTTTTTAAAATTTTATTCCAACTTGATGAGAGCTGCATTTTTGGGCTTATAAAGAAATACAATATTTCAAGTGATTCTTGGCCCTGAATGGTCCTAAGTGCGTTTGGTTATCCATTTAAAAAAGAAACTGCCAAGAAGTATGTTGAAATTACCCCATAGAGTTGTAAAGTTTTAGTTTCCCAATGTAAGTCAATAGGAGGACTAATTGCCACAGCCTATCAGGTACCGGTAAAGGGGACAATAAGCCCCTGGATTTGCCCACTGGATGCTTGCACTGTTGACACTAATAATTCAGATTTTTAAAAAATTTATCTTTGGATTAGGAGATCAGCAGTAACTTTTCCAAAACATCTCTGTAATATGTCACCCATGACTGAAAGGCACAACTTATTAAAGAGAAACAACACCAGGGCCATAAAGAAAATGTGAAATGTCAGTTACATCAATGAAAAATAAATCAATGAAAATAATAGCAATGTAGCTGCAGAATATCTGCCGTGATATGTCATTGCAAAATTGCCAGTTCATGCCAATAAGAATAGAAGCATTAAGAAAACAAAAGGAAAGTGGGCCTTTTTTCTCTCCAATATCATCAAATCCAGCACAGTGTTTTCTGGGAGACAACAACACAGCTTTCAAAGCTGTTTATCTGGAAAAGACATCGTTAAGTTTGCAAATTTGTCCCAGAAACAGTAAAAAATATTTAAAAGGGACCAAAGTTTACAAACAAGTGCTTGGAGAGATAACTAGGCTAGTCTGCCTCCTATAGAAGCAACATGGCAGCACCAGGTCATGCACTCTTGATGCATTTATAACCACATGAAATAGAGCAATTTAAAATGGTCACGGATGGTGAGATCTGGGCTGTGGATACCAGAACCAAAAAGTGTGGATAACAGGTCTATTAAGTGGCCGCCAGTACTTCTTGACAGCCATTTTGTGAGTCCATGTGCCTAGCGAGCTACAAGAGAAACAGATGTTCCGAAATAATAGTCACCAAGTTGGAGAAGAAACCACCAAAGTATTTTATTTAATCAGATGATTGAGATCTCAGCCCGCAGTATCCCGCCAAAATGAGTTGAGATACATGGTAAAAACAAGCATGTTTATACAGTACATATTCAAATGTCCAATGTTTATCAAGATGTAACTCAGGGAGGTGGCTTGAAGGTGTTTCTGAGTGAAGACATGCCAATTTTAGAGATCATGATGGCTAGTTCACCAAAGATTTATATAAAATAAAGCACAAAGAAATTAAACATACGCACACAAAAGGGGACCCAAGGACAGCGCGGGTCCTGATCCACAGAGATCCATCGCCCAAAGGAAACTTGTGAGGGACCACATGGGGCAAATAAAAGGACCCAAATCCCTTTGGACACCCATGGGGAAGAAAGATTAAATAGGAAAGATAAACATCCACACGAGGGCCCTGTGAAGGCAAGCAAATCTAGACACTAGGGGATTGGGTTGACCAAGTTATGGGATTAGGTGCAAGGGAGAGGATTATGGGGTAGGGTAGTGGTTATGGTAGGAATTAATGGCAAAAGGGAGAAAGGATGCAAAATGGGGCTTGGCAGCCTGCTGGGATTCCCAAAGTGGCTAGGAAGTGGTAATGGAGCTTGGGGCTATTATGAGGGGGCTATCCGGTGGATGAAGTCATGAATTGGCCCTGTCCCAGGGCTGTGGAGGATCGCAGAGGGCTGTGGGCTATGTGGTCCTGGCTGTTGCCAGACAGCTGACGAATGGTTAAGTAAAAGAGAAATGCCCATGGAGGTGAAAGGAGACAGAAAGGCAAAAGATAAGGATAACTTCATTTTATTACAGTTGAAAAGTAATAGAAGGGGTCAAGGGTGTTTTCCAAGTGCTGGTGGCCACTGCAGGATCTCTCCAGACCTACAGATGCTAGTACAATTCTTGATCAAAAGCAAAAGCTGTGTTAACCTGCGGATCTCTCCACCATGGCAACAAGTACATAGACTTTGATAATTTGATGGGGGGGACTCCATGCTGAATATCACACATTCCAGGCATTGTGATGTGTGTTATGTTTTAGGAGCATCACAAGAACAATATGAAAATAATGAAAGATTTGCCACTCTGCCCTGCACAACAACCCTGGAGGATTAACACATGCCAACCAAAATATAAACTATTTTAATATTGACTAGAAGATACCAAATATTAATTTACTGTATTTAAATCTGATTCATTTATATGTTGGGATGAAAACAAAAGAAGAAATCCTGAGCAAACCGTAGTCACCCCAAAATCGCTCACTCTGCATGGACCTCAGTTTTCCACAGAATACCTAACATTTAACTTATATTAGACCTTCAAAAGACACAAATTTTCATTCATTTATAAAGGTTAAAAATTGCATATTTTCATTAAGGAAAATTACAAAGGAAGTGCTTAGATTGAAGGAAATCATAGTAAGACCCTCAGCCACGGAAAACGGAAGTTTCTGGAGTAGGACAACTATTTTAAAATTAAGGGCATTGGATACTCAAGCAAGAGATTTGCTTTATATCGGAAAAGATTGGCCTCCCCTCAATAAATTGGTTTCAGGGCTGAAAAATGTTGTACATAACTCACTGGTTGATACAAAGAAGATATTTCTTCCGCCTCCCAAAGATACTACACTATGGTGAACTCGCCAAGGGTCAGCGCAAGGGAGGAGCCCCCAAACAGAGATATAAGGACTCCCTGAAACAACATCTCAGGCTCGGCCAGATTGATCACCAACAATGGTCCACCCTGGCCTCACATCGGGAGGCATGGAGATGCACTATCCACAATGCACTTTCGAGAAGACACGCCAAACGGGTCTTGAAGAGAAACGACAACGCAGAAAGAACCGCAACTTGGAAACAACATCACCCAAGGAGACTTTCTGCGGTACTTTCTGCAACCGAACTTGCCTATCTCAGATTGGCCTTTTTAGTCATCAACGCGCTTGTAAAAAGCGTGGGGTGAGTCCTTCCTGAATCTTTGTTCGCGAAGAAAAGTAATGCCAAGAGATTATAAATATTATATGTATGATATACTGTATATATGGCGCCAAGATTGATAAAGAGATAGATCATAGATTAGACAAAAGCATAGAGTGCATTTGGAAGGCTTCACAAAAGAGTCTGGAGCAACAAGAACCTAAGGCAAAGCACCAAAACCAGTGTGTACAGAGCTATTGTACTGTCTATTCTCCTCTATGGGTCTGTAACATGGGTCACCTATCGCCAACACCTACGAGTCCTCGAACACTTTCATCAGCGCTGTCTTCGCACAATCCTAAATATACACTGGACCACCTATGTGATGAATGTTGCTGTCCTTGAGCAAGCAGGGATCACCAGCATTGAGGCCACACTATGGAGAACATAGCTGCGCTGGGCAGGGCACGTCTCTAGGATGGAGGATCACCGCCTCCCAAAGATACTACTCTATGGTGAAGTCGCCACGGGTCAGCGCAAGAGAGGTGCCCCCAAAAAGAGATATAAGGACTCCCTGAAACAACATCTCAGGCTCGGCCAGATTGATCACCAACAATGGTCCACCCTGGCCTCACATCGGGAGGCATGGAGACGCACTATCCACAATGCACTTTCGAGAAGACATGCCAAACGGGTCTCGAAGAGAAACGACAATGCAGAAAGAACCGCAACTTGGAAACAACATCACCCAAGGAGACTTTCTGCTGTGCTTTCTGCAACCGGACATGTCTATCTCAGATTGCCCTCTTTAGTCATCAACGCGCTTGTAAAAAGTGTGGGATGAGTCCTTCCTGAATCTTCGTTCGCGAAGTAATGCCGAGATATACACACACACACACACACACATACATACATACATACAGTTGAAAAAGTTTATTGGCTCTTTTTGAATAGAGGTAACCATTTATTTACCAGGAAGGAAGATGCCATCATACTTATATATTATGTATATATACTGTATATACAAAATATTATTAGAATAGCACAATATTAGTATTATATATTATTGTATTGTGCTATACCACTATACTGCAATATTACATGTAATATATAATATACAAATATTCTATTATTCTATTGTACTATATTAGTAGACCCCAATATCTAAAATAGACTACCAGTCTATTCTATTAGTATTATATAATACTAGCTGTACCCGGCACGCGTTGCTATGCCCTGTTTAGGAGATGCGAGAAAGTCTGAGTATGTAAGGGTTGGAATTGATGTTACTTATGGTCTTGGTGGGGTCATGGCTGTGTCGTTGTGGGTTGTTCTGGTGGGTGGGATGTTGAAATCCTGGGGAGTTGTCGGTGTGTGGTGTTGCTCTGTGTGGCAGGTTTGGTGTTGATCAGTCATTGGATTAGGTTTGTAGCAGTCTTGGAAAGTGAGGGAAGGTACTGCAAGTCCCATCATCCATGTTGTGGCTCCCTCCAAACTTCAGTAGGATGTGGAGTGGGTCACTGGGGCTCTGTGTGCCAAGTGTGGTCTTTATCAGTGTTTGTTGGGGGCCACAGTGGCCTGTGGGAAGAGAGGGGTGCAAAAGTACTACAAATCCCATCATCCATTGTCAGTCCTTCCCCCAAACCTCACCAGGACATGAAGGCAGTCATGGGGGTTATGTATGCCAAGTTTGGTCTCGATCAGTGATTGGATGAGGGTCGCAGCGGACTTGGGAAGTGAGTAGAGGTACAAGTCCCATCATCCATGGTCCACCCTCATCCGAACTGCACCAGGACGTAGAGTGGGTCATGGGGGCTGTGTGTGCTGAGTGTGGTCTGTATTGGTCCTTTTTGGTGGCCTCAGTGGTCTGTGGGAACCAAAGTGTTTGAAAGTACTACAAATCCCATAATCCGTGGGTCATGTCCCCCGAACCGCACCAGGACGTAAAGGGGGTTAGGGGGGGTTATGTGTACCAAGTTTGGTGCAGGTCCATCAACCGCGCTGGTCGCTGTGGCCTGTGAAAGTGGCTGCCACATATCCGCCCTTCCGCCCTCCACACACATACATACATACAAACATTCCGCTTTATAAAGGTACTAGCTGTACCCGGCACGCGTTGCTGTGCCCTTTTTAGGAGATGCGAGAAAGTTCAATCATCCACGGTGTACCCTCCTCTAAACTGCATTTGGATGGAGTGTGGGTCATGGGGGGCATGGTGTGCCAAGTTGGGTCTTTATTGGTCTTGGTTCTGGGCCACAGTGGTCTGTGGGGAATGATGGGTTTTGAAGTACTACAAATCCCGTTTTCCATGGTGGTACTTCAAGTCCCATCATGCATGGTCGGGGCTCTGTGTGCCAAGGTAGGTTACTGTAAATTCAGGCCATACACAATGTCCCATGAGCTGAGGCTTAGTTAGGAACAGCAAGTTAATGAAGCCTTACTGTCAATTCAGACCATACACAATTTCCAATGAGCTGAGGCCTAGTCGGAAGAATCAAGTTAATGAAGCCTTACTGTCAATTCAGAGCGTAAACAGCTTCCCAGTAAGTGAGGGCTAGTTAGGGAAATCAAGTTAATGAAGTCTTACTGTCAATTTAGAGCGTAAACAGATTCCCAGTAAGTGAGGGCTAGTAGGGGAAATCAAGTTAATGAAGTCTTACTGTCAATTTAGAGCGTAAACAGCTTCCCAGTAAGTGAGGGCTAGTTAGGAAATCAAGTTAATGAAGTCTTACTGTCAATTTAGAGCGTAAACAGCTTCCCAGTAAGTGAGGGCTAGTTAGGGAAATCAAGTTAATGAAGCCTTACTGTCAATTTAGAGCGTAAACAGCTTCCCAGTAAGTGAGGGCTAGTTAGGGAAATCAAGTTAATGAAGTCTTACTGTCAATTTAGAGCGTAAACAGCTTCCCAGTAAGTGAGGGCTAGTTAGGGAAATCAAGTTAATGAAGTCTTACTGTCAATTTAGAGCGTAAACAGCTTCCCAGTAAGTGAGGGCTAGTTAGGGAAATCAAGTTAATGAAGTCTTACTGTCAATTTAGAGCGTAAACAGCTTCCCAGTAAGTGAGGGCTAGTTAGGGGAAATCAAGTTAATGAAGTCTTACTGTCAATTTAGAGCGTAAACAGCTTCCCAGTAAGTGAGGGCTAGTTAGGGAAATCAAGTTAATGAAGTCTTACTGTCAATTTAGAGCGTAAACAGCTTTCCAGTAAGTGAGGGCTAGTTAGGGAAATTTAGTTAATGATTTCCTTATTCTGTTTTGGCAGTTTATTATGGATCGGAATTTTCATGTTGGCTGGGCAGTGCAGCAGTTATGCAAATCCGCCCTTATTGGCAGCCAATCATGTTGTTCAGAATGTAGAGGCTGGGTGAGTCTTTGGCTGCCCCGGAGGATGATGGTAAATGTTTTATTTTTATTCGTTGTTTTGGGGGCCTTTTAGGTTTTGGGGGGGAAAGTTTCTTTGCTACAAACGTACCTTGCTTGAGGCCTATTTCTGTTGGCAAGTATTGTGTTTCTGCATTGTAAGGTTTCTTTGTTATAGGTATACATCACATGACGTGAACCCATTTATATAATAGATACAGATACAGATTAAGAACATAAGAACATAAGAAGAGCCATGCTGAATCCGGCCTCAGCCCATCTAGTCCAGCATTCTGTGTCACACAGTGGCCCACTAGTTGTACACAGGGATCTCTAACAGAAAGGAGGGCAAAACCCTCACCTGCTCCCGACCCCCCACAACCAGTACCCGGGGAAAATCCTGCCTGCCTCCATCAACACAGAGGTGGCACTTGGATGTCCATTTCAGTAACTACTGATTCCCTTGGTATCCATGAATCTGTCTAATCCTGCCTTGAAGTTGTCCAGGCTGACAGCTGTCACAACCTCCTCTGGAAGTGAATTCCATAACCCAATGACCCTCTGGGTGAAGAAATATTTCCCTTTATTAGTCCTAACTTTCCTACCTTGAGCTTTAGGGAGTGCCCCTAGTCCTAGTGTTGTGTGACAGAGAAATTTTTTTTCTTTATTTGCCTTTTCTATCCCATGCATGATTTTATACACTTCGATCAAGTCACCTCTTAAACGCCGTCTTTCAAGGCTGAAAAGACCAAGGCGTTGCAACCTGATTTCATAAGGGAGCTGCTCCATCCCTTGGATCATTTTTGTTGCCCTTCTTTGTACCTTTTCCAGTTCCGTTATATCCTTCTTGAGGTGCGGTGACCAGAATTGTACACAGTACTCCAGATGTGGCCTCACCATAGATTTGTAGAGAGGCAATACAACATTTGCCGACCTATTTTCGATTCCCTTCCTGATCATGCCAAGCATAGAATTTGCTTTTTTCACTGCTGCAGCGCACTGGGTTGACATCTTCATTGAGCTGTCCACCAAAACCCCGAGATCCCTTTCCTGGTTTGTCTCAGAAAGCTTTTATCCCATCAGTTGATAAGTGTATTTGGGGTTCTTTGCCCCGATGTGCATGACTTTACACTTGTTTAGGTTAAAATGCATTTGCCACTTTGTTGCCCATTCACTCAATTTCGAGAGATCTTTCTGGAGCTCTTTACAATCAGTTTCATTTTTAACTACCCTGAACAGTTTAGTGTCGTCTGCAAACTTTGCTACCTCACAATTTACTTCTACATCCAGATCATTTATGAATAAATTAAAAAGTAACGGTCCTAAAACTGAACCTTGGGGTACGCCACTTCTCACCTCTTTCCACCCAGAGAAGTGTCCATTTATTACCACCCTTTGTTTCCTACAGTTTAGTGAAGCAGTAACTCGGAGTCCCAGAACTCCCAAGGCAATCTGGCTGCAAGTTGCGTGCGAGCGCAGGGAGATGACGCGACAATTTTTACTGCGTTTCAGGAAACCAGCTTTATTGCAACACATCAGCTGATGGGTCCATCCACCCTATGCGGAAACGTAGCCGCTGGCAGACAGAACCCAGAACTTTTACAACAGACAGGTTTTATACCAACAATGGGGTCGACATTTAGTCCCTCCCTTCTTCATGCTTTGTTACTGGCTAGTATTCATGAAACCATTTCACTCTATCCAATTACACAAAGCATTCTAGCCTCTGGATCCTATTTGCTAATGACTATGGCGCAGTGTGAATTTCCATCATTGTTCTATGTTATGGCTTTATGAGCAAAGTGTTCCCAATTTGTTACATTTCTACTGGGCTTACACCTGGTGGCCTGCCAAGTGAAGGCTTCATTTGCCATGCGCGTCCCCTAACCATTCACTTACTTTGTAAACAAACACACATGGGAACTACTAGGCCAATCAGGACCGTGTTCTTATCTAAAGGCACATGATGTTCTGTGGCTAATCACAGCCTGTGCAGCAATCAGAGTGAATTATTCTCGTCACTATTGCTGGCAAGCTATTTCTGTACTCTGCTACTCCAACTCTAGTCTATTGCATCACCTCTCTCTGACATTTCTTCTGCTAAGATGTCAATTTCTCCTTTATTAGCCAGGTTCCGATCCAGGACAAGACAAGACAAGATTGTACTATATCATAAGCATGCCCCAGTGTTATCTGCTTTAAAAATCTGGATTCTATGGCAGGGTGGAAGGAAGGAAGGAAGGGGCCTGAGGAATCTCCCTCCCTCTCTCCCTCCCTCTCTATGCTCAAATCCCAGTCATGTTCTCCATGGCCAACGTCACTTCCGCTCAGGAGGAGGCGCGAGAGCAACGGAGCCCCGGAAATGCGGCCTTGCGTCGCGACTCTCCCTCTTCCTGCCTCTTTGGGCTCCGCCGGCCAGGCCTGTCGGGAGCGCCTCTGCAGGGCAGCCGTTGCCTCCGCGCGCCTTGGCTCGGCCTCTCCTGCCCCGCGGGAGGAGGGCGTTCTCGCGTGGGGCGCTTCGGGCGAGTGTGGGTGGGGGGGCGGCCCGCGTGGGGCGAGGGAGGGATACTGGAGGAGGAGGAGGGCGAGGAGGAGGTGGCCCCGAGGGTCCCCCCCGCAAGCCGCGCGGCCCAGCAAGCCGGGCAGCCTCTTCCTGGGTTGCCGTCGAGGGACAGCGCCAGCCCCAAGGAAGAGCCCTCAGGACTGAGGTGAGCGCGGGCGGGGGGCTGGCTTGGCCGCCATTTTGCCCTACGCATTCTGACGCATTCTTACGCATCCTTACGCTCTTCCATCCAGCCATATCACCCAGGCCCTTCCTTCCTTCCCCACAGCTGTAGAAAATCCACACTGAAACGCGTGGTGGTGTTTGCATTGACTATTCTGAAGCCTTTGACTGTGTGCATCATAATACACTGTGGCCATTTTTTACTGGTATGGGGATTCCTATGAGTATTACTATCTAAATCAGGCCTGGGCAAACTCTGGCCCTCCAGGTGTTTTGGACTTCAACTCCCACAATTCCTCACAGCCTCACAGCTTAAGCGGCTGAGGGGCAAAAGGAAAGGGCCTGAGGCTGTGAGGAATGGTGGGAGTTGAAGTCCAAAACACCTGGAGGGCCAGAGTTTGCCCAGGCCTGAAAGATCACAGGTTCAAATCCAGGGAGCGGCGTGAGCTTCCGCTGTCAGCCCCAGCTTCTGCCAACCTAGCAGTTCAAAAACATTACAAATGTGAGTAGGTCAATAGGTAAGGTAACGGCGTTCCATGTAGTCATGCCGGCCACATGACCTTGGAGGTGTCTACGGACAACGCCGGCTCTTCGGCTTAGAAATGGAGATGAGCACCACGCCCCAGAGTCTGACCCGACTGGACTTATTGTCATGCTGGGGAAAACCACCCCCACAACCAGTACCCAGGGAAATACCTCAACCAACTCCAGGTGGCACTTGAATGTCCTTTCACATTCTGGTATATGAAGCTGTCCAGGCTGACATATGACCCTATAAACATTTTTTTTCTTTATTCACCTTTTGAAACACATATACCTTTTCCAGTTCCGTTATACATTCTAGGCCACTGATTCCTTCAATCATGCCAAGTGAATTTGCTTTTTCACTGCTGGGACTAGGTTGACATCTTCATTGAGTACAGACTATCAATCAAAACTGTTATTACGGTCACAGACTTTGTTGCCCATATAAACACCTGAAACACATATACACAGACTAGGCCACTGCAACGCGTGGCAGGGGACGGCTAGTACACACTATCAATCAAAAGAGGTCACAGACCAGCACAAAGGGCAACTCCCAGTAAACAGTTATTTAAAATCAGACTAGAAATCAGTATAAAAATATATTTTAAAAGACAGGATATTGTAGCCTTATTTATATAGATTACTAGGGACGGCTAGTAATCTATATAAATAAAAATGTAATGTTCGTTTGTGGGATTAACATAACTCAAAAACCACTGGGCGAATAGAGACCAAATTTGTACACAATACACCTGTCAGGCCAACGAGTGACCACCACTCATAAAAACACAGAAAAGCACAACGGAAGGGACTTTAAAAGGCAAAAAGACGCTACAGCACATGCGCAAAAACGACTGCCCTGGCAAACAAAACACACAATATCATATCCACACTCTCTTCCTTACTACAGCTCCCAGCATCCCCTAGACCAGGCCCTTTAGGGGAGGAGGATGATCTAAATGCACTGCTTGCAAGCTTTCTTTTCCTTGGATTTCTTTGAGAGCATCCCAATACCTGCATATCTCCAATTTCCTATACCTGGACTGCAACTGCCAGTAATCCTCCAGATAGATAGATTAGATAGAGGTAGGTAGGGTAGATAGATCAATCAGGAGGGCTGCTGGGAGTTGTAGTCCAAGAATAGGTAGAGAAGGAAGAAAGGGGAGAAAGAGGAAGAAAAAGAAAAGTTGGGGAGGGGAGAATGAAGGGAAGAAGAGAGAAGGTCGGAAGGAGAGAAAGAGGGAGGGAAAGGTGGCCACAGCAACGCTTGGCGGGCACAGCTAGTTATTGATATATTTTTATCCTGCTTTCTCCCATGAGTGGGAATCAAAGCGGCGTACAATGGTTGAAAACGACAACATTCCAAAACATAAAAGTACAATAAAAATATCATATAAGCAAAATAAACAGAAATACACACTACAAAATTAACAAATTAATAAATTAAAACATACCATTAAAAATTCCTTGACCATTGAAGGTCATTAAAGTTAGAGTTTTTCAAGGACCCTAAAAACCCATTTTCTTTAGGCCGTGTTAAAATATTGCCAGTCTGACATAGCATTCCAAAAATATACAATTACCCCTGTCTATCTCGCCATTGCCTATTGTTGATCTTCAGGAAAGGCCAGGTTCCATAAAAAGGTTTTAACTTGATAGCAAAAGGCCAGCAAGGGGGCACCTCACCTCTCAAGGAACCGTGGGGCCACCAACGAAAAGGCCCTGTCTCTTGCTCCCACAAACTGCACTTGTGATGGTGGTGAGACCGAGAGAAAGGCCTCACCTGATGATCTCAGGGCTTGTGTGGACCCGTAGGAGGAGATGCGGTACCTCAGGTAGGTTGTATGGTTTTGTCACCTTGCCCCCCTGGTTTTAGAATGCCCTCCCCAAGGAAACATGACTGGCTCCCATGTGAACAATTTTCAAAAAGGAACTAAAAACACGGCTGTGGAGAAAGATTTTTGGAAACGACTACCCATAATTTTAACTGTTGGAGTTTGAATGGAGAGAGAGAGAGAGGAGTGTTCCATTTAGGAAAGACACAATTAAAGCACCCCTGAAAGATGGCCATCCAGCCTCTGCTTCAAGACTTCCAGAGAAGGAATAGCCACCATTCTTTCAAGGAAACATATTCCATTGCCGAACAGCTCTTACCTTCAGGCTATTTGTATAAGGGATGTAGGCCAAAGGATTAAGAGCTCTCTGACAGTGGAATATTCTGCTGCCTTGTAGTCTGTTGGAGTCACTTTTTAAAAAAAGCAGAGGTTGGATGGTCATCTTTCAGGAGTGCTTTGAATGTGATTCACCGAAGATGCCACCATCTAGAATAATGTTTCCTTTCCATTTTCAGTGTTTTCCTTTATTTTCTATTTTTCAACCTTTTATGCTCATCCCTACACCTTAGCCAAATGTAATCTTTCTTCATCGAAAAAATCCTCAGGACCTGGATAATTATACTTACATTAGCTTAGATGTACATTTATCTGCTCTGTCACAAGGCATTATAAAGTGTAGTAGTACTATTTCACAAGCAGGGCCAGATTTGCATGAAGTAGCTTTACCTGCGGATGCTGTGTGTGCCATTCAGCTTATTCATGGCTGTTATTACCTCACAAATACCTGGGAGGAGACAGGTTCACATGTATTTGTACAAACGGTCAATGTGTGCTATGAAGGTATTATATCAAGAGGGAAGAATTAGTAGACTCCTTTGCCAGCATATCCTTGATGAGTCATTAGTGTATCTGTCCTTCTTGAAATGTCCCTTGAAATAAGATTGCATTATCTCGTTTGTTTTGCTGTCTGTGTCCCTGTTCTGAAGATTTCACCTCACTTTCTGTCCCTTTGATAATTGAATTTTGAAAAAAATGGCTTGTTGTAGAAACAAGCATTGGTGATAAACTTCAGGAGAGACATATGAAAACTCTATCAAGAGGGAATTTCTCTTCCTAGGGGTAGATTTCTCTCACTTCCTGTTGTCTCACCCACAATCTTAACTGTGAGTTGTTTTTTAAGTTAAATTTTTGTAACTTGGGGATTACCTGTATACTGTGATCGTAAAAAGCATGGGATTCAGGGGGAATGTGCAGATGCATACTTCTTTCCCCATAGGGGTGACAATGCAAATGACAAAAAGTTAATTCATTTGATTTGCTTCAAGACTACCTAGTTATTATTGTTATCAAGGAAGTATGTTTAAGCCTGCTGGCCGGACATCTATGCCAGTAGTTGGTCCATTTGCTCTGAGTATGATTGGTCTGGTTTGTCTTATACTGGGTGATTTACCTTGCCAAACACAGTGGCTCTGCTGTTGGCAAGAAATAGAGTAGAAAATGTTAAATTTTATCAGCTCCTAAAATATTTTCTTGTTCTTTTATTTTTTGTCAGGGCATCTTTAAAATTTCGTGCCTGTGGAGTAGTATTACCAAGTCTAGATTCCATGTCTTTCCTTGTAAGTAAACCAGAACGAATTAGGGTGAGTGTCCAAACTTTCAAGACATCTTAACATGTATTTTCTTCATGTCCTTTCTACATATTTCAGGCATGCCATTGATGTATGAAATAGACCTTTGTTGACTTACACATTTTGTTTTTAAAAAGCATCCAAAAACTTTTTAATGACACTTTGAAAATAACTGTATTAGAGTAATTTTTCTCATTTGAATGGCATCATATATTATGAAAAAATGCTTTAAGGTGGTCATTGACTTTTCTGGGTGTCACAAAAACAATAATTTATTGTTATGAGCTTATATGCTTAGAATGAGCTGTTCAACAAATTTGACTTCTGTTTTTGATCAATGACAGCCTTTTTATTATGCCTTAACCTAAGAAAGCTTATTTGTTGTTTGTTGAAATGAGCCAACTTTAGAAAATAGATTAGGAAGTTGTCTTGAATGAACTGATTATAGTCAAAATATTCATAATGTATAATTTGGATGACATCCTAAATTACAAATAATCAGAAAGTGAAATATCTGGTTCCACAACAGTACTGTGAAGGAAAGGAGGAAAAACAGGGGAGTATAGGGAAACACTAGGTTCATTTCTGGCATGGTTTATTTTGACTCCAACTGCATGCCACTCTTATTCCCATTTTTACAGAAGGCAATGGAAATTTGCTTAAATTTTCAAAATGAGACTACAGGTCAGGTTTTCCATACTGTAATACAGTTCTCTCTGTCTCCTTGGCTTATGTCATTTGAGTGTTCAAACTCTTAAAACTTTTTTAAAGCTTTCAATTAAAAAAACCTTGATAACTTGTATGATGCAGCAAAATAATTACTATTACTGAGAGTTTACGAAGTTTTCAATCAAGTGATGTGGGTTTTCAGGAATTTCTAAAATTGGGTTAGTTAATTTCATTATTGTATTGGTTTAAATTGTGTAGCTTATTTTCATGCTTTTTGTGAGATCTTTGGTGTGGAAAAATATAATAAAAATTAATAAATATAAATACTATTTCTAAGAACATTTTCCACTGTACTAAGATTATTGAAAGGTAATTTATCTTATATGTTGGACATATGTTTAACAATGTTGAACTTACTATGAGGTAAAAGTTTTCTTTAGACGAATTTAGAGCTTTACTGGAAATTATTTTTATTGGAGTATTATTTGGTTTATTTGAAATAAGACACCAAAAACTGTTGATATTCTATCATGCCCGAAGAAATGCTGTAGGTTTAAATATGTGTTTCTTAGGGTGCTTCTACACTGTAGAAATAATACAGTTTAACACAGTTGGAACTGGACACACTTTTTAACTGTTATAGTTCAATGCAATGGAATCATGTGAGTTGTAGTTTACAAGGTCTTTGGCCTTCTCTGCCAAATAGTATTGGTGCTTCACCAAACTACAAATCCCATGATTCCCTGGCATTGAGCTATGACAATTAAAGTGTCTTCATTTGTATAGCTTGGTCTTCATTTTAGAAAGTTTTAATAACTAATATATGAAATAATACATTTCTGTCTCTAGTTCTGTTTATTGCCATTTCTGCTTCAGACGTGTTGTTTTGTTTTAATAGTTACAGATAAGGTTCTTCCAAGTTAACATAAAATTGTATCTCCGATACAGCTAAATGTTGGAAACATTCAAACTCATGAAAAAGAACAGACAGTCCCAAATTTTGTTCTTGTTCTTTCTGTGTTTATTTTGGAAATACGTACATTTTTGTTTATCCCAGAATGTCAGCTCTCAATATAATCAAATACTGTTTATACCACATTCCTGACTGCTTTATTTTAACCCAATATAAACTTTATGTGCAGAGCACTAATACCTTTTATACATATTGTTTAAAAGCCTGAGGCTCTTCAAATATTATAATAGGTAATACCAGACATTGGCTAATATTATGGCAGAATTATCTTTCATAGGGTTTTGCTTTGATTGACATAATTTGTAACATCTCTAGATTTACTATAACTTATATAGTATATACATGGATAAATAATAATGTCACATAATTTTCTTTTCTAGAGATGGATGTCCGAGAAGTTCATTTTTGAGGGCTTGAGAGAATTGGAATTATTTGGAGGTAAGTGTTTAAACTAGATTAGAAATATCCTTTACTCTGACTCGATATTTTATATTTTTCTGTTTTGTGAAGGTGAAAAGTGCAAAGATTGCAGTCCACAGACCTTTTTGGTATAGATCTAATGATAGAAATTTAATTAGTCTGCTTTTGAGTTTCTGCAAGAATGATTAGCATTCCACAGACATTTCACAAAAATGAAGAGTGTTTATAATTTGTGCATTGGTTTTTTAAGGTTACTTAATCTTTTCTAAAACCTAAAAGCCCCTTCCACAAGCATTGTCCTCTGACAAAAGAGCATTTCTATTGGATTTTGCCCCTAAACTGTGATTTTTAAATGTTAGTGATGGGAAGGAACTGTCTACAATAAAGGAGGAGGAGGCACACTTTTTTTCTGAATTGAGAATATAATGCTGTGCCAAGGAAATGGTCACAAACATTTGTGCTAGTATCAGTAGTCAGAGATTTACTATGTAGGTGCGGTCTGATCATTCTACACAATTAAACTTTAATAAGTAGTAAGCCAATTAATTTAGAATATTCTGTAAAATTCAGAAATAATAAAAAATATTCAAATAATTTAATATCAGTACAGTTCCTATTTATGATATAAATTGATTCTTAGAACATGCATTATTATATAATAAATATCCCAGATCAACAAATAGGAATACTGTATGTCCTTGATTTTAATATGCACTTTTAAATGTTTCCCCATTGAATCACAGGATCTTTCTGTTGGTGGTACTGAAATGAGTATGTATCATACTATCAATGTTTTGTCTTAGAACTGAAGAAATATGGTAGATCAGTTCCACCAGATATTCAGTTAAATCTAGCCTACTCCCAAGTTCTTTAGTTTTAAAAAAAATCTTAAGAAAACCATATAAACAACCTTTACTTCATACATATCTCTTAAAAGTCTCTAAGCTTCTGAATGGATTTGAATTTCATTGCCATCACAGAAAGTTACTTTAGTGAGTTAATCAAGGGTCTCCACTGAATTGTTGGTGAGTCTATCCCACACTTCTGAGTTTTAAGTGTAACACGTTTCTCTCCTATATCATTTTGACACTTTTGTGTATTTTAGGCTCTGTTTCCTCTTTTCTGCTCTTATTTCTTTTCTCTTTTCTCTGTATACATGGAAAGAATGAAGACAACCAGATCAGTTAGTCTCATGAATGCTAAGCTTGTGCTGAGTTGGACTAGAAATTAGTATACTGTTTCAAGTTTATGATTATATATTATTACTTTTCTCCCAGTGTTTTTATGACTGCTTCAATATGTTTCTCACAACTCCGGTAGCAATATAAAAATGTAGTTATAAAAGGCAGATTCAAAAAAGCTTGCAAGCACAAAACTAGTAAAATTGTCATAGAATTTCCTTATGTCTCCATCTTTGCTTCTCTTCTACCTTTCCTACGTCTGGTCTGTGATTATGGGGTATTTGTTGTTGTTTGAAGACACAGTTAGAGGTCTCAAACCATATTTCCAGTCAAAGTGATTTAGACTGGATATTCTCAAGTGCTGGTATGCTTCCTGTGAAATGGTGAGTGTAATTTGAATTTTGCCTAGTTTCTGAGCTCTGTGGCCAGACAAAGGCAAGTATATACACTCTAAAGCTTTGAAAAAATTATGACTTTTGTCCAGCTGCCTATATGGCAGCAGTATGGGACTGGATATTCTTTTCAAGTAAATAGTACCACTTGTTAATAATCTTATTTTAATTTTATTCTTAACTGGTACATGTTTAATAAGAAAACACAGTTGAATGATTGATTTTTTTACTCCAGAGCAGCCTCTGGGTGACTCTCGGAGAAAAGTAAGTGATTTTTGTAGGCTGTGGTGCTGTGGCCTATTGCATGAGAATTTGTTCTATTCCTTGTGGACATCCTGACTTCTTTTCCATTTTATCTTATTTATACATCAGATGTTTTCCGCTTTACATATGTGGGAACAAGGTTTCACCCTGGAAATAAGGTTTTGGTGTGTGGCACATAGATTTGTTTTAGCCATAAATCTTGGCTTTTCAAATTGCACTTCCCAGTCCTAGTATAATAAAATGCTATGACTGTTGATTTATCTCTTAATATTTTAATGGGCAAAATATCTATTTAAGAGGTGGAATTTAAAATCAACACAGTAAGATAGAAATAGTCTAACATTTTCTTAGACAAAAAATTAATCTAGGGTAGGAATGACCTTCCAGATTTAACTTGAAACTATTTTATCATAGTTTTGGCCAGAGCTGAAAAATATAGATGCCTGGTCAACCTATTGAGACCTAGGAATATTGTTATTCCATCAATGTATGAAATGACAAACAGCACAGGCCTGTGTATATCTATCCAGTAGTAAATCCATTTGAGATCAGTGGGGTTTGTTGGAATCTGCAGCCATTTGCCCTGATGAAAGTCATATTAAACTAGATTTATCTCTGAGGAGACATACATCTGAAACTTTCAGCAGCCTTCACTGTGCCATTAGTTGCGATACTATGTTGCTATAGAATATTCATAAATATTCTGTTTTAAAAAGGCATAAAACATTGTCAGTTACAACCTTGTCAAACCCTGCAATTTTTTCGAGGGAAATGAAGGCTCAGTATTGTTGGGAAAAGGCAGCATAGCAGGAGCTGTTTGAACAGGAAGGAAAGTTGAGGGTTGTAACCATAGTCCAGAAAATAAGGATATTATAGCCTGGAATAGCTGAAAAAAAGAAGCAGTCAGGCAGTGAAATGAGAGAAAGAATCATTGTTAAGAGGAAACCCAGGTTTGAAAGGAAAGGGCAGAATTCATAAGAAGCTGGGGCAAAGAAAGGCCATCAAGAAAGGAAGGATGGGGCAATGTATTTCAAAAGGCCTAGCAATAAAAGTTGTTCTATACTCTTGACAGGGGAAAAAAGAAACAACAGAAGAGTTTGGCAGGCTTAGCAGTTAAATGGAAAGAAAGCAAGCAGCCGTTGTAGCTAAAGTAAACAAATGGAATAGCCACTGAAATGAAAAGGAGATTTTGAACACATGTAGCATTAAGAAGGCTTGGAGCCGGAGAAAGTGGAGCTGGTGAAATTCCTCATATAAAGTCTAGGGGGAAAGGGGGCTGTGGGAAAGAAGGAAAAGGAAGAATTTGTGGAATGAGGCTGGAGTGGTTAGATCAATCGTGGGTTGCTAATTTTACAGAAATTCTTTTTCCAACCCAGGCTCTCTTTTTCCATTGCATTGGTAACAGTGCAATCTAATTATTTTTCCATGCAATGTTATTAATCATGTTTCAAAAGAGCCAACTATTCCGAGGCTAGTATATATTATAAAACAGTATGTTTGGAATAAGAAATATAGGCTTTTTTTGTGCTGTTTTCTAAATTTTTGCCATTTACACCAAAAGAGATCCTGTGTTGAAACCCTTGGCAGCAGCTGTATTTGTTTTTCTTGGAGGGGCTATTTCTGTGCTGTATTTCACAAGAGGCATTTTAATTTGAGCATTTTACATTTTAAAAAAATATCAAGACTTTAGTAGAGTTTTGCATGGATAGAATTTTCCAATCCGTTATTTCTGCGTGGAGTTGTGGAAAATAACGAATGCTGTTTTGGAAGGTTGGGGTTGTTAGCTTTCTCAGAACAAAATGTGCTTATATGTCAAAATAACAGATTTGTGGTTTTTGCAGTGTGAACCTTTAGAGCGTCTGTATTAATTTACAACTACCTATCTTTCCAAATAGTTTCAGACTGCAGTTGCATCCATGTTTACCTGAAAGTAAGCCCATTTAAAGGACTTAATTTGGAGTAAACATATTTGAGATTCTATTGTAAACAGATGGCTGCCTTTGTTTCAAATAATATTTTCTGCTTATTTTTTTCCTTTTTAGTATTAGTTACACGTGTTTAAATACACACTCATAGTTATTAATTTGTAAGGCCCATTCAGTGTGTGATATGCTTTGTAGGCAAAGCAAAGGCAACAAAGAGAAAAGGGTGGGAAGTATGCTGTTCATAAAGCTTTCGAAAGAAGTGTAGTGAGCATTGCACATTTGGGAGAGTAATATTGGGGATATAACAACTCCTGAGTCATCAAGGCTACAGCTGTCTGTTGGGGATAGATTTCTTTCCTTGTTCCGTTTCCTAAGATCACTTTAGCTAAATACTGAATCTGAAATATTGAGGGCTCTCCTGTCTCTTTGGAAGATGCACAGAAATTTGGGGCTTATTCAAATAAATTTTCTTACAATCCCAAGAATCCCCCATCTGGCAAAGATACCATTTCTGGGATCTATAGATTTCTCCAGTAAAACCTAGATTTCAAGTTTGACATTTGGTATTTTCAGTATTACAAAAATGACTGACAAAATGTTCTAGGAGTAAAATACAACCCTACTCGTGTAAAACAATAAGGAAACTGTGGGGATTGTGCCTGATGCACATTGCATGCTCGGTCCCATTTGAGCAGGAGCAGTTGAACTGTGTCAGTTGAACTTGGCAGGGCTTGTTTCTATAGTTTGTTTGTCTGGCTCCCTAAGGAACCATAGAAACAAGCCGTGAATTCTTCTTATATGTTGAGGGACAGTCAAGGCAGAGTCCAAACTGCTGCTTGTTTCAGATGATGCCTGGACAAATTACATCTGCATATTGCATGTACTCAGCTGATCAGTAAGTACAAGAAATGCTTCCCCGGTTTATTATTATGTCCAAATGCAGCCAAATAATCTAGATACAAACTAGAGCAGGGATGGGCATTTGGCGGCCCGGGGGCCGGATGCGGCCCCTTGGGCGCTCCCATCTGGCCCGAGGGGCCTTGGGCAGTGCTGCTTACTGGGGGAGAGAGGGAGCCGGTTGCAGCGCTGCTTACCGGGTGAAAAAGGGAGGCCCGGGCAGGTAGAAAGCCATGCGTGGCTTTGTTTACGGCAAAAGCAAGCAAGGGAGGCGAACGCGGGGTCCCCTTCCTCTCACGCACGCTTGAAAACAAACTCCGGAGGACGCCCCGCCCCCTGAGCATCTCCCGCGATGACGTCGCAGCCGGCATCGCCGAACACGCTCAGGGGGCGGCGCTTCCTCCGCAGTTTGTTTGGCAACGTGAACGAGAGGAAGGGGACCCCGCGTTCGCCTCCTATGCTTGTTTTTCTCCAGATACAAAGCCAAAAGCAAGCATAGGAGGTGAACACGGGGTCCCCTTCCTCTCGTTCACGTTGCCAAACAAACTGCTGAGGAACTGCCGCCCCTGAGCGTGTTCGGCGATGCCGGCTGCGACATCATCAGGGGAGACGCTCAGGGGGCGGTGCATCCTTCAGAGTTTGTTTTCAAGCGTGCGCGAGAGGAAGGGGACCCCGCGTTCGCCTCCCTTGCTTGCTTTTGCCGTAAACAAAGCCACGCATGGCTTTCTACCTGCCCGGGCCTCCCTTTTTCGCCCGGTAAGCAGCGCTGCCATTGGCTACCTGGCTTCGCCAGGGAAGGCGCGCTGCCCGGACCCCCTCTTCCAAAGGAGGAAAGAAGAGGTACAGTATGTTCTGGGAGATATAATATTAAATTGATTGCTTCATTGATATAATGTGTTCTGGGAGATATAATATTAAATTGATTGCTTCATTGATGTAATTTTGTTGTGGGAGATATAATATTGATTGCTTCATTAATATAATTGTGTTTTGGGAGATATAATATTAAATTGATTGCTTCATTGATATAATTGTGTTCTGGGAGATATATTAAATTGATTGCTTCATTAATATAATTGTGTTCTGGGAGATATAATATTAAATTGATTGCTTCATTGATATAATTGTGTTCTGGGAGATATAATATAAATTTAATTGCTTCATGGATATTATTGCCCACCCCTGTACTATAATATAATAATTATGATAATAATACTAATAATATATGAATATTTCTTGATATATTAATATGTTAATATTAATTATGTGTAATATATGGTAAATATAGTAAGTGAAATAAATAAATTATGTAGATTAGCATGTAGTTCCGCCTTTAGGTGCGGCCCTGCATAATATTTTTTTGCTCTCATGTGGCCCCTTGGAAAAAATAGTTGCCCACCCCTGAACTAGAGTGAGAAAACCTGTATAGCTTAGCAGATCCACTCAGTAAAAACAACTAAAATTCGTGGAACTTATTTTTTGGTAAGTGTATATTGGATTACAAACTTAGTGACAATTGTCTCTGGGAACAGATTAAATGAGAAAGGCAGGCCTAATAAAGCATTTGGCAGCTGTTTGATAGCTTTCCATATATGGTGTTTGAAACTCCTGTCAATGAAATTATTTTTCTGAAAGTACAGTATATGTAGATACATCCTGCAGTTTGAAATACATAGAAAAGCCTCACTTTTTATTCCTAGTAGACTTCTGGATGTCATTGGTTTTCTTTTCTTTTCCAGACCAATGAAGCAAGCTCAGAATCAATAGCATCTTTCCCAAAAAGGGACAACATGAGCAGTTATCTCCCTGATAATAACTGCTATGAGCAATTGACTACAATAGGTAATGTTTTCATGGGATGGAGGAATATTTTGGCTGTTTCCCCTTGTAAAGTACTGATATCCCGTTTTTTCTTAATTACCTTGTTTTATGAATTGATTAATATTGTCTTTTCTTGATATGATGATAGTTTTTAATGGCAATGAGATTAAGGGTTTTATGCACATTTTATTTAAAGGAGAAAGAAGTGAGAGGAACAAATATGAGAAAGTTATCAATGTTTTATTTTTTAAAATTGCTTTATAATAGTTATTTAAAACAGCAAAAATGGGTAAGCATAAATAAATGAACAACATATTATAAAAGGAAGTGAACTAAAATATAACTTTAAAAACTTGTATGAAGAGGGGGTCTTCTGTAATGTCTATTATAATTAAAATTCTGAAATTAATAATAGCAAACAAGAAAATAAGTTCTGGGACAGTTTATCCCTCATTCCAGTGAGATTGTACTAAAATGGTTAGGTAGTGATCCTGCCTCTATCTTTTCAGGGAAGGGCTTTGAGGAGCTAATGACTGTGAATCTGGCACGGTATAAACCAACAGGAGAGTTTGTCACTGTCCGGAGGATCAACTTAGAGACCTGCACCAATGAGATGGTGGGATTTTTGCAGGTACAATTCGTTTGGTTTGTTTATTCTGGATCTTTCTTGGGCTTGCATTAGAGCTACAGACCTCCCTTTAGCCATTCTCTTGCCCAGACCACATAATTTTGGAATTAGGAAAAAGGCCACCCTTCTGTCTCATCTAGGGGCTACATCTAGAATCACAGAACAGGTCATTTCCTGGATGTTTCCACAAGTAGTCAGCTGATATGTGGATTACTTTGTCATGCCAACTGTTCAAGACAGCATTTCAAAGTTATTTTTCTGTTAGAAATGTTGATCCACCCTCTAACATCTCATCATCATCTCGTCATCGGTTTCTCCTGCCTTCCTAGCTAATGTAAATTTTCCTGTCCATACTGACTTACACATTCAGCAACAGCAGCAGTTCTTGCAAGAGTAGCTGTCCTATGGGTTTGAGAAATGTTGAGGATTTCAGTGCACGAGTTCTACACTGCATATCACTGTTGTTCAGTACGTAGAAGAAGCAAGCATATCACTGTAGATTGTTCAGCATAATACAGTGTTTTTGCCACAAGATCAGTTACTGCAACAGTCAGAGGTAGAAGATCCCTCTGCATAAAGTCTGGGAAGCCAGCCAAAGCCAACCTATCAGCTTGCTTTTAGAAGAATAGGTTTTTTTTTAAAAAAAAATACCAGTAGAAAAAACAAAGATGATCAAAGTTGTTCATAGCACAAAAATAAACAAATTCCAACAAATTTGCAGAAAAAGAAACATGAGCAAAAGCCTTTCAGAAGCCCCTTCTACTCATTTCATGGCAGAAGAGGAGATGGGAAGCAATGGAATAGGTCCCAGTTTCATTTCAGGAAACAATTGAAGTAGGCCAGGGAACACCATACTGATTCAGACAGAATACAACTTGACAGGGGTTACTGTTATTTGGGCAGAGCTGGGAGTCACTCCCACCAGACTAATGGGTTTTTAATCTGGTGAAAAAAAGATACAAGAACATTTTCGGGGGAGCATTAAAAAATACTGCAGCTATCAGTGAGGTCCCATAGGAACAGAGGTACAAGGGATTTGTTCAGTTTTCTTCTCTGTATCCAAATGTAATAATAATAATAATAATTTTTATTTATATCCTGCCCCTTTCCCCTAGGAGACTTGGAGCGGCTTACAACAAGGCAAAACCATACAAAATAATAAGCACATAATACATTAAAAATTAAGACAAATGATAAATAGAACAGAACACAATAATAAACAAAGGTCACAAAACATATTAAATATAACAAAACGTATTAAATATAAATATTTTGAAAGGTTCTAGATTCAAAATACCTTAATCTATTTATAAAATATCAGCATTTCAGATATTGTGGCAAATGTGAAGATAAATGAGTTTTTGTGAATCGATAGGAAGCTTACTTTTATATTCCATTGTCCGAGTACTTCAAAATATTTCTGAGGTTTCATTAACAGAACGGGCACTATCAGTTCACTGCATTTCCATTTGTTCTAGCCTTGGCACCAAGGTGCTGGTTCTTCTTACAGCAAGTTTAAGGTAAAGAGGGATACATTGATTCCCTTTTATTTAGACAACATATAGACATGAGGCCAAAAGAGATTTGAATGAAATAATTACCTTTTTTCAAAAACACATGGCTTGCTCCTGCAGTCATCCAAATCTACCGCTAAAATAAATTTATTGTCACATAATCTGGTAAGTGCTTACTCAGAATTAGAGTTCCACTGGATTCACTTGGAAAGTGTGCATAAATTACAGCTTCAGTGCTTTTAATTATGGCCTTGTGGAAATGGGCCCTGTAAGTGGCACACCCATTTGCTGAAGGAATAGCATGTTTTCCCCAGCATAACTACAAGGGATGTGTGTTCATGTGAACTTTGGATGTCCTCTAATGATTAAGCAGTTTATTAAAATGCAGTTATGGTATAATTCTTTTTTGTTTCAGGGAGAGCTTCATGTTTCAAAGTTCTTCAGTCACCCCAATCTTGTGCCATATAAAGGAGCCTTCATAGCTGACAATGAACTGTGGGTTATTACATCTTTCATGGCTTATGGTAGGTATAATATATATACTAATTTTGGACAATGAGATGGGAAAATTTTTAACAACTCTTTGTTCACTGATGGGTCTATGGACTAATAAATTGTTGATTGAGATTGTTGCTGGTATAATATGAATTGCCTTCCTACTATGAAGCACAATTTGCTTAGGTTGTATCATCTGCAATGTGAAGCCATATTCAGGCATGGCTGGTGACAGTGGGAGTACAAGAAAAAAATGTGATGGGAAGCTGCATCTTGCATGTCAGATGCCATGTTTATATTCTTCACATTAACACTCCCATCTTAAATGTACTGTATTACTGTGAAATAAAAGCCTATTGGTTGTGATTAAGGTAATGGTATAAGGTATTGCACACATATATTTCATTGATGCACAAATTAAACTGATTAAATTCTTTAGAAATGGTTATTTTTAAGTAAAAGCATTTATTATTTACTAAATTGTTATAAAAACAACTGTTTCTTTAGACGCTATTGTTTGTAGATAATAATGCAGGCCAGAACAAAAAATTATGTTTGAATATGAAGAAACTATCTTAGATTTGAATATAGTATGATTTGCATATATCCTTGTACAAATAATACAGCTCCAAAACCAATGGTCCTTCCTTTTCTGGATCTTGAAAATACTTTGTATTTGTATTCCTTCACTTTGTAGGTTCTGCTAAAGATTTAATTTGTACACATTTTATGGATGGAATGAGTGAACTAGCTATGGCTTATATTCTCCAAGGCGTTTTGAAGGCTCTTGATTATATTCACCATATGGGATATGTTCACAGGTAAGGAGAGCTATTTCAGTTGAAAGCTGTTGAAAGCAATGCAAAACAAATTTTTACATGGTCTTAATTCCCTCTCACTATCTTAATTTCCTACAGAATATCAGGAAGTAGTGATTGTAGTGAGAATAGCTGTTTTTGGCTGCTGTCAAGTCGATTTTGACTTATGCTGACCCTATTAATAAGAGCCCCCCAATTCACGCTATCGTCAACAGCACTGCCCACATCTTGCAGACTCAGGGTTTCTGAGACCACAAGTAAACAAAGCACTCCCAACAGATAACCCTCCAGCTTCTGCTTAAAAACCTCTAGAGAAGAAGACTCCATCACCCTACAAGCAGCATACTACATTGCCAAACAGCTCCTACAGTCAGGAAGTTCTTCATTGTGTTTATGTGGAATCTTTTTTTCTCTGCAGTTTGAATCCATTGCTCTTAGTCTGCAAAGCAGCAGAAAACACATTTGCCCCTTCCTCAGTGATACAGTTTTTAAAATATTTAAACATAGTAATGTCTCCTCTCAGCCTTCTTTTCTCCAAGCTAAACATATGCAGCTCCTTAAATTGTTCCTCGGGGCTTCATTTTCAAGCCTTTGATCACATTGGTAAATATCCTTGAATTGTGGTGCCCAGAACAGGACGCAGTATTCCAGGCAAGGTCTGAGCAAAGCAGAATAGAGTGGGACTATGACTTCCCTCGATCTCGGCACTATACCCCTGTTGATGGAGCCTAGAATCGCATTGAATTTTTTAGCTGCTGCATCACACTGTTGACTCATATTCAGCTTGTGGTCTACTAAGACTCCTAAATCCTATTCACATGTACTGTTTCCAAGCCAGGTGTCACCCATCCTGTATCTGTGACAGGGCTGCAGTTCCCAAGACTCCTTGCTTGGTAGACATCCTACGTAAATTGTCTTAAAATTTATTTATTTATTTACTCGGCTTTTATGCCGCCACTCCCAAATAGGCTCGGGGCGGCTCACAGCCAGAAAGCAAGACAATACACAATAAACATATACACTCTAAAATGCAATACAAGATGCAGATAAAATACACAATAAAACATCATAAAAAACACAGTTAAAATAATTAAAACGGTCTAGTAACATTGGCATGGCTTGAGGAACCCGCTGGGCCTATACCTGGAAAGCCAGCCGGAAAAGGTGAGTCTTACATGCCCGCCTAAACGGGAGTAAGTCATGGATAGCCCGTGTGGCTGGCGGAAGGGCATTCCACAGTGTCGGCGTTATGACCGAGAAGGCCCTTCGGCGAGTGGCAGTTCTTTTAGCCACCTTAGCGGAGGGGACAGCTAGAAGATTAGAGTTCTCCGAACGAAGTGATCTAGAAGGGTAATATGGGGTGAGACGGTCCCTCAGATACGCTGGCCCCAGGCCGTGTAAGGCCTTAAAGGTGAGAACCAACACTTTGAAGGTAAGCCGGTGTTCGATAGGCAGCCAGTGCAGATCCTGCAAAATGGGTGTTATATGGCATCCTGCTGGGGAACCAGACAGGAGCCGGGCGGCAGTGTTCTGCACCAGCCTGAGCTTCCGGGTTACCGACAGAGGAAGGCCAACGTAAAGAGCGTTACAGTAATCTAGCCTCGAGATGACCGTGGCTTGGATCACCGTGGCCAGGTCAGACCGGGACAGGTAGGGGGCCAGCCTCCTTGCCTGACGGAGATGGAAGAAGGCAATCTTGCTGACCGCAGAGCCCTGGGTCTCCATGGTCAGCTGGGAGTCCAAGTGGACCCCCAGGCTCTTCACGGAAGACGATGGGCATAACGCCGCACTGTCCAGGGTCAAAAGCTGGACATCCCCACCGCCCGGACGACCCGGCCACAAGATCTCCGTCTTCGCCGGATTCACCCTCAACCTACTGGCTCGCAGCCATCCAGTAACGGCTTCGAGGCAGCGCTGGAAATTATCAGGGACGGGGCCAGACCTGTCCTCCACCCTCAGGATGAGCTGAGTGTCGTCAGCGTACTGGTGACACTCAAGCCCATAACTCCGCACCAGCTGTGCAAGCGGCTGCATGTAGATGTTAAATAATAGAGGGAAAGAATGGCCCCCTGCGGAACTCCACAAACTAATGGGGAGCCCTCGGGAGACCACTCCACCCCTCCTCACACTCTGGGACCGCTGGTGGAGAAGGAGGTCAGCCATTTAAGGGCTGTCCCCTCACTCCAGCCATGGCCAGGCGGTGGATCAAAAGATTGTGGTCGACCGTGTCAAACGCTGCCGTGAGGTCCAATAACACGAGCAGTGCAGACCCGCCTTGGTCGAGCTGGCAGCGGAGTTGTTTTGTGATGGAGACCAGGACCGTCTCCGTCCCATGCCCCGAACGGAAGCCGGACTGGAAGGGGTCTAGCCATGTTGCATCATCTAAGGAGGACTGCAACTGCTCCATTACTGCCCTCTCAACTACCTTCCCCAGGTACGAAAGATTCGACACTGGTCGGTAGTTGGAGGGAATTTATACAGGTTGAATTTTCCTGAAATAAAGTGCTTGGGGCCAGAGGTTTTTCTGAGTTTGGAATGCCAGCATTTTCATATACCTAGTGAGTGCTGGGTGGAAGGAAAGGGGGTGGTCACACTTCTAGCGCTTGCCAAACTCCCTTCAAGGAGCTCCTGCTTTACCACTACCAGAAACCCAATTGGGGTGGGGGCATGGGGGTGTGTGTGGAGAAGAAACAGGACTCTGCTTACATAAGACGTCTTCAAAAAACATATCCCATATAGTTCCCAGTGTTTACTTTCCTCTCTTTTAGCAAAGTTACTCGGAAGGGAGAAAAAAATCCCACCATATGTGTTTTTCCTCTTTTATTTGTTCTCTCACACCTCAGAAGCCAGATTATTGTTGGGCTTATTTACAATTCCCTCCTTGAAGAAACAGTGTCACATTCTTAAATGACAGGCTCTTCTCCAAGTATCAAGTAGAAGTGGCTTGTTCAGGTGGGGGCTTGTGGCAGCTTTCTCTCTATTCTCTTTGCATGCAGGAGTGTGAAGGCCAGTCATGTCCTGATTTCTGCAGATGGGAAGGTGTACCTTTCTGGCTTGCGCAGTAACCTCAGCATGATCAGTCATGGCCAGCGTCTCAAAGTGGTTCATGACTTCCCCAAGTACAGCATCAAGGTTCTGCCATGGCTGAGTCCAGAGGTTTTGCAACAGGTAGGTGAGCTTTTTCTTAATCTCACAATAAGAATAACTCGTTGAAATTATGTATTTTGATACAATACATAAATGATAATGATATTCTCAGCTACCCAATGTATGATGAGCTCCTTAATTTGTGCACATTTTATGGATGGAATAAGTAAACAACGTATAGCTTATATTCTCCAAGGACACTTTTAAGATCAAGTAAAAGTGCTATGAATAGGTTTTTGACGTGTTTAAAGGTTTTAACTGTTTTTAATACCATTAATATTTAATTCTATTTTAATGTTTGCATATATTTTGTATTTTTATATATACATTGTATATATTTTAAATTGTATTGTATTGGTTTTACTGAAAGCTGCTTTGAGTATCTCTTTTAGAGAGAAAAAGCAAGATACAACTAATTATTATTAGTATTTGTACCCCATTTAAATTTTTTATGAATGTTATTATGCCAAGGATTTTTGTGTAGGATATTTATCCTTAAACCTCAAAAATGATGTGTTCCTCCCTCACCTTCCACTCAATTAGAATGTTTAAGAAGTAGAAATGGAAGCATCTAAATACTGTCTTGGTGTGGACAGCTGGAACACATTTGACATTTATATCCTTTCGTTGTCTATTTAGATAAATATTCCAAAAGCTTAAATCCAATGCTGTTTTTATTTTCTGGTTTTAGAATCTCCAAGGCTATGATGCAAAATCTGACATATACAGTGTAGGAATAACTGCTTGTGAACTGGCAAATGGTCATGTGCCCTTCAAGGATATGCCTGCAACACAGGTAAGGAAGTTCTTTCCTTTCCCTGATACAGTATGCCCTTTGAAGGACTGTGTCAGAAAAAGATACAGTAGCACTTCAGTAGCTCATTGATGTGAGCTTGTCTAATCTCATGGAGCCCCCAGTAGTGCAGTGGGCTAAACCACCGAGCTTTGAACTTGCTGACCAAAAGGTTGCAGGTTCGAATGTGGGGATCAGCGTGAGCTCCCGTTATTAGCCCCAGCTTCTGCCAACCTAGAAGTTTGAAAACATGCAAACGTGAGATCAATAGGTACCGCTCCAGCGGGAAGGTAACAGCGCTCCATAGTTATGCCGGCCACATGACCTTGGAGGTGTCTATGGACAGCGCGGCTCTTTGGCTTAGAAATGGAGATGAGCACCAACCCCCAGAGTCGGACACGACTGGACTTAATGTCAGGGGAAAACCTTTATCTTTACCTTACCTGTCTAATCTCAGGTGCCTTCCTTTTTCTCGCTCCAGATGCTCTTGGAGAAGCTCAATGGCACTGTCCCTTGTCTCCTGGACACAACTACAATTCCTCCAGAAGAACTGACCATGAAACCCTCCCACTCAGGGACTAGCGGTGGACTTGGGGACGGCATGGCAGCCAAAAGTGGGAGAGCCTCTAATGGGGAAGCAGCAGCACATCCATACAATCGTACATTTTCACCTGCCTTCCACCACTTTGTGGAGCAGTGCCTGCAGAGGAACCCAGACCTGAGGTATAGTGAGAGAAAATATTTGAAATGCTTTATCTCCTAAATGGCTTACTATACTCTTGATGTCCTGTCTGGTATACAGGCAGTCCCAAGTTGTGAACAAGGTAGGTTTTTCTTAAGTTGAATATGTATGTAGGTCAGAACAGGTACATTTTTAAGTCTAACCCCAGCTCTGTCTGTCTGTGTGTGTGTGTGCATGCCCACACACTCACACACACACTTTGGATAGCATAAAGAAGGCTTAACACCTCTGTGGTGTTTGTTTTGCTGTCCTTGCCCCTATTCAGAAGATTTAACCTCTGGGTGCCTTATCCATCAGCAAAGAAAGAGCATTCTCTCCTAGGTTCTGTCCCCAGAATACAAGCTTACAGATTCTCTTATTAAAATACACAGGGAACACTTAATGACTATGAAGGGATTAACAAAAGATCCATAGCTTAAACATTCCCCAGGACTGGAAGATACTTTAAAGCAGTTACTGCCTGCGTCTATGGAATAAATTCTCATAATCCTGTATAAAAAAATGTGTGCGGAGATGGGGACAAATACATAAATATTTTCTTCTTTCTAATACTAGCTCATCTATTTCAAATGAACACACCTAACATAATTTTACATGGGGTATGGCTGGAAGGGAGCAATCATTGGTTTTCAGAAATGCAGGCATACATGTAAACCGAAGACTAGTTTTAGAGCTCATGGTGACTGAAGGAGAGTGGTTGCAGATGAGTTTGAGTAGAGGTGCATAAAATACACATCCTTTCCTGTTCTCCACTGTACTATAAGTACTCCTAACAATAAAACAAAATGGTGCAGGTCCCTGCAAGGGCAGGTGGAAAAGCAGTAGTACATTTGCAAGAGGGTGGAGCACAGGTGCTGGGTTTGTGTTTTCCTGTTGACACCCGCATTCTTGATCATTCCCATCTGTAGCTGGGTAGAGCTGACTGTGCTAAGTCTGATATTGAATATCTGGGCTCAATATGGATTTTTCCTGCTTCCACACTTTATGCTTTTATCTTCTGCCTATGGATACATTATACAACTTCACCTTGTGTTTCTCTTTCATAGGCCAAGCGCAAGTGCACTGCTGAACCATTCCTTTTTCAAACAGGTAAACTGGCTTGTCTCATCTTGATTGGGAATTAAGGTGACAACCATACCGGTTTCAAATATTTTATGTGAACTTCACAAAAATGAGAATGCTGCTACAAGTGAGTAATTGTAGGATGTTAAATTAATATAGCTCAGGGATAGATAAAACTGCAAGACCCATGGGGTCCCCTAAAGTCATTCCCAACACTCTGGTGCTCTTTCTGTCCCTTTTGTGTCCCAGAAGCCTTTGGGATTGCAATTTGCCATGGAGGGGATTGATGAATGTTGGGGAATGCAGACTTCCAAAGTCCTTGGAAGATGTAGGAATGGCCCCGAATTCACAGAAATTGCCCATCCTAATATCCCTCATTGTCTGAAGTATTCAAAAGTGCAGTTTTGGTAACGATAGTGGAAGACTACTTTATAGGATATAGGTAACTATAGATACCGACTAATTTGTAGGATATAGCATGTTTTAAGGTTTTCTTTACTCCTTTTCAGATCAAACGGCGGGCATCTGAAGCACTTCCTGAACTGTTGTATCCAGTTACCCCAATCACTAGCTTCGAAGGAATGCAATCACAAGATCCTAGTCACATTTTTGGATTGGTTTCCAATCTGGAGCATCTTGAGATGGATGACTGGGA
This sequence comes from Anolis apletophallus, assembly GCA_030556195.1. Taxonomy (NCBI): domain Eukaryota; kingdom Metazoa; phylum Chordata; class Lepidosauria; order Squamata; family Anolidae; genus Anolis; species Anolis apletophallus. The sequence goes on from JARBWK010000008.1 coordinate 94,489,678, forward strand.
GTTCTAAGCCTCCAACGGAAGGCTCCCCGTAGGGTGGAGAACCCCTTCTGAAAATGGACATGGTTAATTTATTTCTCATAAAACTGATGAATGTTACATGGTTGTTTACATCTCTTTTAGAAAAGGAGAAACAAAGGAGCTTACTGTGGGAAGGGAAAAAGGAGGAAATGTATGGTAAAGGTGTGGTGCTAGAGACCTATTACAGATTTAAGGTATGGCTGCTTTTGCAGTGAACTTCAGTTGAATTTCTTTTGTTTCATTTCAGTTTAAGGATTTTCCGCAGAACAAGTAGAAATCTACTTTTATACGCACCTGCTACTCGCAAAGCATTGTTCATTCCGTCACCAATGGAAAGCTAGTAGTTTTGCAAAACAAAATGCAAGTTGAATTTTGACAGATGTATTATCTAAGTTGAACTTCATCTTCTTTTGTTTTGATATCTCTCCCTCGCCCCTTTTTCCTTTACCTACGCAAGAACCAGGGGAAATGGTAGCTTAATCTATGGTGCTAAAAGCTGTTATCTGTAAGTCAGAGGGGCAAGGATCAGTATTTTCTAGCCAAGCCAGCATTTTCCACAGGTATTATTACTGCTCCAACAATGGATCTATGTAAGGCTGGGTGCTATGCACTCTTTTCATTTAAAAACAAATAAATTTCACCCATTGCTGCCAGCTGTACTTCTGCCAAATACCCCATCCCAGCTTTTTTTGCATGTTCACTATAGTTTCTCATTTGAAATGCTTTTGTTAGATCTTTTAAGTTTCTGTTTAGTGAAGGTACTGGCTATTTTCTTAACAGTTTTACTTCAGCATTGAGCCAATCTCCTTATGTGCTGCAAGGCTTATGTACTTTTTTTCGGACTGTACTTGATGAACCAAAACCACATTTGTCCTTCAGTTTTGTTGCCAATAAAGATTTCTGTTCTCTCAGTTGGTGGAACTTTTGTGGAGTGTGCTTTGCCTTCTCTTGTTCATCCCACAGCATATACAGCCCTGTATAGAGGATTACACTATGTAACACGATTTTTATTCCTGGGTCATAAATGTCATTTTCTAATTGGTTCTATCATTAAAACATGGGAAAAGTTTATTCTGCAGTACATTTTGCTATAATTTTTCAATGAATATCCCATAGAGCCTCAACCGGTTCAGCAGAGTTTGTGGCAGCCACAAAAATGAAGTTTCTGGAGTAGATCAACTACTTTCAAAGCAAGTACCACACAAACAGAAAATAACACTTTCAAACCAGGAACATAATTTTTTCCAAATTTTGTTACATAGTGTTATAGGAACTTTTAAGATTGGATGAGGTTTCAGTCTCTTAAACATTAAATAATTGCAGAAGATGCTTTAGCAATTAGCAATAGCAACCAATTTTTCAAACATTCTGTAGTAGTACTACAAAATAAGTATGCTATGCCATATCTTTGCCTAAAGTATGAAATCTGAAACATCAGCTGAATTTTCTATAAATTATTTATTCAGCTATCGAACTACCTTTTTGAACAAGGGAGAAATAATGACAAAGTATTACTCTGGTGCCTCAACATTATCTGGAGGTCCTTCTTCAGCCTTATGTTTTTCCAGTCTTGCTATCAGTTCTGAAAAACAAACAAACCAAAAGATTAAATCTACCAAATGCTGGCAAGATCCTGCAAGAGGAGAAAGACATGAAATTCCACCCAGGCAGAAGTGCCGCATCATCCCTTCTGCTGGATTACCCTGTTCCTTGCTTTCTCCAGAACTTCATAGTGGCCCTCTAGTAGTCCCAGATAATACGGAGACTTAAAGATATAGTGGTGTTGTGTATCCAGATAGGACATAGCTGGATACTTTATATATTCCACATTGGACTATGTGGAGACAGGGTTCACATTCCTGCTCAGCCATGGAAGCCACCTGGATGATCTTGGGCAAGTCACACCCTCAGCTGCAGAGGGAAGCAAGGCAACTCCCCTCTGAACAACTCTTGCCAGGAAACCACACACCTTCGGTTGGGTCACCATAGGTTGGAAATGACTTAAAGACAGTAACAACACCCAGTGGGTTTCAATGGCTCAGCGGGGATTCAAATCCTGTGGTATAACTACACTGACCAAGAAATGTGGAACGAAAGTGGCAGAGGAGGAAGTTAATTGAATGTGCACTTAATCGTATGTCAAGCAGAAAGTTTGGCTCTGACCTAGTTCCAGGATAGCCATGAAGAATTAAGGTTTATTTTTTTCAAAGCCCTGTCTCCAATGGATATCACGGGTACACCTATCCCTTAATCAGTTTCACTGTGTAATTTAGTTTTCACCTACACACACTAATTTACACTACGGGCCCTACTTCAGAGCATATTGCAATTTTGCTTATCCCAGTTTAAGGCCTCTAATGCACATTCCTACATGCAACTGCATCATGAGTCATTAAAACACTGCTTTTGAGATGCCTTCAGTCCAGTCCACTTGTTTTATGTTTCTGTAGGGCTGCATGTCTGTGACAAGTGGTGCCCGAGCCTGCAGGGAGAAGCGGTATATAAAACCGAAGAAATAAATAAATAAATAAGTGGTGAGTGTAGACGTGGCCCTGGTCTCCTTAGTTATACTCGGATGTGAATCACTTCCCGATTTTTTAAAGTGATTTTATCGAAATGGATTCGGATGTATTTCGATACTCAGAAGTATTCGGAAATAGATTCCGCGATTGCGCAATGCGCGAAAATCAGCAGAAGGGAGTGTCAAAACTATGGGGAATCCCGTTTTCATCCGTTTTTGACTGCTAGTAATGACAAAATTAGCCACTGGTACAAAATATTAAGCACTGTTAACACATTAAGAAACAATTTTTAAAAATAGGACATAAAATTAAAATGACATCCGAGCCCTTTCTGAGAATGGCGACGGAGCTCTCGGAATGGTGAATCCACTTCCTGTTTGGGGCGCTGTTCTCGATATCGCTTCAATTATGGGAAGTCCGGAAAAATCCGATAATCGGAAGTATCTGATTATTGGAAACAGGCCTACTATTTATTATCTTGCAAGCATCCACATACCCACTAGGTCAAATGTGATGGGTTGGAAGATGTATTCTGCATAAAATGAGAAAAATGGAAACTGAGTGTCATAATGCAGCAGCTGTTAAGCCACTGGGACGGAAGCTTAGGAATGTTAGGAATGTTGCTGACCTAGCCAAAGAGTGCTAGCACTGTTCGCAGGGTTCATTTTTAATGGTCAGGTACTTTTAAATGGCCACTAGCCATCCAAGTTGTATTCTAGAGAAACTGTCTATATCATAGTAAGTACAATATACTTGTCTAGGATAAACCTCAGTCCCCCATCAAGGAATCCACAATTGGGGTGCCAATACCTTTAGCTGGGTTAAAGACACCATTTGTTTGTTTGTCACACACATAACACCTTTGAGATTTGCGATAATGTTGCAGGGCACAGCTCTCACAGAAGTAATGTTTACACCTGAAAAAGAACAAAACAAAGAGTCAGCTAAAGCAGATCTTTTACATAGGAGTAGAATTACAGGGTTTCTATGCCAGGGATTTTGAGCCTGATTATTGATCAAATAATTTGGATTTTATAGGAGTTTCAAATTGTCATCAAAAAATAGCACGCAAAATCTCTTAATCAGCAAGTCCGCATATGGTCATTCTATGTTCAATATTAAGTTGCTTAGTTTTCCCACACTTTAATCAACAACAAAATGTTATTTATTAAACTCTTTCTAAATCTTCTTCTGGCCCACAAATAAAAACCAATTAAAACATGTTAAAATACTCTAAAACTCCTTAGAAGTCTAAAAACAATCCAAGAATCCAATTTTCAAACAGGTGGTCTTTCAGATACACATTGGCCCCAAGTTACTTAGGGATTCATAAGCCAACACCAGCAGCTTGAGTCGAGCTAGGAAGCCATCAGAAGCCAGTGGAGTTCTTGCAAGAATTATGTTCTATTATCTCTAAAATGCAAGACTGACTACCTTGTTTGGATCTCAACTATGCTTTAAGGAAACCTCTATGTAGCTCAGACTGCAAAGCCTTAAAATGTTTTTTAAAGGAGAACCTGAATCTTGAAGCTATCTTACTTGGTCACCACGGGGTTCTTGAAGGAATTCCTGCAGATGAAACACTTGAAAGGAAGGTCTTCATCATCACTGCTTACTTCATAGTTTTCATCATCTGCATAAGAAAATAATTGCTCATTTCTGCCCATTTTAATAGGATGTTCATTATATTCTACTTCAAGGGATTCTACTTCAGTATGTACTCTTTCCTTTGTTTCTAGACCACAATCCCGGTCACCTTCAGTTTTAGTGCAATAGTAATACTCTGCCATTTCCCATTCTGCAATCCCACATCACCCTGAAAAAAAATCACACACCAAAGTTCATCATATCTGGGAAACTAAGGAGGATAAGGCCTATTTAGTAGTTTTCTCTGAGATTACAAGAGAACCAAATCAAATAGGTCAAGATAGAGCTAGGAATGTCAGCCTGAAGCCCTGGAGAGACAGTTATTACTCAAAGTTAATACTCGTCTGTCTTGGTGCATGCACCTTATTATTATTATTATTACATTTATTTATAGCCCACTTTATCTCTCCCAATGGAGCCTCAAAGCAGCTTAACATAAAAACATTAGCATACAATTTAAAATTTACAAATATGTCAACATTAAAACAGAATTAAATATTAAATATTCACAGTTAAAATCCATCAAAACACATTCAAAGATAAAACCACAGCTTCTTTCTATGTCCTATATTGCCCTGGACAATTTTAACAAATCCTGGCCAACTGAGGATCACTAGATGGCATTTTCAAAACAAGTCGAAGACAATGTGGCATCTCATTATGTGAGCAAAATAGCGGTAGAGGTTGGAGAAAGAACTTTTTAGCCCTAGTAGTTCGTCTAAGAATCATGTGTACAAAAACAGAAACTTTATGTGACTGATACTATTGCATGTTAAGACTACCAGAGAATGAAAATGTTCATGAGAGAAATGAAAGTTCAGGAGAGAAGGCATTTCCTTAGGAAGAGTCCCAGTTATACTTGAGCTAACTCATTGAAATAGGACAAAACTTCAAAATTAATATCTAGTAAAAACTGGTTTTTTTAAAATCAAATCTCTAATGTTAAATTTGTCATCCACATTGTTTACAATGTCCCATACAAGAAGCTCTGTGCAATAATATGTTGATAGAAGGAATGACGGGTATGGCCAGTCAAGGCCGTGAGGGCCAAGAGATACACACACCCTCACACACAAGGCAGAACAGTGGGATGCAATCACTGTATATTAAATAGTTCTCTGCTGCCATCAAATATTTATTAAGGTTTCTTTTGCTGCCACCTTCTATTGTTTCATAGGCCACCTCCTTGCCAGAATGTTTAAGAAGACACACAAACCTTTCAGGTGAAATGAAACAAGAATATGTCATTTATTTGTTGTTGAACAGTAAAGATGCGTAGTGGTTTCAATAATCTGTCAAGCTTTACTTCTTACAGAGAAAGGTTTTATAACTTGAGTTCCTTAAAAGCAATGTTCCCCACACAGGGATACAAACAGGTTATTTTGAACCTTTTGAATACTCTTTCCACACCAGCACTCACACTATAGAGGCCTAACTATATCTCTTACTCCTTCTCCCTGAAGGCTTTAACTATTTTCCTCAAAGAAGTATCTTTTAACAACAGTTCCCAAAACTCTTCCTTCCTTCCCCTTCAAAACTCCTAACTCTTTAAACTCCAAACTGTCAATTATGGCTGCCTTAGCTCCTTCCTTTACCTTTGGCTCCACCCATCTCCAGTTGCTGAGCAACTCCCTCCAATTTCATCAGCCAATCAGACTGCACTTCCAGCTATGATTGCTCCACACCCCTGCTCTCCTTAGCTTTTCTAAGTCAGGCTTGTCTACTGTCTTTACACCAACCCTGTAAGGTAGGCCAATCCGTTACACTCTGCATCTAAAACCGCTTAAGCAAGTAAACATGGGAACAACTACAACCAGAAGTAAAGAGTTTATACCGTTAACTCCGTAGCGTCCCTCATCCAACTCTCGCTCGATTTGCCACCCATGCTTGTAGTCTGATCGATCGTGGAGAAATTTACAGCTATCTATAGAAAAAGAAACAAATGATTTGTCATCAGCTGCTCCCCACATACAAGCGAACAGCACATTTATAGAGATTCACGATCTTCAACAATTCTGATTGACTGAAGCCAAATCTTTCATTCCAAAAGTATGTGGGAGAGCTATTTACCTCCAAAGCCACAAAACCCGGTTTCTTTGTAGTCTTTACAGATATCAGGTTGATAGTCCCACCGTACTGTGGCCCGGAGGTGCTCTGGGGCTCGTATAGGTCCCTTCCTGAAACAAGAAATAAAAGTATAATGCAGTTCACTGTGTGCTGGCCACAAAAAGAAGATAAGGATAACAAAGAACAAAAAAAGAGAGAAGCAAAATTAGGTAGGTTTGCCTTCTAAACTTAGAAAGATATGAAGAAAATAAATATTAATGGGAAGGAGTTAGATTTCAGAACAGGTTTATTATTATTATTTATGATATTTGTATACCGCTTTTCTCAACCCTGAAGGGGACTGAGGGCCATTCACATTTAAATTTCAAGGCTGTAACTACAAAAAAGATAAATGCTGGGATACCATGGGATGTATGTATCGCTAGATTTCTCAAAACACTACAGGTCTCTTGAAAATAACTGCAGGATTTTTCAGCACCATCATAGACCACTTGGAAATGGCAGCAATTAAGAACAGAATATGTTACACAGGCAGAGAAGCTAAAGGAAACTAGTAAAGTTTCCACTCCTGTTCTGTGATAAATGTCACAATGTTTTACCTTACTTTTTCCTTACCTTACCATGCCTGATGAAGCATTTCCCATGGATGTATCTTTTGGCTTCACATACTTTTGGTAATTATTGATCCCACGATAAATCTTATCATCTTCCTTTCCTCTAAGTTCCTGAATGAGTGAAGGAAGAGGGAGAGAATCTATCACCATCTGTGTGTGTGCACACACACATAACTTCGAGTAACCAGGGTGATCCCATTAATTTTACAGGGTTTTTTTCAGTCAAGGAATAGTCAGATGTATTTTGCCACTGCCTTCCTGCAAAATATACCCTACAAATGACCGGTATTCCTTGAAGGTTCCGCACCTACTACATGTAGATCATGTTATTTTCTATGAATGAGTGCCATTAAGTAGCTCTAAGCGCGGCGGAAAAACAGGTTATAGGACCCAACAGATGAAACCAGACAGGTGACAGGAAGCAGAATCGAGAAAAGTAATAAAGGCATTGCTGTTGCTTAAAGGGAGAATGAAGAATCCTTACTTGGCCATAGAAAACTACTGGGTGATCTTGAGGAACTGTCTCAACCTCAAAGGCAGGCAAGGAAAGGCCTGCCCATTTTGAAAAATAGAACTTTACTATACATTTCTAGATTGATTGATTGATTGATTGATTTTAAAAAAGATTAATTAAAATAGTTCCAGTAGCTCAGGCTAAGTCTGGGAGGTGTCCTTAGCCATAAGCCTTCGGAAGAGCCAGGTCTTCAGTGCGGTCAGGAACTGGGGCATGTCCCGGATGGCTCTCTGATCCGCCGGCATCAAGTTCCAAAGGACAGGGGCCGCGATGGAAAAAGCTCTCCGTCTCGTGGTGTCGAGGCGGGCCTCACTCACACCTGGGATGCGGAGAAGGTCCCTGTTTCCTGAGCGCGACCTTAAATGAGCTGGTTCGACAAGCGGTCTTTTAAATAAGCTGGGCCGGCACCATGGAGGGCCTTAAAGGTAAGCGACAGGATCTTGTGGATGGCTCTGAGCTCGACTGGCAGCCAGTGCAGGCGCTGCAGAGATGGCGCGATATGGCATCTCAGTGGTGTCCCGGTGAGGAGTCTGGCGGCTGCATTCTGCACCAGCTGGATTTTACGAGTGGTTGACTGCGGCAACCCCACATACAAGGCATTACAGTAGTCCAGCCGTGATGTCACTGTGGCATGGACCACAGTAGCCAGCGCATCTGATGGAAGGTAAGGTGCCAGTTGGCGTGCCTGGCGAGGTGGAAAAAGCTCCCTTACTTGTCGCAGCAACCTGGGCCTCCAGTGAGAGTCTCGAGTCTAGTATCACACCGAGACTCTTCACCGACGGGCCGGATCAGCGGCTCTCCCTCAAAGAGAGGCGCGGAATGGGTGGCTCTGGGCGTCCCGGCCATAGAATCTCAGTCTTTGATGGATTGATCTTGAGTTTGTATGAGCGGAGCCATCTGGTCACTGCCTCTAGTCCTTGTCTGAAGTTCTCAGGCACCGATGTTACACCTGGCTCAAGCTTCAGCAGAAGCTGGGTGTCATCTGCATATTGGTAGCACCCCAATCCAAAACTTCTGGCTATGCTTGCCAAGGGTTGGACGAGATGTTAAAAAGCGTTGGTGACAAAATGGCGCCTTGGGGGACTCCACAGTCCAGGGTGGATTTCTTGGACGCTTGGCCTCGCCACTCAACACGCTGCGAACGGCCCCGCAGGAAGGAATCGAACCAGGCCAAAGCTGTGCCTTGAATCCCAATGGCTGATAGTCGCCGCAACAGCAAGTCATGGTCCACCGTGTCGAACGCCGCGGTGAGGTCAAGCAGCACCAGGATAGCCGAACCTCCCTTCTCCAATTGGCGGCGGATGTCGTCCGTAATGGCCACCAGGACGGTCTCGGTCCCGTGTCCGGCGCGGAAACCCGATTGGCAGGGGTCCAGGCTTCCTGAGGTTTCCAGGAATTCCTGTAATTGGATCGCTACTGCCCGCTCAATCAGTTTCCCGAGGAAGGGTAGGTTTGAGACCGGACGGTAGTTTGCCGGCACCGCTGGATCCAAATTCGCCTTCTTCAGCAGCGGGCGGACTCTAGCCTCCTTCAGCGCATCGGGAAAGACTCCCAGCTCCAATGAGTGATTTATCAACCCTGTCAGAGTGGCCAGGAGGCTCCCGCACAGGACTTAATCAGATGGGACGGGCACGGGTCTGTAGAGCAAGTGGTTGCCCTTGCTGCGGTCAAGATTTGATTAATCTCCTCTGAATTCAGGGCCTTGAACTGGTCGAGTTTCAAGCTAGGCGATGGAGCTGGGTCCTTACCCATCCCGCTCCTCTCCTCAGGTATAGAGGGTAAATCACGCCTAAGGGCAATTATTTTCTCAGTGAAGAAAACTTGAAATTCTTCCGCTGAGATAGCTGAATTTTCATTGTCCCTCAGCAGTGAGTTGGGCATAGCTAGGTCTCGGACGATCTTAAAGATCTGTGCTGGGCGCGATCTTGCCGCCGCTATTAAGGAGGAGTTATTGTGAAAAAGAAAAACAAAAATAGTGATACACCGGGAATGTGGCACAGCTGACTGGGTGTCAGCTGCATAAGATCTCTACTGACCAGAAGGCCATGAGTTTCGCGGTCTGCCCGGATCGGAGTGAGCTCTCGGCCAATTTGTGTAGCTCGTTGTCGACCTTTGCAACCCGAAAGACAGTTGCATCTGTCAAGTAGGAAATTTAGATACCACTTTGTGGGGAAGCTAAATTTAACTGATTTACGAGGCCATAAATCTGGCCAGAAGCTGGAATGTTAAATTGCCTCTATGTCTGTCTATATATGTTGTATGTCAATGGCATTGAATGTTTGCCTGTATATGTGCATTGTGATCCGCCCTGAGTCCCCTGCGGGGTGAGAAGGGCAGAATATAAATGATGTAAGTAAATAAATAAAATCTCGAGTTAAGACTTTAATTCATTTTGTGGCTGAGCTCTTAACTCAAAATGCTCTTATCTCAAAGGGAATTTTATAGCTGAAATGCTATTAATCCATTCTAGCCCTATGAAAACCCCTCAATGTTTTTGTTACATATTTTTAAATAAGAAAAATGTACTTTATAAATAACAAACAATGTATAAATGCACATTCACATAGAACAATTAAAAGGTCAATTTGAAAATGGTAAAGTTGTGGCAAGGAAGCATAAAGAACAAAGTGAAGAGGCAGACGCATCATTTTCTTCATTTTGTACTCATCCCAGCCTCCCTCTCCTGCTCTCTCTCCTCAGGAAGCCAAGAATATCTGTATACCTTAATAAAGTGGAATGTTTGTATGTATGTATGTGTGCGGAGGGCGGAAGGGCAGATATGTGGCAGCTATTTGCATAAAGTCCTTTGATTGGCCAGCCTCGCCACTCCAAAATTCTAAGGCACCAGACAGAGGGCATTGATTGCCACTGATTAGCCAGCATTCCAGAATCCAGGCCTCTACATTCAAACAACAGGATTTGGATATGTGGCAGCTATTTGCATAAAGTCCTTTGATTGGCCAGCCTCGCCAATCCAAAATTCTAAGGCACCAGACAGAGGGCATTGATTGCCACGGATTAGCCAGCATCCCAGAATCCAGGCCTCTACATTCAAACAACAGGATTTCTTCCCACTGAGGGGAAAAAATGCACCATCAACATTCCCTCCCCACTTGGCTTTGTGAAAACAAAATGGATTCCTGTTTTCCCCTCCCCCTCAGCTTTTAGCAAACGGCTGCCTGGCCATTCAGCAGAGCAGGCCAGAACATTACAGGCCCCAAAAGAGAGTTTAGGACAGGATGGGCCACGCATGATAGGATTTTCACCCAATTAACTTCCCAGAAAACACTGTAGCCCCTACAAATCACAAACCAGGCCCAAAATTTACAGTACGGCTTCATTAACTTCATTTCCCTGACTAGGCCTCGGTTAATGGGACATTGTGTATGGCCTGAATTAACAGTAACCAACCTTGGCACACTGAGCCCCTATGACCCATGATTCATTCTACTGCAGTTTGGAGTAGGGAGGACCATGGATGATGGGACTTGAAGTACCATCACAGGTTATGAGATTTGTAGTACTTTCAAACTCTTCATTCCCCACAGACCAAGGCGGCCCTGAACCACAAGACCAAACTTGGCACACAGTACCCCCATGACCCACACTCCATCCTACTGCAGTTTAGAGGAGGATGGACCATGAAGGATGGGATTTCAAGTACCTCCATTCACTTCCCAAGCCCGCTGCAACCCTCATCCAGTGCATAATCATGACCACACATGGCACAAAAAGCCCCCATGACCCAATGGACGTCCTGATGCAGTTCGGAGGGCGGACCATGGACGATGGGACTTGAAGTACCTCCACTCATTTCACCAAACCATTGCCAACCTCATCCAAACACTGATCAAGACCAAACTTGGCACACAGAGCCCCCATGACTCATTCTACATTCTGGTGCAGTATTGAGGAGGATGGACCACGAATGATGGGACTTGAAGTACCTCCACTCACTTCCCAAGACTGCTGCGACCCTCATTCAATGACTAATGACCAAACTTAGCACACAAAGCCCTCATGACCCACTCTACATCCTGATGCTGTTTGGAGGGGGATGGACCATGGATGACGGGACTTGAAGTACCTTCACTCACCTTCTGAGACTACTGCGACCCTCATCCAATGAATGATCAACACCAAACGTGGCACCAAGAGCCCCCATGACCCACTCTACATCTTGGTGCTGTTGGGAGGGGGATGGACCATGGCCAATGGGACTTGCAGTAGCTTCACTAACTTCCTGAGACCATTGCAAGCCACATACACATCTAATAGGAACCAACCTTGGCACACAATGCCTTCCTCAAATAACCCGGGCACCGCCAGGTCCTCAGCTAGTCAGGAATAAAAACCACACAAAATCAACTAAGCCAAGTTTCTCAAAGCAGACAAAAGCAGGCAGCAATTTTCTGAAAGTGGACCAGGGCCGAAGACATGGAACCTGCTCCCTTGAAGCCCTAAAGCCCTGTACTCGGGTGCTAGCACTACCTCTAGCACTAGCTCTTTACTCAAAATGCTGCTCATATGTCAAAGCAAAATAAAGGCAGTGTGATGTCCCTTAACTCAAAATGCTCTTAAGCTAGGACATTCTTAAGTCAAAGTTCCACTGTACTATGCAGAAGATTAACAAGTTCATTTCCTGAAGCTGTTTGAAAGCCTAGAGCAAAGAAAAAGTACTATTTAACAAGTTTGATATTTACGTTCTGGATTTGTTGGCTGCGTTCAAAGATGGCTTGGGCATCATTCTCCTTCTCAGTATCCAGTTCATATACAGCAGTTGCTCCCATGTCCTCTGGACCTACAGGTTTCTAAAATATGAATATTCTCTTATTAGGGCAGAAAGTTTTTTTTAAAAAAAAGCTACAATAGCACTATCTGAATAATTCACCAAAATAGATGCACACATTCAAGTCTTCCGCATTTATCTTTTTTTCTGTTATTCACTAGAGCCTACCAGCCAACACCAGGTGCAAAAAGCGGCCAGGCACACAGTATTGGCTCAAAGTGAATAAAGTTACTTACTATATCCTGTCAGGCATCAGTTGAGATAACCTGCCTAAGCAAGTTCATCTTTACATCTGGGCAACAAGAATGATCCAAGGGATGGAGCGGCTCCCTTATGAAATCAGGTTGCAACGCCTTGGTCTTTTCAGCCTTGAAAGACGGCGTTTAAGAGGTGACTTGATCGAAGTGTATAAAATCATGCATGGGATAGAAAGGGTGAATAGAGAAAAAATATTTTCTCTGTCACACAACACTAGGACTAGGGGGCACTCCCTAAAGCTCCAAGGTAGGAAAGTTAGGACTAATAAAGGGAAATATTTCTTCACCCAGAGGGTCATTGGGTTATGGAACTCACTTCCAGAAGAGGTTGTGACAGCGGTCAGCCTGGACAGCTTCAAGGCAGGATTAGACAGATTCATGGATACCAAGGGAATCCGTAGTTACTGAAAAGGACATTGAAGTGCCACCTCGGAGTTGGTTGAGGTAGGCAGGATTTCCCTGGGTACTGGTTGTGGGGGGTCGGGAGCAGGTTAGGGTTTTGCCCTCCCTTCTGCTCGAGATCCCCGCGTACAACTGGTGGGCCACTGTGTGATACAGAATGCTGGACTAGATGGGCTGAGGTCCGATTCAGCATGGCTCTTCTTATGTTCTTATCACCAGTTAATACAAATATTTTACAGATAAAAGAACATGAGGCTGAAAGACAAGCTACTACTGCTCCAACTGTTGGGAGGTAGAAATGATGTGAATCAATAGACATCACTCTCGCTCCCGCCAACTTCTCAAATGCGGTTGGTGGGGACGAGAGATAGGGCCTTCTTGGTTGTGGCTCCCCATCTGTGGATCGCGCTTCCAAGTGCCATACGATCAACCCCATCCCTCCTGGCATTCAGGAAAAAAGGGAAATCCTGGCTATGGGACCAGGTGTTTGCACATTAGCACAATGCAGCACTTTGGATTGGATTGTAATGACAAGTTGGTAGGCATAGCTCAAAGCTCTTATTATGGACGGAACATTGTTTTTAACTTATGTGAATGTATATGATGTATTCATGTTAACTGTATTTTAATGTATTCAATTCTGAATGTTTTTGGTTTTATATTGTATTTATATTGTGTTTTGGCATTGAATTGTTGACTTTGAAATAATAATAATAATAATAATAATAATAATATGATTACGGTATGGTGTGTGGAATATGCATTTGGTATTGGTGGTGTTGTATTGTAACACAGTATAATGCTGCCAATGATAATGTGATATAATAATTATATCGTGATATTATAATTTGTATATTTTTATTACATGCAATATTGCTAACAATATTGTGATATGTTGTAGTGCAATATGATGTGTATTGCTGATGTTGCGCTATGACAGTAATGTTATTTGTTGTTTTTCAGTTTGTTGCAAGCCACTCCGGCAATATTGTTATATGTACATTGTAAGCCACTCTGGCAGTATTGTTGTTTGCTGTAAGCCGCTCTGAGTCCCCTTCGGAGTTGAGAAGAGCAGAGACTCAGGTCTCCGCGGTCAGCAAGATGGCGTTCTTTCACCTACGACAGGCTAGGCGACTGGCACCCTACCTGTCCAGGGACGACCTGGCCGCAGTGATCCAAGAGACGGTCATCTCGAGGCTGGACTACTGTAACGCCTTTTACGTCGGCCTTCCCTTGTCGGCAATCCGGAAACTCAAGCTAGTGCAGAATGCTGCTGCTCGCTTGCTGGCGGGAACGGCAGTAAGGGAGCACATCACGCCCATCCTTCGGCAACAGCACTGGCTTCCTATTGAGTACCGAATTGCCTTCAAGGTGCTGGTTTTAACCTTTAAGGCCTTGCACGGCCTAGGGCCTGCGTCCCTGAAGGACCGCCTTGCCCCGTACATTCCCCCGAGATCACTACGTTCAGAAGAACAGAATCTGTTACTGGTACCATCAATCCGCTCCTGCCATCTGTCTACAACCAGGCAAAGAGCCTTCTCTGTGGCAGCTCCGGTGTTATGGAACTCCCTCCCAGAGGACACCTGAGCCATCCCAGAGCTCATCCCCTTTTGGAGGGCCTGTAAGACCGCCCTTTTCAGACTAGCCTTCGACTAGGCGCATCGGCTTAGCATGATTGTTTAATATAATTGCCTAGTATACCTGCGCCTCAGGTTCAAGGAAATGCTCTGTATTTTCTTTCCAACACCTCGTGATGTGACATGTAAATTTTAATGTTTTAATGTTTTATTGTAAGGTTGCATGGCTGACACACGCTGCCTGTTTTATATGCTGTGATCCGCCCCGAGCCTGCAGGGAGGAGCGGAATACAAAACCAAACAATAAATAAATAAATAAATAAATAAATAAAAATATAGTAAATAAATAAATAAATTTGTTAGGCCACTCTGAGTCCCCCCCCCCCCCCTCGGGGGTTGAGAAGAGCGGGGTAGAAATGTTGGAAATAAATAAATAAAAAATAAATAAAAGTACAAGTGGTTGCCGCTATTGTAAAATATCCATACCGCAGATCTTGTAGACTTATAGGCAACTCCAATTCCTTCAGGCTTGCCTTCGTCATCACTACTACTTGGGCCATACGAGGTATTCTCTTTCACACTTTTTCTGGTCTGGAAAAAGAGAGTCAGGAGAGTGAATTTCCAACAGAGAAGGGACCGATCCTTACCTACACTTGGGAAAGAGCGAGCAATAGGTTAATACCTTCTGAATCATAGGATTGGAAGCTTCCTTTCTCCTCTCCTTCCTAACCACTGTGCTGCTTTCATCGCTACTCTCTCCTGCAAAACAGAGAAAGACACACAGAGGGAGTCATTACCAACAACAACAACAAAACAACAACATATGCATGGATTCTGTATCTAAGGCAGGCCTGGGCAAACTTGGGCCCTCCAGGAGTTTTGGACTTCAACTCCCAGAATTCCTCACAGCCTCAGGCCCCTTCCTTTGGGCCCTCCAAGAGTTTTGGACTTCAACTCCCAGAATTCCTCACAGCCTCAGGCCCCTTCCTTCAACTCCCAGAATTCCTCACAGCCTCAGGCCCCTTCCTTTGGGCCCTCCAAGAGTTTTGGACTTCAACTCCCAGAATTCCTCACAGCCTCAGGCCCCTTCCTTCAACTCCCAGAATTCCTCACAGCCTCAGGCCCCTTCCTTCAACTCCCAGAATTCCTCACAGCCTCAGGCCCCTTCCTTCAACTCCCAGAATTCCTCACAGCCTCAGGCCCCTTCCTTTGGGCCCTCAGCCGCTTAAGCGGCTGAGGGGCAAAAGGAAAGGGCCTGAGGCTGTGAGGAATTGTGGCCCCAGCGTTGTTGTTTACAGCAGGGCCCAAATGCTCCCTTCCTAAAGGGCCGGAGACCCCACAGAGTCGGCGAAGGCTCTCCCCATTTCCCCGGGACCCCTTCCTCCCGGTCCTCGGCTCCTCACCGGATTCTCTGTCGCTGGCGGGCCTCTTGCGCTGAGCCCTCCCCGGCGCGGGGCGACGCTTCTTGAAGACGAAGCTGCAGACAGGCTGCTCGTCCGCCATCTTGGTCGCGAGCCCAAGCGGAAGGAAAGAAGGCGCGGGCCGCTTTGGGGCGCTCTAGCCTTTTGCGTCTCTACAGTCAGGCGTTCTGTAGACGCTACGGCTGTTTCTGAGAGAGTCACGCGCAGTTAAGAGCTTCCGAGATCATTGTGCTCTGCAAAGGGGAGAAAAGGGGAGGACTTTGAGTATAACTTTTAGATACATTAAAATATAGTTACACATATAAAATATACATACATATATTATATGTGCATATATATATGCATATATATATATATGTGGGATTTGTAGTGGAACTTTTGCGCATCTATAAAATATACATTATAGACACACATTACACACACACATATATACAGTATACACACATCTTCTCTATCTCTGTATCTGTATATATATTAAAGGGGAATGTTTGTTTGTATGTTTGTATGTATGTTTGTATGTATGTGCCAGCTTTCTGATTGGCTACCGGCCTCAACATTCTGACAACATGATTGGTTGCCAGTGAGGGAGTATTTGCATAACGCTCTAATTGGCCAGCCAACATGAACATTCCGAAGCTCTAAACTGACAGAGGGGGATAAGGCAAAGGCTCGAGGCAGTCAGCCATGGTGGGAGGAACTCAGATAACCCAGGGCCCTTCCACACAGCCTATAACCCTACATATTAAGGCAGAAAAACCCACCACATCGGCTTTGAACTGGGTTTTCTGACTCCACACTCATATAATCCGGTTCAAACCACATAGCATGGGATTTTATTCAGATGTGTGTAAAGGAACTCACATAACCCAGGGACCTTCCACACAGGCTTATAACCCTGAATGTTCAGGCAGAAAAACCCACCATATCGGCTTTGAACTGGGTTTTCTGAGTCCACACTCATATAATCTGGTTCAAAGCGATGGACCATGGCCGATGGGACTCGCAGTACCTTCACTAACTTCCTGAGATTACTGCTAAAGCGGTTTTGGTACTTTTCCAACAGAAGTACAGTCAGAGAGTGATGCTGCACACGTGTAGAGCTTAGAAAAGAGGGTTTCTGTGCCAAGAATCAAGCAGGCACTGACTCCGTGAATGTTACACTATGATTGGTGCTTCTGGCCAATGCTGTGATTTGCCAAAGTACATCCCGTGCCTAGCGTAGATAACGTAGGCTCAGATTGGTCTAACAGTACAAGGCGTGAGGTTTGTTTACCTTAGTGCCAAATGGATAAGAACTGCGCATGAGCAGAGGGATTCTGCCCCCTCCGTTGCTGGCAAGGAGTCTGCAGAAGCCAAATGTTGCTAGTTGGGAACATGAGAGTCCCAGCACATTGATAGATGTACTGTGGGAAAGACTACCATAGAAATGTTCATTGTTCTAACAAATAGGAGGGGATTAAGATGTGATGCAAATGAAAATGTTATGTTTTATTGGATTAATGAAATGTTCTGTGACACCAGCCAATGATGTTTGTGAAATGTTTGTGAAGAAGGGCGGGCTTTGTGGATGCCGCCATGAAGGATATAAAAGCTTTGTGTTAAGAATGACCGGGGCCGTTTGCCCTTACAGCACGTTCTGTGGGCCAACCCCACCAGCTGGTGTTAAATCAATAAATCTTTGACTTCATCAAGAGCAGTGAAGTTGTTGCGTGTTTTCCCATCCTTGCGCCCGCACGTCCATGCCGCCGTTTTGGTAAGAGGTAACTTGCCACTTGGAGTTCCATAACTCCCAATTTGCTGCTACATCTTGGTGACCCCGACGTGATTCCAAAAGGCAATTTAGACGGGTCTGTGGTGAGAAAGGCGCAATCCAGTTGACTGGACGGCTCTCGCTCTCGAGCGAGGAGGTGAGACGACCCAGGAGGGCTGAGACGGGGCCCCACCAACTGACTGGCTGCCTGGCTCGTCCCAAACCAACGCCTGCTGACACGAGAGACCGCAACTGCCGCTACTGCAGGTGAACCCAGAGGCCAGAGAAAGTCCGGGGGGGGGGGCAGCTTGAGAAAGCCGCCTCTAGTGAGAAATCCGGCAAGCAGAAACCGGGGGTACCTTCCAGGTGCCTAGTGAGCAATCCGGTAGCAGAAAGCGCGCAGAGAAAGTCGGGGGTGGCGGATGTCCGTGGCACCTAGCGAGTAATCCGACGAAACTGAGTGGTGACGAGGGAGAAGTCCTGAGGTCTGCAGGAATCAGCAAGTATAGATTTTTCAAGCACTAACACTGAGGGAACACACATTGGGTTGGGGGTGAGCACTGAAGTGATCTTTGATCTTTGGCCAGAGAGATGGGTGGTGCGGGATCAAAGCAGGAGAAAGAGACCC